>JASVEL010000794.1:122500-136294 GCA_032618575.1 Nicotiana noctiflora | reverse complement strand
CCCTAAACCCTAAACCCTAAACCCTAAACCCTAAACCCTAAACCCTAAACCCTAAACCCTAAACCCTAAACCCTAAACCCTAAACCCTAAACCCTAAACCCTAAACCCTAAACCCTAAACCCTAAACCCTAAACCCTAAACCCTAAACCCTAAACCCTAAACCCTAAACCCTAAACCCTAAACCCTAAACCCTAAACCCTAAACCCTAAACCCTAAACCCTAAACCCTAAACCCTAAACCCTAAACCCTAAACCCTAAACCCTAAACCCTAAACCCTAAACCCTAAACCCTAAACCCTAAACCCTAAACCCTAAACCCTAAACCCTAAAACCCTAAACCCTAAACCCTAAACCCTAAACCCTAAACCCTAAACCCTAAACCCTAAACCCTAAACCCTAAACCCTAAACCCTAAACCCTAAACCCTAAACCCTAAACCCTAAACCCTAAACCCTAAACCCTAAACCCTAAACCCTAAACCCTAAACCCTAAACCCTAAACCCTAAAACCCTAAACCCTAAACCCTAAACCCTAAACCCTAAACCCTAAACCCTAAACCCTAAACCCTAAACCCTAAACCCTAAACCCTAAACCCTAAACCCTAAACCCTAAACCCTAAACCCTAAACCCTAAACCCTAAACCCTAAACCCTAAACCCTAAACCCTAAACCCTAAACCCTAAACCCTAAAACCCTAAACCCTAAACCCTAAACCCTAAACCCTAAACCCTAAACCCTAAACCCTAAACCCTAAACCCTAAACCCTAAACCCTAAACCCTAAACCCTAAACCCTAAACCCTAAACCCTAAACCCTAAACCCTAAACCCTAAACCCTAAACCCTAAACCCTAAACCCTAAACCCTAAACCCTAAACCCTAAACCCTAAACCCTAAACCCTAAACCCTAAACCCTAAACCCTAAACCCTAAACCCTAAACCCTAAACCCTAAACCCTAAACCCTAAACCCTAAACCCTAAACCCTAAACCCTAAACCCTAAACCCTAAACCCTAAACCCTAAACCCTAAACCCTAAACCCTAAACCCTAAACCCTAAACCCTAAACCCTAAACCCTAAACCCTAAACCCTAAACCCTAAACCCTAAACCCTAAACCCTAAACCCTAAACCCTAAACCCTAAACCCTAAACCCTAAACCCTAAACCCTAAACCCTAAACCCTAAACCCTAAACCCTAAACCCTAAACCCTAAACCCTAAACCCTAAACCCTAAACCCTAAACCCTAAACCCTAAACCCTAAACCCTAAACCCTAAACCCTAAACCCTAAACCCTAAACCCTAAACCCTAAACCCTAAAAACCCTAAACCCTAAACCCTAAACCCTAAACCCTAAACCCTAAACCCTAAACCCTAAACCCTAAACCCTAAACCCTAAACCCTAAACCCTAAACCCTAAACCCTAAACCCTAAACCCTAAACCCTAAACCCCTAAACCCTAAACCCTAAACCCTAAACCCTAAACCCTAAACCCTAAACCCTAAACCCTAAACCCTAAAACCCTAAACCCTAAACCCTAAACCCTAAACCCTAAACCCTAAACCCTAAACCCTAAACCCTAAACCCTAAACCCTAAACCCTAAACCCTAAACCCTAAACCCTAAACCCTAAACCCTAAACCCTAAACCCTAAACCCTAAACCCTAAACCCTAAACCCTAAACCCTAAACCCTAAACCCTAAACCCTAAACCCTAAACCCTAAACCCTAAACCCTAAACCCTAAACCCTAAACCCTAAACCCTAAACCCTAAACCCTAAACCCTAAACCCTAAACCCTAAACCCTAAACCCTAAACCCTAAACCCTAAACCCTAAACCCTAAACCCTAAACCCTAAACCCTAAACCCTAAACCCTAAACCCTAAACCCTAAACCCCTAAACCCTAAACCCTAAACCCTAAACCCTAAACCCTAAACCCTAAACCCTAAACCCTAAACCCTAAAACCCTAAACCCTAAACCCTAAACCCTAAACCCTAAACCCTAAACCCTAAACCCTAAACCCTAAACCCTAAACCCTAAACCCTAAACCCTAAACCCTAAACCCTAAACCCTAAACCCTAAACCCTAAACCCTAAACCCTAAACCCTAAACCCTAAACCCTAAAACCCTAAACCCTAAACCCTAAACCCTAAACCCTAAACCCTAAACCCTAAACCCTAAACCCTAAACCCTAAACCCTAAACCCTAAACCCTAAACCCTAAACCCTAAACCCTAAACCCTAAACCCTAAACCCTAAACCCTAAACCCTAAACCCTAAACCCTAAACCCTAAACCCTAAACCCTAAACCCTAAACCCTAAACCCTAAACCCTACAAACCCTAAACCCTAAAACCCTAAACCCTAAACCCTAAACCCTAAACCCTAAAACCCTAAACCCTAAACCCTAAACCCTAAACCCTAAACCCTAAACCCTAAACCCTAAACCCTAAACCCTAAACCCTAAACCCTAAACCCTAAACCCTAAACCCTAAAACCCTAAACCCTAAACCCTAAACCCTAAACCCTAAACCCTAAAACCCTAAACCCTAAACCCTAAACCCTAAACCCTAAACCCTAAACCCTAAACCCTAAACCCTAAACCCTAAAACCCTAAACCCTAAACCCTAAACCCTAAACCCTAAACCCTAAACCCTAAACCCTAAACCCTAAACCCTAAACCCTAAAACCCTAAACCCTAAACCCTAAACCCTAAACCCTAAACCCTAAACCCTAAACCCTAAACCCTAAACCCTAAACCCTAAACCCTAAACCCTAAACCCTAAACCCTAAACCCTAAACCCTAAACCCTAAACCCTAAACCCTAAACCCTAAACCCTAAACCCTAAACCCTAAACCCTAAACCCTAAACCCTAAACCCTAAACCCTAAACCCTAAACCCTAAACCCTAAACCCTAAACCCTAAACCCTAAACCCTAAACCCTAAACCCTAAACCCTAAACCCTAAACCCTAAAACCCTAAACCCTAAACCCTAAACCCTAAAACCCTAAACCCTAAACCCTAAACCCTAAACCCTAAACCCTAAACCCTAAACCCTAAACCCTAAACCCTAAACCCTAAACCCTAAACCCTAAACCCTAAACCCTAAACCCTAAACCCTAAACCCTAAACCCTAAACCCTAAACCCTAAACCCTAAACCCTAAACCCTAAACCCTAAACCCTAAACCCTAAACCCTAAACCCTAAACCCTAAACCCTAAACCCTAAACCCTAAACCCTAAACCCTAAACCCTAAACCCTAAACCCTAAACCCTAAACCCTAAACCCTAAACCCTAAACCCTAAACCCTAAACCCTAAACCCTAAACCCTAAACCCTAAACCCTAAACCCTAAACCCTAAACCCTAAACCCTAAACCCTAAACCCTAAACCCTAAACCCTAAACCCTAAACCCTAAACCCTAAACCCTAAACCCTAAACCCTAAACCCTAAACCCTAAACCCTAAACCCTAAACCCTAAACCCTAAACCCTAAACCCTAAACCCTAAACCCTAAACCCTAAACCCTAAACCCTAAACCCTAAACCCTAAACCCTAAACCCTAAACCCTAAACCCTAAACCCTAAACCCTAAACCCTAAACCCTAAACCCTAAACCCTAAACCCTAAACCCTAAACCCTAAACCCTAAACCCTAAACCCTAAACCCTAAACCCTAAACCCTAAACCCTAAACCCTAAACCCTAAACCCTAAACCCTAAACCCTAAACCCTAAACCCTAAACCCTAAACCCTAAACCCTAAACCCTAAACCCTAAACCCTAAACCCTAAACCCTAAACCCTAAACCCTAAACCCTAAACCCTAAACCCTAAACCCTAAACCCTAAACCCTAAACCCTAAACCCTAAACCCTAAACCCTAAACCCTAAACCCTAAACCCTAAACCCTAAACCCTAAACCCTAAACCCTAAACCCTAAACCCTAAACCCTAAACCCTAAACCCTAAACCCTAAACCCTAAACCCTAAACCCTAAACCCTAAACCCTAAACCCTAAACCCTAAACCCTAAACCCTAAACCCTAAACCCTAAACCCTAAACCCTAAACCCTAAACCCTAAACCCTAAACCCTAAACCCTAAACCCTAAACCCTAAACCCTAAACCCTAAACCCTAAACCCTAAACCCTAAACCCTAAACCCTAAACCCTAAACCCTAAAACCCTAAACCCTAAACCCTAAACCCTAAACCCTAAACCCTAAAACCCTAAACCCTAAACCCTAAACCCTAAACCCTAAACCCTAAACCCTAAACCCTAAAACCCTAAACCCTAAACCCTAAACCCTAAACCCTAAACCCTAAACCCTAAACCCTAAACCCTAAACCCTAAACCCTAAACCCTAAACCCTAAACCCTAAACCCTAAACCCTAAACCCTAAACCCTAAACCCTAAACCCTAAACCCTAAACCCTAAACCCTAAACCCTAAACCCTAAACCCTAAACCCTAAACCCTAAACCCTAAACCCTAAACCCTAAACCCTAAAACCCTAAACCCTAAACCCTAAACCCTAAACCCTAAACCCTAAACCCTAAACCCTAAACCCTAAACCCTAAACCCTAAACCCTAAACCCTAAACCCTAAACCCTAAACCCTAAACCCTAAACCCTAAACCCTAAACCCTAAACCCTAAACCCTAAACCCTAAACCCTAAACCCTAAACCCTAAAACCCTAAACCCTAAACCCTAAACCCTAAACCCTAAACCCTAAACCCTAAACCCTAAACCCTAAACCCTAAACCCTAAACCCTAAACCCTAAACCCTAAACCCTAAACCCTAAACCCTAAACCCTAAACCCTAAACCCTAAACCCTAAACCCTAAACCCTAAACCCTAAACCCTAAACCCTAAACCCTAAACCCTAAACCCTAAACCCTAAACCCTAAACCCTAAACCCTAAACCCTAAACCCTAAACCCTAAACCCTAAACCCTAAACCCTAAACCCTAAACCCTAAACCCTAAACCCTAAACCCTAAACCCTAAACCCTAAACCCTAAACCCTAAACCCTAAACCCTAAACCCTAAACCCTAAACCCTAAACCCTAAACCCTAAACCCTAAACCCTAAACCCTAAACCCTAAACCCTAAACCCTAAACCCTAAACCCTAAACCCTAAACCCTAAACCCTAAAACCCTAAACCCTAAACCCTAAACCCTAAACCCTAAACCCTAAACCCTAAACCCTAAACCCTAAACCCTAAACCCTAAACCCTAAACCCTAAACCCTAAACCCTAAACCCTAAACCCTAAAACCCTAAACCCTAAACCCTAAACCCTAAACCCTAAAACCCTAAACCCTAAACCCTAAACCCTAAACCCTAAACCCTAAACCCTAAACCCTAAACCCTAAACCCTAAACCCTAAACCCTAAACCCTAAACCCTAAACCCTAAACCCTAAACCCTAAACCCTAAACCCTAAACCCTAAACCCTAAACCCTAAACCCTAAACCCTAAACCCTAAACCCTAAACCCTAAACCCTAAACCCTAAACCCTAAACCCTAAACCCTAAACCCTAAACCCTAAACCCTAAACCCTAAACCCTAAACCCTAAACCCTAAAACCCTAAACCCTAAACCCTAAACCCTAAACCCTAAACCCTAAACCCTAAACCCTAAACCCTAAACCCTAAACCCTAAACCCTAAACCCTAAACCCTAAACCCTAAACCCTAAACCCTAAACCCTAAACCCTAAACCCTAAACCCTAAACCCTAAACCCTAAACCCTAAACCCTAAACCCTAAACCCTAAACCCTAAACCCTAAACCCTAAACCCTAAACCCTAAACCCTAAACCCTAAACCCTAAAACCCTAAACCCTAAACCCTAAAACCCTAAACCCCAAACCCTAAACCCTAAACCCTAAACCCTAAACCCTAAACCCTAAACCCTAAACCCTAAACCCTAAACCCTAAACCCTAAACCCTAAACCCTAAACCCTAAACCCTAAACCCTAAACCCTAAACCCTAAACCCTAAACCCTAAACCCTAAACCCTAAACCCTAAACCCTAAACCCTAAACCCTAAACCCTAAACCCTAAACCCTAAACCCTAAACCCTAAACCCTAAACCCTAAAACCCTAAACCCTAAACCCTAAACCCTAAACCCTAAACCCTAAACCCTAAACCCTAAACCCTAAACCCTAAACCCTAAACCCTAAACCCTAAACCCTAAACCCTAAACCCTAAACCCTAAACCCTAAACCCTAAACCCTAAACCCTAAACCCTAAACCCTAAACCCTAAACCCTAAACCCTAAACCCTAAAACCCTAAACCCTAAACCCTAAACCCTAAACCCTAAACCCTAAACCCTAAACCCTAAACCCTAAACCCTAAACCCTAAACCCTAAACCCTAAACCCTAAACCCTAAACCCTAAACCCTAAACCCTAAACCCTAAACCCTAAACCCTAAACCCTAAACCCTAAACCCTAAACCCTAAACCCTAAACCCTAAACCCTAAACCCTAAACCCTAAACCCTAAACCCTAAACCCTCAAACCCTAAACCCTAAACCCTAAACCCTAAACCCTAAACCCTAAACCCTAAACCCTAAACCCTAAACCCTAAACCCTAAACCCTAAACCCTAAACCCTAAACCCTAAACCCTAAACCCTAAACCCTAAACCCTAAACCCTAAACCCTAAACCCTAAACCCTAAACCCTAAACCCTAAACCCTAAACCCTAAACCCTAAACCCTAAACCCTAAACCCTAAACCCTAAACCCTAAACCCTAAACCCTAAACCCTAAACCCTAAACCCTAAACCCTAAACCCTAAACCCTAAACCCTAAACCCTAAACCCTAAACCCTAAACCCTAAACCCTAAACCCTAAACCCTAAACCCTAAACCCTAAACCCTAAACCCTAAACCCTAAACCCTAAACCCTAAACCCTAAACCCTAAACCCTAAACCCTAAACCCTAAACCCTAAACCCTAAACCCTAAACCCTAAACCCTAAACCCTAAACCCTAAACCCTAAACCCTAAACCCTAAACCCTAAACCCTAAACCCTAAACCCTAAACCCTAAACCCTAAACCCTAAACCCTAAACCCTAAACCCTAAACCCTAAAACCCTAAACCCTAAACCCTAAACCCTAAACCCTAAACCCTAAACCCTAAACCCTAAACCCTAAACCCTAAACCCTAAACCCTAAACCCTAAACCCTAAACCCTAAACCCTAAACCCTAAAACCCTAAACCCTAAACCCTAAACCCTAAACCCTAAACCCTAAACCCTAAACCCTAAACCCTAAACCCTAAACCCTAAACCCTAAACCCTAAACCCTAAACCCTAAACCCTAAACCCTAAACCCTAAACCCTAAACCCTAAACCCTAAACCCTAAACCCTAAACCCTAAACCCTAAACCCTAAACCCTAAACCCTAAACCCTAAACCCTAAACCCTAAACCCTAAACCCTAAACCCTAAACCCTAAACCCTAAACCCTAAACCCTAAACCCTAAACCCTAAACCCTAAACCCTAAACCCTAAACCCTAAACCCTAAACCCTAAACCCTAAACCCTAAACCCTAAACCCTAAACCCTAAACCCTAAACCCCTAAACCCTAAACCCTAAACCCTAAACCCTAAACCCTAAACCCTAAACCCTAAACCCTAAACCCTAAACCCTAAACCCTAAAACCCTAAACCCTAAACCCTAAACCCTAAACCCTAAACCCTAAACCCTAAACCCTAAACCCTAAACCCTAAACCCTAAACCCTAAACCCTAAACCCTAAACCCTAAACCCTAAACCCTAAACCCTAAACCCTAAACCCTAAACCCTAAACCCTAAACCCTAAACCCTAAACCCTAAAACCCTAAAACCCTAAACCCTAAACCCTAAACCCTAAACCCTAAACCCTAAACCCTAAACCCTAAACCCTAAACCCTAAACCCTAAACCCTAAACCCTAAACCCTAAACCCTAAACCCTAAACCCTAAACCCTAAAACCCTAAACCCTAAACCCTAAACCCTAAACCCTAAACCCTAAACCCTAAACCCTAAACCCTAAACCCTAAACCCTAAACCCTAAACCCTAAACCCTAAACCCTAAAACCCTAAACCCTAAACCCTAAACCCTAAACCCTAAACCCTAAACCCTAAACCCTAAACCCTAAAACCCTAAACCCTAAACCCTAAACCCTAAACCCTAAACCCTAAACCCTAAACCCTAAACCCTAAACCCTAAACCCTAAACCCTAAACCCTAAACCCTAAACCCTAAACCCTAAACCCTAAACCCTAAACCCTAAACCCTAAACCCTAAACCCTAAACCCTAAACCCTAAACCCTAAACCCTAAACCCTAAACCCTAAACCCTAAACCCTAAACCCTAAACCCTAAACCCTAAACCCTAAACCCTAAACCCTAAACCCTAAACCCTAAACCCTAAACCCTAAACCCTAAACCCTAAACCCTAAACCCTAAACCCTAAACCCTAAACCCTAAACCCTAAACCCTAAACCCTAAACCCTAAACCCTAAACCCTAAACCCTAAACCCTAAACCCTAAACCCTAAACCCTAAACCCTAAACCCTAAACCCTAAACCCTAAACCCTAAACCCTAAACCCTAAACCCTAAACCCTAAACCCTAAACCCTAAACCCTAAACCCTAAACCCTAAACCCTAAACCCTAAACCCTAAACCCTAAACCCTAAACCCTAAACCCTAAACCCTAAACCCTAAACCCTAAACCCTAAACCCTAAAACCCTAAACCCTAAACCCTAAACCCTAAACCCTAAACCCTAAACCCTAAACCCTAAACCCTAAACCCTAAACCCTAAACCCTAAACCCTAAACCCTAAACCCTAAACCCTAAACCCTAAACCCTAAACCCTAAACCCTAAACCCTAAACCCTAAACCCTAAACCCTAAACCCTAAACCCTAAACCCTAAACCCTAAACCCTAAACCCTAAACCCTAAACCCTAAACCCTAAACCCTAAACCCTAAACCCTAAACCCTAAACCCTAAACCCTAAACCCTAAACCCTAAACCCTAAACCCTAAACCCTAAACCCTAAACCCTAAACCCTAAACCCTAAACCCTAAACCCTAAACCCTAAACCCTAAACCCTAAACCCTAAACCCTAAACCCTAAACCCTAAACCCTAAACCCTAAACCCTAAACCCTAAACCCTAAACCCTAAACCCTAAACCCTAAACCCTAAACCCTAAACCCTAAACCCTAAACCCTAAACCCTAAACCCTAAACCCTAAACCCTAAACCCTAAACCCTAAACCCTAAACCCTAAACCCTAAACCCTAAACCCTAAACCCTAAACCCTAAACCCTAAACCCTAAACCCTAAACCCTAAACCCTAAACCCTAAACCCTAAACCCTAAACCCTAAACCCTAAACCCTAAACCCTAAACCCTAAACCCTAAACCCTAAACCCTAAACCCTAAACCCTAAACCCTAAACCCTAAACCCTAAACCCTAAACCCTAAACCCTAAACCCTAAACCCTAAACCCTAAACCCTAAACCCTAAACCCTAAACCCTAAACCCTAAACCCTAAACCCTAAACCCTAAACCCTAAACCCTAAACCCTAAACCCTAAACCCTAAACCCTAAACCCTAAACCCTAAACCCTAAACCCTAAACCCTAAACCCTAAACCCTAAACCCTAAACCCTAAACCCTAAACCCTAAACCCTAAACCCTAAACCCTAAACCCTAAACCCTAAACCCTAAACCCTAAACCCTAAACCCTAAACCCTAAACCCTAAACCCTAAACCCTAAACCCTAAACCCTAAACCCTAAACCCTAAACCCTAAACCCTAAACCCTAAACCCTAAACCCTAAACCCTAAACCCTAAACCCTAAACCCTAAACCCTAAACCCTAAACCCTAAACCCTAAACCCTAAACCCTAAACCCTAAACCCTAAACCCTAAACCCTAAACCCTAAACCCTAAACCCTAAACCCTAAACCCTAAACCCTAAACCCTAAACCCTAAACCCTAAACCCTAAACCCTAAACCCTAAACCCTAAACCCTAAACCCTAAACCCTAAACCCTAAACCCTAAACCCTAAACCCTAAACCCTAAACCCTAAACCCTAAACCCTAAACCCTAAACCCTAAACCCTAAACCCTAAACCCTAAACCCTAAACCCTAAACCCTAAAACCCTAAACCCTAAACCCTAAACCCTAAACCCTAAACCCTAAACCCTAAACCCTAAACCCTAAACCCTAAACCCTAAACCCTAAACCCTAAACCCTAAACCCTAAACCCTAAACCCTAAACCCTAAAACCCTAAACCCTAAACCCTAAACCCTAAACCCTAAACCCTAAACCCTAAACCCTAAACCCTAAACCCTAAACCCTAAACCCTAAACCCTAAACCCTAAACCCTAAACCCTAAACCCTAAACCCTAAACCCTAAACCCTAAACCCTAAACCCTAAACCCTAAACCCTAAACCCTAAACCCTAAACCCTAAACCCTAAACCCTAAACCCTAAACCCTAAACCCTAAACCCTAAACCCTAAACCCTAAACCCTAAACCCTAAACCCTAAACCCTAAACCCTAAACCCTAAACCCTAAACCCTAAACCCTAAACCCTAAACCCTAAACCCTAAACCCTAAACCCTAAACCCTAAACCCTAAACCCTAAACCCTAAACCCTAAACCCTAAACCCTAAACCCTAAACCCTAAACCCTAAACCCTAAACCCTAAACCCTAAACCCTAAACCCTAAACCCTAAACCCTAAACCCTAAACCCTAAACCCTAAACCCTAAACCCTAAACCCTAAACCCTAAACCCTAAACCCTAAACCCTAAACCCTAAACCCTAAACCCTAAACCCTAAACCCTAAACCCTAAACCCTAAACCCTAAACCCTAAACCCTAAACCCTAAACCCTAAACCCTAAACCCTAAACCCTAAACCCTAAACCCTAAAACCCTAAACCCTAAACCCTAAACCCTAAACCCTAAACCCTAAACCCTAAACCCTAAACCCTAAACCCTAAACCCTAAACCCTAAACCCTAAACCCTAAACCCTAAACCCTAAACCCTAAACCCTAAACCCTAAACCCTAAACCCTAAACCCTAAACCCTAAACCCTAAACCCTAAACCCTAAACCCTAAACCCTAAACCCTAAACCCTAAACCCTAAACCCTAAACCCTAAACCCTAAACCCTAAACCCTAAACCCTAAACCCTAAACCCTAAACCCTAAACCCTAAACCCTAAACCCTAAACCCTAAACCCTAAACCCTAAACCCTAAACCCTAAACCCTAAACCCTAAACCCTAAACCCTAAACCCTAAACCCTAAACCCTAAACCCTAAACCCTAAACCCTAAACCCTAAACCCTAAAACCCTAAACCCTAAACCCTAAACCCTAAACCCTAAACCCTAAACCCTAAACCCTAAACCCTAAACCCTAAACCCTAAACCCTAAACCCTAAACCCTAAACCCTAAACCCTAAACCCTAAACCCTAAACCCTAAACCCTAAACCCTAAACCCTAAACCCTAAACCCTAAACCCTAAACCCTAAACCCTAAACCCTAAACCCTAAACCCTAAACCCTAAACCCTAAACCCTAAACCCTAAACCCTAAACCCTAAACCCTAAACCCTAAACCCTAAACCCTAAACCCTAAACCCTAAACCCTAAACCCTAAACCCTAAACCCTAAACCCTAAACCCTAAACCCTAAACCCTAAACCCTAAACCCTAAACCCTAAACCCTAAACCCTAAACCCTAAACCCTAAACCCTAAACCCTAAACCCTAAACCCTAAACCCTAAACCCTAAACCCTAAACCCTAAACCCTAAACCCTAAACCCTAAACCCTAAACCCTAAACCCTAAACCCTAAACCCTAAACCCTAAACCCTAAACCCTAAACCCTAAACCCTAAACCCTAAACCCTAAACCCTAAACCCTAAACCCTAAACCCTAAACCCTAAACCCTAAACCCTAAACCCTAAACCCTAAACCCTAAACCCTAAACCCTAAACCCTAAACCCTAAACCCTAAACCCTAAACCCTAAACCCTAAACCCTAAAACCCTAAACCCTAAACCCTAAACCCTAAACCCTAAACCCTAAACCCTAAACCCTAAACCCTAAACCCTAAACCCTAAACCCTAAACCCTAAACCCTAAACCCTAAACCCTAAACCCTAAACCCTAAACCCTAAACCCTAAACCCTAAACCCTAAACCCTAAACCCTAAACCCTAAACCCTAAACCCTAAACCCTAAACCCTAAACCCTAAACCCTAAACCCTAAACCCTAAACCCTAAACCCTAAACCCTAAACCCTAAAACCCTAAACCCTAAACCCTAAACCCTAAACCCTAAACCCTAAACCCTAAACCCTAAACCCTAAACCCTAAACCCTAAACCCTAAACCCTAAACCCTAAACCCTAAACCCTAAACCCTAAACCCTAAACCCTAAACCCTAAACCCTAAACCCTAAACCCTAAACCCTAAACCCTAAACCCTAAACCCTAAACCCTAAACCCTAAACCCTAAACCCTAAACCCTAAACCCTAAACCCTAAACCCTAAACCCTAAACCCTAAACCCTAAACCCTAAACCCTAAACCCTAAACCCTAAACCCTAAACCCTAAACCCTAAACCCTAAACCCTAAACCCTAAACCCTAAACCCTAAACCCTAAACCCTAAACCCTAAACCCTAAACCCTAAACCCTAAACCCTAAACCCTAAACCCTAAACCCTAAACCCTAAACCCTAAACCCTAAACCCTAAACCCTAAACCCTAAACCCTAAACCCTAAACCCTAAACCCTAAACCCTAAACCCTAAACCCTAAACCCTAAACCCTAAACCCTAAAACCCTAAACCCTAAACCCTAAACCCTAAACCCTAAACCCTAAACCCTAAACCCTAAACCCTAAACCCTAAACCCTAAACCCTAAACCCTAAACCCTAAACCCTAAACCCTAAACCCTAAACCCTAAACCCTAAACCCTAAACCCTAAAACCCTAAACCCTAAACCCTAAACCCTAAACCCTAAACCCTAAACCCTAAACCCTAAACCCTAAACCCTAAACCCTAAACCCTAAACCCTAAACCCTAAACCCTAAACCCTAAAACCCTAAACCCTAAACCCTAAACCCTAAACCCTAAACCCTAAACCCTAAACCCTAAACCCTAAACCCTAAACCCTAAACCCTAAACCCTAAACCCTAAACCCTAAACCCTAAACCCTAAACCCTAAACCCTAAACCCTAAACCCTAAACCCTAAACCCTAAACCCTAAACCCTAAACCCTAAACCCTAAACCCTAAACCCTAAACCCTAAACCCTAAACCCTAAACCCTAAACCCTAAACCCTAAACCCTAAACCCTAAACCCTAAACCCTAAACCCTAAACCCTAAACCCTAAACCCTAAACCCTAAACCCTAAACCCTAAACCCTAAACCCTAAACCCTAAACCCTAAACCCTAAACCCTAAACCCTAAACCCTAAACCCTAAACCCTAAACCCTAAACCCTAAACCCTAAACCCTAAACCCTAAACCCTAAACCCTAAACCCTAAACCCTAAACCCTAAACCCTAAACCCTAAAACCCTAAACCCTAAACCCTAAACCCTAAACCCTAAACCCTAAACCCTAAACCCTAAACCCTAAACCCTAAACCCTAAACCCTAAACCCTAAACCCTAAACCCTAAACCCTAAACCCTAAACCCTAAACCCTAAACCCTAAACCCTAAACCCTAAACCCTAAACCCTAAACCCTAAACCCTAAACCCTAAACCCTAAACCCTAAACCCTAAACCCTAAACCCTAAACCCTAA
>JASVEL010000794.1:112500-117500 GCA_032618575.1 Nicotiana noctiflora | reverse complement strand
ACCCTAAACCCTAAACCCTAAACCCTAAACCCTAAACCCTAAACCCTAAACCCTAAACCCTAAACCCTAAACCCTAAACCCTAAACCCTAAACCCTAAACCCTAAACCCTAAACCCTAAACCCTAAACCCTAAACCCTAAACCCTAAACCCTAAACCCTAAACCCTAAACCCTAAACCCTAAACCCTAAAACCCTAAACCCTAAACCCTAAACCCTAAACCCTAAACCCTAAACCCTAAACCCTAAACCCTAAACCCTAAAACCCTAAACCCTAAACCCTAAACCCTAAACCCTAAACCCTAAACCCTAAACCCTAAACCCTAAACCCTAAACCCTAAACCCTAAACCCTAAACCCTAAACCCTAAACCCTAAACCCTAAACCCTAAACCCTAAACCCTAAACCCTAAACCCTAAACCCTAAACCCTAAACCCTAAACCCTAAACCCTAAACCCTAAACCCTAAACCCTAAACCCTAAACCCTAAACCCTAAACCCTAAACCCTAAACCCTAAACCCTAAACCCTAAACCCTAAACCCTAAACCCTAAACCCTAAACCCTAAACCCTAAACCCTAAACCCTAAACCCTAAACCCTAAACCCTAAACCCTAAACCCTAAACCCTAAACCCTAAACCCTAAACCCTAAACCCTAAACCCTAAACCCTAAACCCTAAACCCTAAACCCTAAACCCTAAACCCTAAACCCTAAACCCTAAACCCTAAACCCTAAACCCTAAACCCTAAACCCTAAACCCTAAACCCTAAACCCTAAACCCTAAACCCTAAACCCTAAACCCTAAACCCTAAACCCTAAACCCTAAACCCTAAACCCTAAACCCTAAACCCTAAACCCTAAACCCTAAACCCTAAACCCTAAACCCTAAACCCTAAACCCTAAACCCTAAACCCTAAACCCTAAACCCTAAACCCTAAACCCTAAACCCTAAACCCTAAACCCTAAACCCTAAACCCTAAACCCTAAACCCTAAACCCTAAACCCTAAACCCTAAACCCTAAACCCTAAACCCTAAACCCCAAACCCTAAACCCCAAACCCTAAACCCTAAACCCTAAACCCTAAACCCTAAACCCTAAACCCTAAACCCTAAACCCTAAACCCTAAACCCTAAACCCTAAACCCTAAACCCTAAACCCTAAACCCTAAACCCTAAACCCTAAACCCTAAACCCTAAACCCTAAACCCTAAACCCTAAACCCTAAACCCTAAACCCTAAACCCTAAACCCTAAACCCCAAACCCTAAACCCTAAACCCTAAACCCTAAACCCTAAACCCTAAACCCTAAACCCTAAACCCTAAACCCTAAACCCTAAACCCTAAACCCTAAACCCTAAACCCTAAACCCTAAACCCTAAACCCTAAACCCCAAACCCTAAACCCTAAACCCTAAACCCTAAACCCTAAACCCTAAACCCTAAACCCTAAACCCTAAACCCTAAACCCTAAACCCTAAACCCTAAACCCTAAACCCTAAACCCTAAACCCTAAACCCTAAACCCTAAACCCTAAACCCTAAACCCTAAACCCTAAACCCTAAACCCTAAACCCTAAACCCTAAACCCTAAACCCTAAACCCTAAACCCTAAACCCTAAACCCTAAACCCTAAACCCTAAACCCTAAACCCTAAACCCTAAACCCTAAACCCTAAACCCTAAACCCTAAACCCTAAACCCTAAACCCTAAACCCCAAACCCTAAACCCCAAACCCTAAACCCTAAACCCTAAACCCCTAAACCCTAAACCCTAAACCCTAAACCCTAAACCCTAAACCCTAAACCCTAAACCCTAAACCCTAAACCCTAAACCCTAAACCCTAAACCCTTAAACCCTAAACCCTAAACCCTAAACCCTAAACCCTAAACCCTAAACCCTAAACCCTAAACCCTAAACCCTAAACCCTAAACCCTAAACCCTAAACCCTAAACCCTAAACCCCTAAACCCTAAACCCTAAACCCTAAACCCTAAACCCTAAACCCTAAACCCTAAACCCTAAACCCTAAACCCTAAACCCTAAACCCTAAACCCTAAACCCTAAACCCTAAACCCTAAACCCCAAACCCTAAACCCTAAACCCTAAACCCTAAACCCTAAACCCTAAACCCTAAACCCTAAACCCCAAACCCTAAACCCTAAACCCTAAACCCTAAACCCTAAACCCTAAACCCTAAACCCTAAACCCTAAACCCTAAACCCTAAACCCTAAACCCTAAACCCTAAACCCTAAACCCTAAACCCTAAACCCTAAACCCTAAACCCTAAACCCTAAACCCTAAACCCTAAACCCTAAACCCTAAACCCTAAACCCTAAACTCTAAACCCTAAACCCTAAACCCTAAACCCTAAACCCTAAACCCTAAACCCTAAACCCTAAACCCTAAACCCTAAACCCTAAAACCCTAAACCCTAAAACCCTAAAACCCTAAACCCTAAACCCTAAACCCTAAACCCTAAACCCTAAACCCTAAACCCTAAACCCTAAACCCTAAACCCTAAACCCTAAACCCTAAACCCTAAACCCTAAACCCTAAACCCTAAACCCTAAACCCTAAACCCTAAACCCTAAACCCTAAACCCTAAACCCTAAACCCTAAACCCTAAACCCTAAACCCTAAACCCTAAACCCTAAACCCTAAACCCTAAACCCTAAACCCTAAACCCTAAACCCTAAACCCTAAACCCTAAACCCTAAACCCTAAACCCTAAACCCTAAACCCTAAACCCTAAACCCTAAACCCTAAACCCTAAACCCTAAACCCTAAACCCTAAACCCTAAACCCTAAACCCTAAACCCTAAACCCTAAACCCTAAACCCTAAACCCTAAACCCTAAACCCTAAACCCTAAACCCTAAACCCTAAACCCTAAACCCTAAACCCTAAACCCTAAACCCTAAACCCTAAACCCTAAACCCTAAACCCTAAACCCTAAACCCTAAACCCTAAACCCTAAACCCTAAACCCTAAACCCTAAACCCTAAACCCTAAACCCTAAACCCTAAACCCTAAACCCTAAACCCTAAACCCTAAACCCTAAACCCTAAACCCTAAACCCTAAACCCTAAACCCTAAACCCTAAACCCTAAACCCTAAACCCTAAACCCTAAACCCTAAACCCTAAACCCTAAACCCTAAACCCTAAACCCTAAACCCTAAACCCTAAACCCTAAACCCTAAACCCTAAACCCTAAACCCTAAGCCCTAAACCCTAAACCCTAAACCCTAAACCCTAAACCCTAAACCCTAAACCCTAAACCCTAAACCCTAAACCCTAAACCCTAAACCCTAAACCCTAAACCCTAAACCCTAAACCCTAAACCCTAAACCCTAAACCCTAAACCCTAAACCCTAAACCCTAAACCCTAAACCCTAAACCCTAAACCCTAAACCCTAAGCCCTAAACCCTAAACCCTAAACCCTAAACCCTAAACCCTAAACCCTAAACCCTAAACCCTAAACCCTAAACCCTAAACCCTAAACCCCAAACCCTAAACCCTAAACCCTAAACCCTAAACCCTAAACCCTAAACCCTAAACCCTAAACCCTAAACCCTAAACCCTAAACCCTAAACCCTAAACCCTAAACCCTAAACCCTAAACCCTAAACCCTAAACCCTAAACCCTAAACCCTAAACCCTAAACCCTAAACCCTAAACCCTAAACCCTAAACCCTAAACCCTAAACCCTAAACCCTAAACCCTAAACCCTAAACCCTAAACCCTAAACCCTAAACCCTAAACCCTAAACCCTAAACCCTAAACCCTAAACCCTAAACCCTAAACCCTAAACCCTAAACCCTAAACCCTAAACCCTAAACCCTAAACCCTAAACCCTAAACCCTAAACCCTAAACCCTAAACCCTAAACCCTAAACCCTAAACCCTAAACCCTAAACCCTAAACCCTAAACCCTAAACCCTAAACCCTAAACCCTAAACCCTAAACCCTAAACCCTAAACCCTAAACCCTAAACCCTAAACCCTAAACCCTAAACCCTAAAACCCTAAACCCTAAACCCTAAACCCTAAACCCTAAACCCTAAACCCTAAACCCTAAACCCTAAACCCTAAACCCTAAACCCTAAACCCTAAACCCTAAACCCTAAACCCTAAACCCTAAACCCTAAACCCTAAACCCTAAACCCTAAACCCTAAACCCTAAACCCTAAACCCTAAACCCTAAACCCTAAACCCTAAACCCTAAACCCTAAACCCTAAACCCTAAACCCTAAACCCTAAACCCTAAACCCTAAACCCTAAACCCTAAACCCTAAACCCTAAACCCTAAACCCTAAACCCTAAACCCTAAACCCTAAACCCTAAACCCTAAACCCTAAACCCTAAACCCTAAACCCTAAACCCTAAACCCTAAACCCTAAACCCTAAACCCTAAACCCTAAACCCTAAACCCTAAACCCTAAACCCTAAACCCTAAACCCTAAACCCTAAACCCTAAACCCTAAACCCTAAACCCTAAACCCTAAACCCTAAACCCTAAACCCTAAACCCTAAACCCTAAACCCTAAACCCTAAACCCTAAACCCTAAACCCTAAACCCTAAACCCTAAACCCTAAACCCTAAACCCTAAACCCTAAACCCTAAAACCCTAAACCCTAAACCCTAAACCCTAAACCCTAAACCCTAAACCCTAAACCCTAAACCCTAAACCCTAAACCCTAAACCCTAAACCCTAAACCCTAAACCCTAAACCCTAAACCCTAAACCCTAAACCCTAAACCCTAAACCCTAAACCCTAAACCCTAAACCCTAAACCCTAAACCCTAAACCCTAAACCCTAAACCCTAAACCCTAAACCCTAAACCCTAAACCCTAAACCCTAAACCCTAAACCCTAAACCCTAAACCCTAAACCCTAAACCCTAAACCCTAAACCCTAAACCCTAAACCCTAAACCCTAAACCCTAAACCCTAAAACCCTAAACCCTAAAACCCTAAACCCTAAACCCTAAACCCTAAACCCTAAACCC
>JASVEL010000794.1:0-107500 GCA_032618575.1 Nicotiana noctiflora | reverse complement strand
AAGAATTCAGAATAGTCAAGAAAGATGGATTGAAGAGGAAGAAGAGATAGCTGCAGAAGCAATTAAGTTTTACCAAGATCAATTTACAAAATTAGCTATACCTATATCTTTTGACATTTTACAACATGTCCCAACACTGATAGATTCCAGGCAAAATGAGGAACTTATCAAGCATCCTACTATGGAGACATCAACTCCCATAGACCAAGGGTCAAGAGTCATGAGCCTCTACTGAACATGAGTGTATAAAGGTTTACAAAATACCAAGTGCGGAAAAAAATGTCAATACAAAATCAAAAGACAGTAGGAAGGAATATCGGGTCCTGCGGACTCTGCAGCTACCTCGAATATCCACAAACGTCGCCTCGCACAGCCACTGGATCACTGCTGAGAGGTACCTGGATCTGCACACAAGGTGCAGGGAGTAAAATGAGTACTGCCAGACTCAGTGGTAATAAACAAGGGTAAGACAGCGCAGATAAGAAATCCGCAATAAAACACTATGTAAAGCTATAATCAGCTACCCTGTCATAGATTCAATCTTCATTGTACCCGTTCTAACAAATACCAATAAATAGCATAACAGCTAGCAGATAGCTAAATGCAATGCAATGCATGATATGACCGCTACGGCGCGTAGCCCGACTCCAATTTTTGGGTACCCGTGCTCACTGTGGGGGTTCGGACTCCGGAGGGGCTCCTACAGCCCAAGCACATCTCATAGAGATATTCCTGCGGCGTGCAGTCCGATCCAACATATATCTCGTTGTGGCGCGCAGCCCGATCCACTACTAGTCAGCTAATATGCAGATACAGCCTCTCAGGCTCAAAAGTAGTTTTTGAAAACACTTTTATCATTTTTCAATTGGAAAACAGTAATATCAAGTTCCAGAGATTGGAATTAGCATAATAACAAAAATAGCTGCGGACTAGTAGTAAACTAGCATGTCTACGTGATAAGACAATGATAACGATCCTCGCGGGATCCAATAACTGGCTCACGGCCCACATGTATACTCAACCGCCCAAGAAGGGGGTTCCTCGACTCAAGAGTGGCCATTATCACAATATATATATATATATATGCAACCATCCGAGAAGGAGGTTCGACGGCTCTAGAATAGCCAATAATACAATATCAACAGATTGGACTAATATGTAGTCTCCAGTTCATGATCGACCCCGCACTCTCAAGAGTGTGCGTGTCTCGCCGCTATACAGCGTCACAAAGTGGTATACCGGGGTTTCGAACCCGCTGGTCATCACCCACATCTATTACTCACCTCTAGCCGGTCGAAGCCTTAATCCGCCTTGCGCTCGCCTCGCAATTCAATCACCTTGAATGCCGAATCTGCTCAAAATCAATGAGAATACATCAATATGGGCTAATTAAACACAACCCATTCGAAATAACTCAATTTACATCAAAATTCCCAAAGTTGTCAAAACCCGAGCCCCGGGCCCACATTCCGAAAATTTACAAAATTCACATTTCTGGAACCCTCGTCTCGCCACGAGTCCATACATATAAAATTTACCAAAATCGGACTCCGTTTGCCCACTCAAATCGGTGTTTTTCTTCAATTTAGGCTTATGGCTCAAACCCACATTTAATCTCCCATTTACAGAGAATTAACCAAGGATTTCATGTTAAAATGATGTAATTAAGCCACAAAACTTACCTCCAACGAAACCCCGATGATTTCCCAGCAATCTCCCGTCAATTTCTCCTCTTAGAACTCAAAAATGGAGTTTTGGGTTAATGAACCCGTATGTGAAATGTTCTGTAATTAAACTCACTGCCAGAGCAATTTGCTCTACGCGTTCGCGATGGTCTCCACGCGTTCGCGGTGCTTGGCTTCCAGTTACTCTACGCGAACGCGACAAATTCCCACGCGAACGCGTGGCCTCGCCAACTCCTCCTTCGCGATCGCGGCCTAGACCCACGCGAACGCGATGCGTTCCAACACTCTCATACGCGAACGCGACCTTTACCCACGCGTTCGCGATGCTTCCCAACCTTTCCAATACGCGAACGCGTTACTTCCCTCGCGAACGCGATGACCATTTTCCCTCAGCCTACGCGAACGCGGGCCTAGCCCTCGCGAACGCGAAGGCTTAACTGGTGCCCAGTGGTCTGCAATTTACAGCACACCATTCCTTGTTCCAAAGTGCCGGATGATGGTCCGGATTCACCCCGAGGCCCCCGGGACCCCAACGAAAACCACCAACAAGCCCCAAAACACGATACGGACTTGTTCCAATCATAAAAACATCATCCTAGACATCTAAATCACCAATTACACACGGATTCAAGCCTAAGTTTCTTCAAAACTTTCAAAACTAACATTCAATCCAAAACCCAATCAAACGATGTCCGAATGACCTGAAAATTTGCAGACATATCCAAAATCACATAACGAAGCTACGGAAATTGTCGGAATTCCATTCCGACCCCGGATCAAAATATCACCTACCATCCGGTTTTCGCCAAAATTCAACCTTCGCCAATTCAAGCTTAAAACTACACCGGACCTCCGAATTCAATTCCGATTGTTCTCCTAAGTCATAAATGATCCCCCGGAACTAGTCGAATCATCGGAATCCGGTTCCGAGCACTCTAACTCAATAGTCAACTCTTGGTTGACTTTTCATATTCAAGCTTTCTTTAAACATGCTATTTGTTTCATTTTTAATCCAAATCACTCCTAACTCACCCGATATACTCTAATACTGTTTTAAAAGCATAATATATGTAAATGCAAGGTAACGGGGTGGTAATTCCCGTAACGACATTTTACAACATGTCCCAACACTGATAGATTCCAGGCAAAATGAGGAACTTATCAAGCATCCTACTATGGAGGAAGTGAAAGCAGTAGTTTTTGGCTTGAATGGAGATAGTGCAGGAGGTCCTGATGGGTTTACAGGCAAGTTCGATCAATCATGCTGGGATATTATTGGTGGGGATGTTTTTGATATGGTAAGAGATTTTTTCAATGGCCATGATCTACATAAATGTGTGACACACACAAACCTTGTTCTGCTACCAAAGAAAAAAAAGATTAACACTTTTTCAGATCTCAGACCCATTAGTCTCAGCAATTTTTCTAACAAGGTGGTGTCTAGGGTAATCCATGAAAGACTGGTAGGGCTCTTACCTACCATAATTTCAGAAGAGCAGGCTGGTATTGTCAAAGGAAGAAGCATTGTGGAGAACATTCTTTTGACTCAGGAGATAGTCACAGACATGAGGCTTAGAACCAAGGCTGAACCTAATGTCATAGTCAAGCTGGATATGACTAAGGCATATGATAGGTTATCTTGGCTGTTTTTGACTAAAATTATAAGGAAATTGGGATTTGATGAAAGGCTCATTGGTATGGTGTTTGGAATAGTATCAAATAACTGGTACTCAGTATTAGTTAATGGACAAGCACATGGTTTTTTCAAATCATCAAGATGGGTAAAACAAGGAGATCCACTGTCACCTACTCTGTTCATAATAGCTGCTGAAGCACTATCTAGGGGTCTTAATTCCTTACACAACAACCTCTACTTCTGTGGCTATGGACTTCCCAAGTGGAGTCCAAAGATTAATCACTTGGCCTATGCAGATGATATGATCATCTTCTTATCATCAGATGCCACATCTCTCGGGTTAATTATGGAGGTTCTAACAGCATATGAACTATCATCTGGGCAACTAGTAAACAAGGCAAAGTCTGCTGTCTATATTCATCATCTGGTTGATGAGGAAGTGGCTGATAAGGTGGAAAGAGTTACAGGTATTAAGAGGCAAGAGTTCCCAATCATATATCTAGGTTGTCCTATCTTCTATGCTAGAAGGAAGATGGAATTCTACCAACCTATGATCACTAAGGTTCTGGACATGCTTCAGTAAGGGAAGGGTAAGTTATTATCCATAGGAGGAAGGGCTGTGCTTATTGCTAATGTTCTGCAGAGCATGCCAATGTATCTCTTATCAGCTGTCAATCCCCCAACAAATGTGATTAACAGGTTACACAAAATCTTTGCTCAATTCTTTTGGAGCAGTGCAGTGACTGGCACCAGCAGACATTGGGCATCATAGAAATACAAAGTTCTTCCATGCACAAGTAAGGGGAAGAAGAAAGAAACTACAGCTGAAGAGAATTAAAGACAGACATGGCAATTGGATAGAAGAAGACAAGCACATAGCAGAAGAAGCAATCCTGTTTTTTCAGGAGCAATTTACAGAAGCTGCAGTACCAAAAGATTTCAGAATAATGGAGCAATACCTAGACTGATTGAGGAAGAGCAAAATGACAAGATGATTGCAAATCCAACTAAGGAAGAGGTGAAAAGGCAGTCTTTGACCTAAGTGGAGATTCAGCTGGGGGACCTGATGGTTATACTGGAGCATGCTCTCAGTCTTGTTGGGATATAATTAGGGATGATATTCATGCAATGGTCCTAGCATTCTTTAATGGCCATCAACTACCTAAATGTGTGACTCACACTAATTTGGTTCTTCTGCCTAAAAAGAAGGAGGTGACTACATTCTCTGATCTAAGGCCTATAAGTCTCAGCAATTTTGTGAACAAGCTTTTCTCTAGGGTGATTCATGAGAGATTAGTTGACTTGCTGCCTAGTATTATCTCAGAAGAACAATCAGCCTTTGTAAAAGGGAGGAGTATTGTGGAAAATGTTCTTCTAACCCAGGAGATCATTACCGACATCAGGTTGAGAACAAAAGCCGGTCCTAATGTTGTAATGAAGTTAGATATGACTAAAGCCTATGATAGGGTGTCTTGGTTATTTCTAACTAAAATGTTGAGAAAGTTTGGGTTTTGTTAAAGATTTATTGGCTTAATCTTTGACATGGTTGGCAATAACTGGTATTCCATACTAGTTAACGGCCAGGCACATGGATTTTTCAAATCCACTAGAGGGGTTAAACAGGGTGATCCCTTATCACCAGCATTGTTTATCATAGCACCTGAGGCACTGTCAATGGGCTTAAATTCTCTGCACTGGAATCTGCATTATTGTGGGTTTGGACTGCCAAAGTGGAGTCCAAAAATCAATCATCTAGCTTATGCTGATGATACCATTATTTTCTGTTCAACTGATGCTACATCCTTAAGGCTGGTAATGGAGATTCTTAGCCAATATGAAGTGGCTTCAGGCCAACTGTCCTTAAATGCCAATGCAAGGACTGGCTGTAGGTTAAATAAGTCCTAAAAGCTGAATACCAGTGTCACGACCCGGATTTTCCCCCAACATCGGGATCGTGATGGCGCCTACTCGTGGTAGCTAGGCAAGCCACCGTATTCATACTATCCCGTTTTTAACACAATCTTAATTAAATAAATGCGGAATACTTTATCGAAATAGAAATAACTAATTACAAGATGAAAATCATACGGAAATCCTCTACCCAAGACGTGGAGTCACCAACTCACGAACTACTACTGAATACTACACATAAAAGTTTGAAAGAAATATAACATAATTCTGTTTGTCTCGGAACAAAGAGACTACAACTAGTAACATAAATAAAGAAAGAGACGCCGGGCCTGCGGACGTTTGCAAGCTACCTCGGTCTCAAATATGATTAGTTCCCACGCAATCGATTTATCGCTGCTGCTGCTCCTGATCGTAACCTGGACCTGTGCAAAAACGCACAGAAGTGTAATATCAGCACAACCGACCCCATGTGCTGGTAAGTGCCTGGCCTATCCCGGCGAAGTAGTGACAAGCCTAGGACCAGACACTCACATAAACCGGTGCAATTCAATATATATATGTGTACCACAAAATAACAAGAAATAATCAAGTATTAACACAATAAGGAATATCTTAAAGAATTCAACAATTAACCACGGTTAATAATTTCACAAGGAAAAACAAAGTATAATGTAAACACGAATAATATCACTTCAAGAAATAACAAGCAATTGCACGGCATCACTCTTCGTGCTTTTACTCTCATCCTCACCAAATAAACAAATAAAGTACACGGCATCACCCTTCGTGCTTTTACTCTCATCCTCACATCCATAGTACGGCATGATCCTTCGTACATGGTTCAATAACAGGGCACGGCATGATCCTTCGTGCATAATCAATAAATAAACATGGCACAGAATTAACCTTCGTGCATAAATAAATAAAACATGGCACGGCATCACCCTTCGTGCATTATCACTCTTCCTCACCCAAATAACAATCACAGTTAAGGGCAAAGAAAGAAACAGCAATTCATAAACCGTCCCATCAAGGGCAATCAATAATTATCTTTACAACAAGTCCCAACAAGGGAAAACAATAACAATTCATCTGTAATATATCTCAAATTAATCATTTTTCAACGACTCACGGTCATACTAGACGCCAGTGTATGGATGCTCGTCACCACACCCCATACACCGCACTCGATCACATAACACATAACACATAATCCTATTCCCTCAAGCTAGGATAGAACAAACACTTACCTCGAATGCTTATGAACAATTCACTCCGTGGAAATGTCTTTTCTTTCAATTTGGCTCCAATCCAACCGTATCTATACAAAATTGATTTAATATCATCAATTCTACTCAACAAACTAATTCTTAAGACCAAATACAACTTTTACAACATTCTGCCCGGAATAGTGAATTTCAACCCCGGCCCACATGGTCGGAATTCGGGGTTAGGACCAAAATCCGGTTACCCATCCCCCCACGAGTTCATATATATAATTTGTTTCAAAATCGGACCTCAATTCGAGGTCCAATTCCCCAATTTATGAAAAACCTATTTTCTAACAAATACAAGAATTTTACCATGAAAATCTTTGATTTCTTATGAAAAACATGATAAATGATGTTTGGAATTGAAAGAATTAAGTAAAAAGTGACTTACAATCGTTTTGATGAAGAAGAAATCCTTGAAGAATGTTCGCATTTGCGAACCAATGTTCGCATTTGCGAACCAAGGCAGTATGGGAAATGTTCGCATTTGCGAACTATTGTTCGCATTTGCGAACATAGGCATCACCGGGGACCTTCGCAAATGCGAACAATTGTTCGCATTTGCGAACAAGGCTGGCTTCGCATTTGCGATCAAGGTTCGCATTTGCGAGCCTTGCCTTACACTGTCCCCTTCGCAATTGCGAGAAATTCTTCGCAATTGCGAAGCCAACAGCTGGGTGAAAAACCAGCAGTTCAAAAATTCAGAATTTCATCCAACGGCCTATCAAATCTTTACCCGAGCCCCCCGGGCTCCAAACCAAACATGTACATAACCTCAAAAACACATTATGGACTTGTTCGTGCGATCACATCGCCAATATCACTTCGTTTTAATCAAATCAAGCCTCAAACTCATGATTTTCATACTTTTGATTTTTCAAAACTTCTTAACTTGGAACTCAAGGTCCAAAACATCTCAAACGACATCCAAATGTCACCAAACTTTACAGAAATCACATATATAATATTTAAGACTTGTACCGGGCGTCGGAACCAAAATACGAGCCCGATACCAAGGTCAATTGATTTATTTCCTTTAATAATTACATCAAAAACAATTTCACATAAAAATTCATAACTTGGGCTCTAGGCCTCGAATTCGACTCCGGACGCATGTCCAAGTCCCATATTTTTCTACGGACCTCTCGGGACCATCCAATCTCGGGTCCGGATCCGTTTACCAAAAATGTTGACCGAAGTCAACCATATCAACATTAATATCATTTTTATCCAAATTTCTCATAGAATTCATATTTTCTATCACAAAATCTTTTCGGCTACATGCTCGGATCGTGCACCGTAAATCGAGGCAACATAGAATGAGGTTTTCAAGGCCTCATAAGCTCGAAATGATTAATAAAATAAGTGATGACCCTTTGGGTCGTCACAATCTCCACCTCTAAAACAACCGTTCGTCCTCGAACGGACAAAAGAAAGAAGCACCTGAGTCAGGAAACAAATGTGGGTAGCGGCTCCGCATATCAGACTCGGACTCCCAGGTCGATGCCTCAGGAGGCTGACCTCTCCACTGAACACGCACAGAAGGATAACTCTTCGACCTCAACTGTCGAACCCGCCGGTCTAGAATAGCCACCGGCTCCTCCTCGTAAGATAGATCATTGTCCAATTGGACAGTACTGAAGTCTAACACATGTGTGGGATCGTCGTGGTATCTCCGAAGCATAGATACGTGAAAAACCGGATGCACGGCTGATAAGCTAGGCGGCAAAGCTAATCTGTAAGCCACCCCTCCCACTCTGTCTAGAATCTCAAATGGACCAATATACCTAGGGCCGAGCTTGCCCTTCTTTCCGAACCTCATCACGCCCTTCATAGGCGACACTCGGAGCAATACTCGTTCACCAACCATGAAATCTACATCTCGAACCTTACGGTCCGCATAAGTCTTCTGCCTGGATTGAGCTGAACGCAATCTCTTCTGAATAGTCTTGACCTTATCCAAGGCCTCCTGAACTAAGTCCGTACCCAACAACGGAGCCTCTCCCAGTTCAAACCATCCAACTGGTGATCGACATCGCCTACCATACAATGCCTCATACGGAGCCATCTGGATGCTAGATTGGTAACTGTTATTGTAGGCGAACTCTGCTAATGGAAGAAACTGGTCCTACGAGCCTCCGAAATCAATAGCACAGGCTCGAAGCATGTCCTCTAGAATCTGAATAGTCCTCTCGGACTGGCCATCTGTCTGAGGATGAAATGCTGTACTCAACTGAACCTGGGTGCCTAACTCCCGCCGGACCGCTCTCCAGGAACCGCGAGGTAAACCGCGTTCCCCGATCATAGATAATAGATATCGGCACCCCATGGAGACGAACAATCTCCCTAATGTAAACCTCTGCTAACCTCTCCGACGAGTAGGAGACGGATACTGGAATAAAGTGTGCTGATTTGGTCAACCTATCAACAATGACCCAAACAGCATCAAATTTCCTCCGAGTCAAAGGAAGTCCAGGAACGAAGTCCATAGTGATCCGCTCCCATTTCCACTCGGGAATTTCAATCCTCCGGAATACACCACCAGGCCTCTGGTGCTCATATTTCACCTGCTGACAATTTAGACACCGAGCGACATACGCAACGATATCTTTCTTCATTCTGCGCCACCAATAGTGCTGCCGTAAGTCCCGGTACATCTTCGCGGCGCCCGGGTGAATAGAATACCGCGAACTGTGGGCCTCCGCTAAGATCAACTCTCGAATCCCTTCGACATTGGGCACACAAACTCGACCCTGCAATTTCAATACCCCATCATCATCTAGACTTACCTGTGTGGCACCTCCCCGCTGTATTGTATCTCTCAACTCACGCAAATGAGGATCATCAAATTGCCTCTCACGGATACGCTCTAATAAAGAAGAACGAGCGACCGTGCAAGCTAACACTCTGCTAGGCTCAGAAATGTCTAATCTCACGAACCGGTTGGCTAAGGCCTGGACATCTAGAGCTAATGGTCTCTGATTGACCGGAATATATGCAAGACTACCCATGCTGGCATACTTTCTACTCAATGCATCGGCCACCACATTGGCCTTACCTGGGTGATATAATATAGTAACATCATAGTCTTTTAGCAACTCTAACTATCTCCGCTGTCGTAGATTCAACTCCTTCTGTTTGAACAAGTACTGTAGGCTTTTGTGATCAGTGTACACCTCACATGTCACACCATATAGATAATGCCTCCAAATCTTTAAGGCATGGACCACTGCTGCTAACTCAAGATCATGAATCGGATAATTCTTCTCATGTATTTTTAACTGTCTCGAAGCATAAGCAATAACCTTACCATCCTGCATCAATACCGCTCCAAGCCCTGTACGAGATGCATCACAGTAAACTGTATAAGGCCCTGCACCCGTAGGTAGTATCAACACTGGTGCCGTAGTCAAGGCTGTCTTGAGCTTCTGAAAGCTCGCCTCACACTCCTCTGACCACTGGAACTGGACACCCTTCTGGGTCAACCTGGTCATCGGGGCTGCAATAGAAGAAAACCCCTCTACAAATCGACGGTAGTAACCTCCTAATCCCAAGAAACTCCGGATCTCAGTCACTGAAGCTGGTCGAGGCCAATTCTGGACTGCCTCAATCTTCTTTGGGTCTACCTAAATACCTTCCACTGATACAATGTAATGCTACCGAACTCAACCGTAACTCACATTTAGAAAATTTGGCATATAGCTGGTTATCTTTTAGAGTCTGAAGAACCACTCTGAGGTGCTGCTCGTGCTCTTCCTGGCCGCGGGAGTACACCAGGATGTCATCTATAAAGACTATCACGAACAGATCTAAGTAAGGCCTGAATACCCGATTTATCAACTCCATGAATGCTGCTGGGGCATTGGACAACCCGAAGGACATGACCAAGAACTCATAATGCCCATATCTAGAGCGAAAGGTCGTCTTAGGAATGTCAGCCGCCCTGATCTTCAGCTGATGGTAGCCTGACCTCAAGTCTATCTTAGAAAATACCCTCGCTCCCTGGAGTTGGTCAAACAAATCATCAATCCTCGGCAGTGGATATTTATTTTTGATAGTCACCTTGTTTAACTGCCGGTAATCAATACACATCCGCATCGAGCCATCCTTCTTCTTTACAAATAATACAGTTGCTCCCCAGGGGGAAACACTGGGCCTGATAAAGCCCTTCTCAAGAAGGTCCTGCAACTGATCTTTCAACTCTTTTAGCTCCGGCGGGGCCATACGATAGGGTGGAATAGAGATGGGCCGAGTGCCCGGTGCCAGATCAATACAGAAATCAATATCCCTGTCGGGTGGCATGCCCGGCAGGTCTGAAGGAAAAACCTCAGGAAACTCCCGTGCAATAGGGACCGACTCAATGGAAGGAACTTCTGCGCTGGAATCACGAACATAAGCCAGATAAGCTAGACACCCCTTCTCGACCATACGTCGAGCCTTAACATAAGAAATAACAGTGCGAACGGAGTGGCTTGAGGTACCTTTCCACTCTAGTCGGGGTGATTCCGGCAAGGCTAAGGTCACCGTCTTAGCATGGCAATCAAGAATAGCATGGTATGGGGACAACCAGTCCATCCCCAATATGACATCAAAATCTACCATATCCAAGAGTAACAGATCAACACGGGTCTCAAGACCCCCAAATATAACTACGCACGAACGATGCACCCGATCGACTACAATAGAGTCACCCACTGGCGTAGCCACATAAACTGGAATATCCAGAGCATAGCTGGGCACAACCAAATACGGTGCGAAGTAGGAAGACACATAGGAATATGTAGATCCAGGGTCAAATAATACCGAAGCACCTCTGCCACACACAAGAATAGTACCTGTAATCACAGCATCTGATGCCTCTGCCTCTGGCCTGGCCGGTAAAGCATAGAATCGGGGATCTGCACCTCCCCTCTGAGCTGCGTCTCTAGGACGACCATCAACTGGCTGACCTCTACCTCTCGCTGGACGGTCTCCACCTCTACGGTCTCGACCTCCACCTCTATAATCTCTACCCCCGCTTCTGGCTGGCTGGGCAGGCTGAGGGTCAGCTGGGGCCTGAATCATAGGACGAGGACCTCGCTGCTGAGAGTTGCCCGCTGCTAGAGGGCAATACCTGATAAAATGACCCGGGTCACCACAACCGTAGCAACTCTTAGACTGATAGGGCTGCTGGCCCTGACGACCTGAATGGCCTCCACGAACACTCTAAAGAGGCTGAGCATTAATAGGAAGCTGGTCCGAATGATGCCCACGAGAACCGCGATCACCTGGTCCACCCTGTGAAGCCTGAAGGGCGGAATGAAAAGGCCTGGAGGACTGGCCTCTATCAAAGGATTCTCTGCCACCAAAGGAAGAACCACCAAACCTGCCTGAATGACGAGGCCTCTTATCCGAAGAATAACCGCCTCCCCTAGCAAGAGCCATCTCAACTCTGCGTGCTGCATTAGCTGCCTCGTGAAATGATATGTCACTCCCACGCCCATAGCCATTGGAGTCTAATTGGCTGATTAAGCCCATCTATAAACATGTGGACCCTCTCCCGCTCTGTGGGAAGTATCACCACTGCATGACGAGCCAAGTCAATAAATCTCGTCTCATACTGTGTAACTGTCATAGTGCCCTGATGGAGGCGCTCAAACTGCCTCCGAAGTACATCCCTCTGAGTAGCAGGGAGAAACTTCTCCATAAATAGTTCCGCAAACTGGTCCCATGATAAAGTTGGGGACCCTGCTGGACGAGTCAAGCAATAATCTCTCCACCAAGTCTTGGCGGATCCTGCAAGTCTGAAGGTACCGAAGTCAACCCCGTTTGTCTCCACGATCCCCATAGTCTTGAGAATCTCATGGCAACTAAATAAAAAGTCCTGAGGATATCCTCTGATGCGGCTCCACTGAATGTAGTGGTAAATAGCTTGGAGAACCGATCAAGCCTCCATAACGAATCGAAAGTCATGGCCGCTCCATCGCCGGCATAAGCTGTGGTACCTGACTGAGTGGCCATAGCCGGCCGACCATCGGTGCTCGAGGGTCGAGGAGCCACCGGCTCCGGAGTACGAGCAATAGTAGTCTGGGCCCCTCCTCCAGAGCCTGAGAAGTGGCTGGGGCAACCGATAATAAACCCGCTCCGGCAATACCGTCCATGAATCCCGCTATTCTCGACCAAAGCATCCCGAGATCCGGGTAAACAAAGCCTCTCCCGGGACCCGAGCTGGGCCCACCGGAGCCGCCGGAACCGGAACCTCCTCGTCAATCTCAATACGAGGCTCCACCTCTGGAGTGCTGCTCGGGGCCGAGCTCTACCCCTACCACGGCCTCTCGATACGACCTCGGCCCCCGCCCCTCGCCGTGAGCCGCCCGGGGCTCGGGCTGCTGGTCACGGACGAAGAAGCGCGTGTCCTTACCATCCGCGAAAGGACAGAATAGAAATTCAATCAGTAATTGAGGAACAAGTTGCACGACAAGAAAGAACAAATGAGAGACTCTTTCCTAACTCAATAGACTCTGGAGGACAAGTACAGACGTCTCCGTACTTACCTCTCAAACTCTACTAAGCTTGTTCGTGAGTGGTGAGACCTATGTAACCTAGGGCTCTGATACCAACTTGTCACGACCCGGAATTTACAGAAGCTGCAGTACCAAAAGATTTCAGAATAATGGAGCAATACCTAGACTGATTGAGGAAGAGCAAAATGACAAGATGATTGCAAATCCAACTAAGGAAGAGGTGAAAAGGCAGTCTTTGACCTAAGTGGAGATTCAGCTGGGGGACCTGATGGTTATACTGGAGCATGCTCTCAGTCTTGTTGGGATATAATTAGGGATGATATTCATGCAATGGTCCTAGCATTCTTTAATGGCCATCAACTACCTAAATGTGTGACTCACACTAATTTGGTTCTTCTGCCTAAAAAGAAGGAGGTGACTACATTCTCTGATCTAAGGCCTATAAGTCTCAGCAATTTTGTGAACAAGCTTTTCTCTAGGGTGATTCATGAGAGATTAGTTGACTTGCTGCCTAGTATTATCTCAGAAGAACAATCAGCCTTTGTAAAAGGGAGGAGTATTGTGGAAAATGTTCTTCTAACCCAGGAGATCATTACCGACATCAGGTTGAGAACAAAAGTCGGTCCTAATGTTGTAATGAAGTTAGATATGACTAAAGCCTATGATAGGGTGTCTTGGTTATTTCTAACTAAAATGTTGAGAAAGTTTGGGTTTTGTTAAAGATTTATTGGCTTAATCTTTGACATGGTTGGCAATAACTGGTATTCCATACTAGTTAACGGCCAGGCACATGGATTTTTCAAATCCACTAGAGGGGTTAAACAGGGTGATCCCTTATCACCAGCATTGTTTATCATAGCACCTGAGGCACTGTCAATGGGCTTAAATTCTCTGCACTGGAATCTGCATTATTGTGGGTTTGGACTGCCAAAGTGGAGTCCAAAAATCAATCATCTAGCTTATGCTGATGATACCATTATTTTCTGTTCAACTGATGCTACATCCTTAAGGCTGGTAATGGAGATTCTTAGCCAATATGAAGTGGCTTCAGGCCAACTGATCAACAAAAGCAAATCAGTAGTACTGATGCACCATTTGACTGATGAGGAGGTGGTTAGAAAGGTAGAAAGGATAACTGAAATGGGCAGGCAGGACTTCCCATTCACTTATCTAGGTTGTCCTATTTTTTATGCTAGAAGAAGGTTTGATTATTATCAGCCTATGATCACTAAAGTCCTTGACAGATTGCAGACTTGGAAGGGTAAAATGCTTTCCGTAGGAGGCAGGGCAGTATTAATTTCAAGTGGACTACAAAGCCTGCCAATTCATTTGCTATCTGCTATAAACCCTCCTAATTATGTTATCAACAAACTCCATAAGATATTTGCCTCGGAACAAAGAGACTACAGACTAATAACATAAATAAAGAAAGAGACGCCGGGCTCGCGGACGTCTGCAACCTACCTCGGCCTCAAATATGATTAGTTCCCACGCAATCGATTTATCGTCGCCATCGCTCCCCGATCGTAACTCGGACTCGTGCAAAAACGCACGTAAGTGTAATATCAGCACAACCGACCCCACGTGCTCGGTAAGTGCCCGGCCTATCCCGGCGAAGTAGTGACAAGCCTAGGACCGTACACTCACATAAACCCGTGCAATTCAATATATATATGTGTACCACAAAATAACAAGAAATAATCAAGTATTAACACAATAAGGAATATCTTAAAGAATTCAACAATTAACCACGGTTAATAATTTCACAAGGAAAAACAAAGTATAATGTAAACACAAGTAATATCAATTCAAGAAATAGCAAACAATTGCACGGCATCACCCTTCGTGCTTTTACTCTCATCCTCACCAAATAAACAAATAAAGTACACGCATCACCCTTCGTGCTTTTACTCTCATCCTCACATCCATAGTACGGTATGATCCTTCGTACATGGTTCAATAACAGGGCACGGCATGATCCTTCGTGCATAATCAATAAATAAACATGGCACGACATTAACCTTCGTGCATAAATAAATAAACATGGCACGGCATCACCCTTCATGCATTATCACTCTTCCTCACCCAAATAACAATCACAGTTAAGGGCAAAGAAAGAAACAGTAATTCATAAACCGTCCCATCAAGGGCAACCAATAATTATCTTCACAACAAGTCCCAACAAGGGAAAACAATAACATTTCATCCGTAATATATCTCAAAATAATCATTTTTCAACGACTCACGGTCATACTAGACGCCAGTGTATGGATGCTCGTCACCACAGCTCATACACCGCACTCGATCACATAACACATAACACATAATCCTATTCCCTCAAGCTAGGATAGAACAAACACTTACCTCGAATGCTTATGAACAATTCACTCCGTGGAAATGTCTTTTCTTTCAATTTGGCTCCAATCCAACCGTATCTATACAAAATTGATTTAATATCATCAATACTACTCAACAAACTAATTCTTAAGACCAAATACAACTTTTACAACATTCCGCCCGGAATAGTGAATTTCAACCCCGGGCCCACATGGTCGGAATTCGGGGTTAGGACAAAAATCCGGTTACCCATCCCCCCACGAGTTCATGTATATAATTTGTTTCAAAATCGGACCTCAATTCGAGGTCCAATTCCCAATTTATGAAAAACCTATTTTCTAACAAAAACAAGAATTTTACCATGAAAATCTTTGATTTCTTATGAAAAACATGTTTAATGATGTTAGGAATTGAAAGAATTAAGTAAAAAGTGACTTACAATCGTTTTGATGAAGAAGAAATCCTTGAAGAATCGCAAACGGGTGTTTTGTTTTTGTAAAATGTGAAGAAATGACTGAAATTCGTGTTTTACAAGTCTCTGTGTTCGCATTTGCGAACATGGGTTCGCAATTGCGAGCCCCGACCAATTTCTGGAGTTTGAAAAATAAGCTAAGGTCGGGAAGTTCGCATTTGCGAACATTTGTTCGCATTTGCGAACACTGGCAGTCAAAAGGATGTTCGCATTTGCGAACTAATGTTCGCATTTGAGAACACATGCTGTATAAGGCAGTGTTCGCATTTGCGAACCAAGGCAGTATTGGGAATGTTCGCATTTGCGAACAGTTGTTCGCATTTGCGAACATGAGCAGGCACCGGGGACCTTCGCAAATGCGAACAATTGTTCGCATTTGCGAACAAAGGCTGGGTCAATGGGGCTTCACATTTGCGATAAAGGTTCGCATTTGCGAGCCTTGCCTTACACTGTCCCCTTCGCAAAATTCTTCGCAATTGCGAAGCCAACAGCTGGGTGAAAAACCAGCGGTTCAAAAATTCAGAATTTCATCCAACGGCCTATCAAATCTTTACCCGAGCCCCCCGGGCTCCAAACCAAACATGTACATAACCTCAAAAACACATTATGGACTTGTTCGTGCGATCACATCGCCAATATCACTTCGTTTTAATCAAATCAAGCCTCAAACTCATGATTTTCATACTTTTGATTTTTCAAAACTTCTTAACTTGGAACTCAAGGTCCAAAACATCTCAAACGACATCCAAATGTCACCAAACTTTGCAGAAATCACATATATAATATTTAAGACTTGTACCGGGCGTCGGAACCAAAATACGAGCCCGATACCAAGGTCAATTGATTTATTTCCTTTAATAATTACATCAAAAACAATTTCACATAAAAATTCATAACTTGGGCTCTAGGCCTCAGAATTCGACTCCGGACGCATGTCCAAGTCCCATATTTTCCTACGGACCTCTCGGGACCATCCAATCTCGGGTCCGGATCCGTTTACCAAAAATGTTGACCGAAGTCAACCATATCAACATTAATATCATTTTTATCCAAATTTCTCATAGAATTCATATTTTCTATCACAAAATCTTTCCGGCTACATGCTCGGATCGTGCCCGTAAATCGAGGCAACATAGAATGAGGTAATCAGTAGTACTGATGCACCATTTGACTGATGAGGAGGTGGTTAGAAAGGTAGAAAGGATAACTGAAATGGGCAGGCAGGACTTCCCATTCACTTATCTAGGTTGTCCTATTTTTTATGCTAGAAGAAGGTTTGATTATTATCAGCCTATGATCACTAAAGTCCTTGACAGATTGCAGACTTGGAAGGGTAAAATGCTTTCCGTAGGAGGCAGGGCAGTATTAATTTCAAGTGGACTACAAAGCCTACCAATTCATTTGCTATCTGCTATAAACCCTCCTAATTATGTTATCAACAAACTCCATAAGATATTTGCACAATTCTTTTGGAGTAGTTCAGTAGGAGGTAAGAGCAGACATTGGGCATCTTGGAATTCCCTGTGTTTACCTTGTGAGGAAGGAGGAATTGGATTCAGATCCTTACATGATGTTTCCAAGGCCATATTTTGTAAACTTTGGTGGAATTTCAGGACAAAACCAAGTTTATGGAGCTCATTTATGAGTCAAAAATACCGCAAGAAGCTTAATGCAGTAATTGTTCCTTGGAAAGATGGTTCACATGTGTGGAGGAGAATGTTGGAGTGTAGGGACCTTATCGAACATCAGATAATTTGGAAGCTCAGGATGGGGTCATCCTTATTCTGGTATAACAATTGGACTAGGCTTGGAGCACTATACTTCATAGTGCCACATGATTTTCCTATTGATGAGAGCATTCACAATGTACATGAAGTAGTAGAGAATGGAGCATGGAATGTGAACAGACTGATGCATCTACTGCCAGAAGATCTAGCAATGCATATTGTGCAAACCATAAGGCCTACATGTGTAGGAAATGAGGTAGATACCCCATTTTTTATGCTGGAACCAAGGGGCCAATTTTTAGTAAAATAAGCATGGGAGTACTTAAGGAGGAGAGAGGATCCTAAAAGAGCATATAAGATGATTTGGATGAAGGGTATCCCCTTCAAGATTTCCTTTTTCATGTGGAAGGTGTGAAAAGCTAAAATACCATTAGATGACTTCATGAGGAGATTGGGGTATTGTATGCCATCTAAATGTTGGTGTTGTGCTGAACCTAGACATGAATCCTTAATTCATCTATTTTTCACCTCAAGGGTAGCGGAAATAGTGTGGAGATATTTCTTATCAAGAGCTGGTATAAGTGTTCAGGGGCTGAATTTTCATCAGGCGATTACAAAGTGCTGGACAACACCTGTATTGCCAAGATTACAGCCAATTATGCAGGCTCTGCCTGCATGTATAGTGTGGGAGATTTGGAAGAGTAGGAATAGTCTAAAACATGGGGAGGTTGTATATATAAGTAGGTTCATCTATCAGGTGTCAACACACATGCAACACCTAGTTCAATTGAGAAAACCTGGACTACAGATACCTCACAGGTGGACTGCACCGCTGAACATGCTGGAAAATTACACTCCTATGCTTAAATATGAGAAGGTAATCTGGGAACTTCCTACTCAAGGCTGGATTAAGGTGAACACTGATGGGGCATCTAGAGGTAACCATAGGAGAAGCTCTATTGCCTATTGTTTAAGGGATGCAGATGGAGATTTGATATATGCATTTGGGAAAGAAATTTCGGAAGGGTCTAATAATGAAGCTGAAGCAATAGCCATAGTATAGGCCTTGAGGATGTGCAGAACCTTAAACTATTCACATGTGTGGCTACAGACAGATTCTATGATGATGAAGAACATTGTTGATGGAACATGAAAACCCCCTTGGTGCATAGTGGAGCAGGTGGAGGAGATTAGGAGGCTACAGGAGGGGGTTATGCTAAGGGTGACCCACATATATAGAGAAGGGAACAAATTAGCAGATCACTTGGCTAATCATGCTCTAGACCATGGATTAATAGAATGTCATGAATTCTGGGATCTAGATAGCCAAGGCAAGAGAATTGCGAATGAGGATAAGTTGCAATGTCCTTATATCAGAGTAAAGGTAAGGGGGAGTTATGAGGAAGGATGCAGATTGGGGAAATAAGGGAACCAGGAGCCTATTCAGGAACCCTTTATACTCAAATCAAGAATGATGACAATATGAAAGGGTTGATTTATACTAACATGGTGTTCCTTTTTGCAGGATTAACCATCCCGCTTATATTCTATGGTTTAAGGAGACTCCAAGTGGTGGTATTAGTACCCAATACTCAATCCACTGGAGAGGAATTAAACTTAGAATATAGGATGGTTCAAAGGGTGCACACAGCAGGGGACATCACAAACAGGACAATGATCAACTATTATTGTGAGTCTACAAAGGCATACAATATGCAGACAGCCATAATCCTTTCAATCCTAAAGGAGTATGGCTAGATAATGCAATTGTGGAGGTACTTAAACAGGAATACATGAATTTCAACATCATCTATAGCTTATGGTTTGAAAAGTTCTTGGGTGGTGGTATTAGTACACAGTACTCAATCCATTGGGGATTTGTTAGAGATAGGCTATAGCATGATAACAAGGAAGGTTGCAGCAGAATCTAGACATACTAAAGTAGTCAGTCATGGCTGGTGGGATAGCAGCAGTACAATGAGAGTGTTACCATATGACACACTTATGCATGTTAAACCACCAAAAATGGCAGACACAATAGCAGATCAAGCAGGAAATAAATCAATACATGCAGGTATTCAGAGATTCAAAAAGCATTCATCACTTCCAGCTACTCTTTATGATTTAAGGAAGCCCGAGATGGTGGTATTAGTACTTAGTACTCAATCCATCGGGGTAGAATTAAACTTAGAGGGTAGTATAGTGACCATGGAAGGCAAGAATATTACAAAAGTCTTAAACACATTCTTTAACCTAGATGTACAACATGCAGACAAAGAAAATTCTACAATACAGGGTTTTGTTTGGATGAAGCATATGTATATCAAAACAGCAAGGCACAACCACAGTCCAAAGTTGAATATAATTAAGTTTGGAATCTTACCCGGATATTTGAACTCCATTTTGGCAGCAACAAAACCAAGAGCAGTCCAGCAAGAGAAGGAAGATTAGTAAAAGAGAAGGAGAAAAAGATAATATTATCAGCATAGAGAGTGGGAAGAAAATACCTCAAACAAAGGAGGCTGGTGAGTCATGCTTAGCAGAACAAGAGGAAGTAAGGAGCTGAGTCAACAAGAACATTGTAGAAGAAACAAAATCAAAGATAAGTAAAAGGAGAAGACAAAATGATGACAAAAGGAAAAATAGTAAAGAAAAAGAAGTACCTAGAGCTGAAATAACTGGAGACATCTTCGAACCAAGCTTAGGAGCAATGGCAGAGACAGGGATGTTTCTGTGGATGAGAGGAAATGGATAAGGAGAAGAAGATAGAAGAGAAGAGGAGAGATCTCTAATGGAGAGAATAATTAGTCTGAAAAAAGGAAAGAAGGAAAATGAGTGTTCTCGAATGAACTATTGGAATATTGATACACTCTATGCTGAAATGTCATCAGTTTCGAGGCATTTTACAGTGATCCAACGGTGGGCTGCAGAGATCAAACGGTGGAAATTGAATGCTGAAGTGATAAGGTGTGTATGGGGAAAAGGAAAGGGCAGTGTATTTCAAAAGGTGACAGATTGGTCTTGGAAAGAGATGTGGTCGTTGGGAGTATTAAAGGTGGTACGTACTATGTGGCTATGTAATAAATGGCTACTGTCGTTTTGGAGTTATAACGTTTGGGGTGTAATAAATGTGGAAATATGGCTAGGTGTTATAAGGTGGCTAGGAATGAAAGGGTGTTACAAGGCTGGCAGATATAAAAAGGGTTTAATATGGCTACAATTTAAATGTGGCTACCGGGAGTTTATTAATAGGAAATGAATTCGGAAATGCTGTAAATTGTCTATATCAATAATTAGGGGTGCAATACATGCTATCACATGGGTTGGAGAAATTGGGAGCAAAATGTGGCTATATGTTAAATTTGAATTCCAGGGGCTATAGACGTATTGGTATAAGGCTGGTCAGTCAATATGGTTACATTTGCAATTTAATTGCATAAATTATGGCTACTGGCAGATGGTATGGGAAAAAGGAAAAGGCAGGGTATGGGTCTACCAACGGTTGAATTCGAAATGGTCATTGGGAAGAGGAATGGTGAGACAATGTAGTACATCTAGGTTATGTTACCAAAGAATTAGGTGGGGTGTAATAAATGCTATCACATGGGCAAGTACATTGGAAAGAGGAAAAGTCAAACAAAGGACATATTTTTTTTATGGAAAAGAGGCGTTAAAGGGCTGGTTATACGGGCAAAATATCAATCTAGGCTGGAATAGGAAGTCTATTAGGTGGTATGGAGTTAATTATAGGCTAATTGGGAAATTAATGCAAATGGGAATTAGGGGCTACTGGTGCAAAAGGCTGGAAGTTGCCACTTGGGCATGGTTACACGGGCTGGGTAAATGGCAAATAAAATGGGCCGATTCTGGGCCAATTGGTTTAAAATCGTGCAACTGTGTGGCTGTTTTTATAGTGGACTTACATTTGGACAAACACAGCTTATTTAGACACAGCAGTACATTGGAATGGAAGAGTTTTTCACGTGGATCACAGATACCCCTGCGGTTGCTTTGCAAAGTGATGTTCCAAATAGAGTTTGGTATGGAAAGGGTGTTTCCTATGAACACTTGAAAGTGTTTGGTTGCAAAGCTTTTGTACATGTGCCTAAAGATGAGAGGTCAAAATTAACTGCCAAGACAAGGCAGTGCATTTTCATAGGTTATGGACTTGATGAGTTTGGTTACAGGCTATATGATCCAATTTAGAAGAAGTTCGTGAGAAGCCGTGATGTTATCTTCGAGGAGGATCAAACCATTGAAGATATTCATAAAGTGGAGAAGCTAAAACTTTCAAGTTCTGAAGGTTTAGTTAATCTTGATCAAGTTCCTCATACAAATACAGATGACGTTGGTGGGCTCAATAATGATGGTGATACTAAGAACCATATTCCAGATTAGCATATTGATGGTGATGGTGATCACAATGCTAATGTTGATGAGGTAGATGCTCCTACTCACGAAGTTGTGGAAGAGTTAGATATTCCACTCAGGAGGTATTCTAGACCGCATACTCCTTCCTTCCGTTATTCACCCGATAAGTATGTATTACTCACTGATGGGGAAGAACCCGAATATTATGCGGAGGCCATAGAAGAATAGCACAAAGATCAATGGATTGAAGCCATGCAAGATGAGATAAAATCTTTGCATGAGAACCATACTTATGAGTTGGTGAAATTGCCTAAGGGCATGAGAGCTTTGAAGAATAAGTGTGTGTTCAAAGTTAAAGCTCAAAAACATAGTTTGAAGCCGAGATACAAAGCTTGATTGGTTGTTAAGGGATTTGGTCAAAGAAAAGGTATTGACTTTGACGAAATATTTTCTCCTATCGTGAAAATATCCTCCATTCAGATAGTTCTTGATTTAACTACCATCTTGATTTGGAGATTGAGCAAATGGTTGTGAAGATTGCTTTTCTTCACGGTGACTTAGAAGAGGAGATTTATATGGAATAACATGAGGGCTTCAAGGTAAAAGGTAAATAAAATATTGTATGGAAACTTAATAAGAGCCTATATGGATTAAAGCAAGCTCCCAGGCAGTGGTACAAGAAGTTTGAGTCTGTTATGGGGGAGCAAAGCTACAAGAAGACTTCTTTAGATCACTGTGTGTTTGTACAAAGATTTTCTTATAGTGATTTTACCATTCTCTTGCTATATGTGGATGATATATTGATTTGCTTCCAAGATTGATGAGTTGAAGAAACAGTTGAATAAGTCTTTTGCAATGAAAGACTTGGGTCATGCTAGGTAGATTTTGGGCATGAGAATTACTCGTTCGAGAAATGAAAGGAAACTTTACTTGTCACGGGAGAAGTACATAGAACGTGTACTAGAGCGCTTCAATATGAAAAGTGCTAAGGTAGTTCGCACACCTCTTCCTGGTCATCTGAAGTTGAGTAAGAAAATGTGTCCTACAACAATGAAGGAAAAAGAGAGAATGGCCAAGATTCCTTATTCCTGTGTCGTCGGAAGTTTGATGTATGCAATTGTATGCACTCGACCAGATATTGCTCATGCAGCCGGTGTTGTTAGCAGATTTTTCAAAAATCCAGGAAGATAGCATTAGAAAGATGTAAAGTGGATACTCAGGTATCTAGGAGGAAGCTTACATGAATACTTATGTTTTGGAGGATCAAATCCAATTTTGAAGGGCTATACAGGTTCTGATATGGCACGTGACCTTGATAATAAAAAATTCACTACTAGATATTTGTTTACTTTTTCAGGGGGTGCTATATCATGGCAGTCGAAGTTACAGAAGTGTGTAGCACTGTCTACAACTAAAGAGGAGTACATTATGGCTACTGAAGCTGGCAAAGAGATTATATGGCTCAAGAGATTTCTTCAAGAACTTGGATTGCGACACATGGAGTATGTTGTCTATTGCAACAGTCAGAGTGCAATAGACCTAAGCAAAAACTCTATGTACCATGCAAGAACAAAGCGTATAGATGTGGGATATCATTTGATTCGTGAGCAGGCGGAGAACGAATCTTTACAGGTCAAAAAGATTCACACGAGTGAAAATCCTGCTGATATGTTAACCAAGGTGGTACCAAGAGACAAGTTTGAGCTTTGCAAAGAACTTGTCGGCATGTACTCAAACTAGAATACTCGGTGTTACCTCCTTCAGGTGAATGGGACTGGAGGGGAGTTTGTGGGTCCAGCCCCATATATAAAATTCTCTTATTTCATCCTTTTGTCAAGCCAACCAAATCAAGAAAAGATTTGGCGGTTGACTTAAAAAATTGGGCGGATGACTTTTGTAGTAGAGTTGATGTCATTGCATACATCAACGTGGAGTTTCTGCAACTATAAATAGGTGAATACACCAACAAAGAGAGCAAGGTATTCCATAAACTGTAAGCAAATAGTTTGCGAAGAAAAATAGAGTGTGAGAGATATTGTAGTGGGGTGGAAAAAGCAAAAGAGTGTTTCTTTTGAGGGTGTAGTGGTCTTATGAGTAATTTTTTACTCGTTACTATACAGTGTAAAATTACTCGCTATAGTGATATCTGTTGCTCCTCTTGACCGTGGTTATTCCCTTATTCAGAAGAGTTTCCACGTAAAATCTTGGTGTCATTATTGCTCCATTTTTATTCTTGCTGATTTAACCATAATTTAGTGTTTCCGCGTTTATCACTAATACAGTTAATACTATTTTTATAGGGTTTATTCCCAACAGATAGTTCTGTTATATACAAATTAACCTAGAACAGTAAAGGTATGCTTCAGCGATGGACGTGGGATGAGAAGAGACAGGAATGGCACGTTTACCTAGATCACCAGCAGATACCTGTGACAATTACGGAACATGTGGTGGATATGGCAGTTGCAACATCATACTTTCTCCTGTGTATAGTTGCTTAGACAAGTTTGTGCCGAAAGATCCATGAAATTGGTCAGTGACAAACTGGTCCGGCAGGTGTGTTAGAAGGACACCCCTTAATTGCCAGAATGGAGATTGTTTTCTCAATTACTCTGCTATAAACCTTCCATATACACATTATTCTTTAAGCAAGTTTGCTTATAGAATTGCTGTTGTATGGCTTACTCAAATCTTGATATACGCAATGGTTTGTTTTGGTATGGCAATTTAACTGACATTCAAGAATTACCTGGAGGACAGGACATTTACATAAGGATGGCTACCTCTGAGTTATGTAAGTTAAACTTGTGCAATAAATTCATTACTATTCGGTCAATATGGAGTATTAGCTGAACGAACTGAACTTCCCAATTCTCAGCTTTAGTTGTGTTTGCTTCGCCATTTGTTAAAAATTCACATAGTATATGTCTAGTAGGGGAGCTTTGGTTACAATAAGGAAACTATTTTCCCCTATTTATTTACCCTCCTTTTTTTTGTCAGGCTCGAAGAAGAAAACAAAAGTACTTGTGCTGAGTCTGTCACTGTTAAGCGGAGTGGCTGTCATTGGCATGACCATAGGACTGTATGTTTGGAAAAAGAAGAAGAGGAAGCTTAATTTGAAAGATGATCTAGACCTCCCACTTTTTGCATTATCGACAATAACTAAAGCAACCTCTATGTTTTCAGACAAGAACATGATCGGACAAAGTGAATTTGGATCTGTTTACAAGGTAGCATTGTGAGTTTGTTATATGATATCACAGTAAAAACATCTTTATCTCTCATTAATCAATCAGCTACATGTTATGATATGATATCATAGGGAATCCTGGAGGGAAAACAAAAAATAGCTATAAAAAGGCTCTCAAAATCTTCCTCGCTGCCAAACTTCAGCATTGAAATCTTGTGAAGCTTATAGGTTGCTGCGTTGAAGGAGAAGAAAAAATGCTGGTCTACGAATACATGCCCAACAAAAGTCTAGATTTTATCATATTTGGTCTCGTTACTCTCGTTTAACATATGAACCTCAATAGTGTGATCACGTTTTAGCTGCACTTTCTAACAATATTATTAGTGTTCTAACAAACCTGTTAACAGATGAAAAGAAGAACTCTATACTTAATTGGCCTAAGCGCTTCAACATCATCAATGGAATTGCTAGAAGACTTTTGTTTCTCCGTCAAGATTCTAGGCTAAGAATTATCAAACCGAGACCTCAGAAAGTACTTTAATATTTTGCTATATACTGACATGAACCCCAAGATCTCGGATTTTGGCATAGCTAGAAGCATTGTAGGGAATGAGACTGGTGGGAATACACACCATGTTGTTGGGAGACAAGATGTATTTAGCTTTGGCGTGTTAGTGCTAGAGACAATCAGTGGTCGTAAAAACTGAGGATTTTCCCATGAATATTCCGGTATTACAGTAGCAGTTACTTTGTCATTTTATTTCTTATTTTTCGGCTCGGAAATTATATGGCAGTAGCCAACAATCAAAATCTTCTGATAGATTAACCTGTAAGCGTTTCAGCTATGTATGTGAGAACATGTACAAAAGGTTTCACCATTCAAGGAAGTATCATCTATACAAAAATTCAATAACGTTCACCTTCCCATCTCTATGTGAGACAAGCGGAGAGAGATCCAGAAAGGAGAGAATGAATAATACAATCTAAATAACTTCTCAAAATCTTGCACACCCAGGAGTTTTGAAGATTCATCTCCTGGGTATACTAAATGTCCCTATTGAAGATATCATCATGCCTTTCCTCCAAAATTATTGTTACAACAATCTCGATTAGCAATGTTGCTGCATGTACGCCCAGAAATTCATCAACTTGATTATGATTCTCCAATTTTAAACGTATGTTGAACCCATTAAGAAGGGTGATGGACAGGGCTTTTTCCTGTAACCAACACGGTGTCAAGAACATTTTTAGAAAAACATTAAAGTAAATAAAAATTGTTGCATAATAGTTGTCATGATTTAGCATTTTGAACCTGGATTAATTTCTAGGTCTTCAAGCCTGCAGTTGTTATGATTTGGGGGTACAGGATCGCCCAGCGTGAGGGAACTGGATTTGAACTGAGTATAAGCTGATGTGAGTTTTTGATGGATCTCTTTCATCTTCCCAGCTTGCTCATCTTGCCGATCCATTTCAATAAGGATCTGTGGAAATGAACAATGGGATAAGAGACATATAATGGAAAATATTTGTAAATCGAACATAGCAATTAAATATACCTGAGCAGGAATGTGCTTGAATAATGGTTGAAACCTCTGTCTGCAATACTCATTGAAAAGGAGTGTCAAGATTATCAGCGGAATTACGAAGCTTGATGCCACTGTAGACTTTTTTAGTCCAAAGACTGCCATGGCTATAATTTGCATCAGCACCATTGAGAAAATTGTTGTGTTGTGCACAATAGGCCAATAGGTTCCCCCAGTTTGATACTTTGTTACATATACATTGAGGATCTGAAAATTTTGGTAAATTGGTGTCACGAACACAGTCTACAAGAAGCACATAGATGTTCAGGTTATAATACTAAAAATAGCACAATAAGTTAATAAAAAACCAAGCTTCCCCCTTGGATGACGTTCCTTTCTTTTTTTAACCATTCAACACAACATTCCCTTTCTTTAGTAGAAGAGTCCTTTTAGACATCATTTACAATTCAGGTCATATAAACTTCTTTCCTTTTTTCAATCCTGAAAAACCAAATGTAAAGTGTGCCCTTTGTACTTCCCTCATTTTAATATTCCACTAGGGTATAAGAACTGTAATGGTTCTGAGATCCATCAAGCACCAATTTTGAGTTGGTCGAACCTTCAAAAAGGTGTAGCCAAATGCTTGCCTCTTTATCTTTACTCATTTCAACAACTGCATGTCTGGTATAAGAAGCCATTTTACACATTTTTCTCATGAATCCATGATTCCTAACAGTTAAAGCAACAGATCTTTGGTTATGACTATCACATTAACAACCAAGTAGCATCCTTTCGTCACTTTAAAAAACCACAAATGTGTCTTCACGGATTTCCAAGAACATTGGCGGTTCTCACTGAACTAGATCTAATAATCCAAGATAACCAATGAAGCTTATTTCTACTACATAATCTGTTCATGATATTTTTTGCATGTTTATTTCAAATAGATCTAAGATAAGGTTGAATAACCATCTCAAAATACTGAAAGACCAAATCAAAACAACCGGGGTACTAAATGCCCAGAGGTAATACTACGTTGGAACCAAATTTGATTGTGTGGATATAACTTGGTAATCATATTTATAACATGTTTATTTTTTTTAATTTTTTTTTTTGAGTTTTCTATCCAACTGCACATAATTTTCTGGTGCAACCATAAAAACTTAGACAAATTTATTCAATCCAGCTACAACAGCACAATTTAAATGCTGCTAACATCTCCAAAGGTATCAGTTTTCATCAATTTCACGCAAATGAAATATGAGAGAGGTGAGCACTTTAGAAAGAGAAGCAAGACTTTCAAAATATAAAGGCAAGAACGTGTATCTTGAGTAACCTGCCCCTACATAATCCAGACATAGCTTGATTTCCTTTTTTAAGATCCTACCTATACGTTTCATATGTTAAAATAAAACCAAATTGGACAAATAAAAGAAGATTTAGATTAAATGGGATACTTCAGAGGGGAATGCTTACCTGATTACGGTATACAAGGTAGGCAAGGGAAAGATAAACCAGCAAGAATGGCAGTATCAAAGGAGACAATGTGGAATACACAAAGCCAAAAAGCCCAAATAGAAGGATCCTCGGAACTTCTGTATGGTATGGAAAAGTCAATGTGCCGTATGTAGAGACATCCTTGTTTCTGAGAACAAATCTATAGAATAAGTTGCAGAGTAGACCAAATGGTTGCATGAGTTCACATGATAGACTTGCCCAGCCTGATGTCAAAACATAAGTCATAAAAAAGGTGGCCTGCAAAAAAAAATATAATCCTATTAATCATCACACTTGGTGAATTCTTCAAGTCACAAGGTGAAGGTTGTCTAGGGAAAGTACTCAATAAGGAAATGTAAACAAAAGGGAAAAGGCGAAAGTAGGTATAATTTTTCCAGGGTCTCCCATTTCCTAATTGGACAGCTTAGAGGCAGTGATGACACATTATGCTCTGCAGTTTTTATTTTAATTCCTCTTAAATTCTCATCACAAGTTGGACTAATAGCAGTTTCTGCCCTTTATCATATCTAAAGATTTAGGAAATAGGACATGTATTTTCCACAAGGACTAGTACCTTCTCACCCAATTGATCTTGAATGAAGTGTGGTGCAACTGAGAAACGACTTTCTCCTACCACGACATTAATAAATAATAACTACACTAAAGAAGACTAGCTCTAGCATCCGTCAACCCAATAAAATGGCTAAACTTAAACCTAGTATTAGCGTTATTGCAGGAAGCATTATAGAAACATGATGAATTCCTAAAATCAAATATTTGTCGATTTAATATTTGAGGATTGAGATAACAAGGTACAGCAAAGGGAAAGCAGGTAAACACACACATACACATAAAGGAGGCAGGTTACCGTTGATGGTACTGCCATTGCAAGTAGGTTTTTTACATCCTTAAAAAATTTAGAAAACCTCTCGATCACAGACCCCGAGAGGATGTTACCAAAGAAAACATTCCAGATGAAGAAGCACAAAACTTTTATGCAAGCACTCCTCTTCCTGTCACTACGAGAGATAGAGCCTTCCATTGTAGAAAATAGCAACATTATTGGAGGAACCATGTACATAAATATTATTAACACGACACTTGGTAGATATCCCGTAGCCAGCTGACTCATCGCTTTCCTGCAAGGAAAAAAAAAGGAAAAGGGTAGCCATGTTGCCATGGATGCAGCTCAGGATTATAAAACCTGTAGGAATAAATTCGATCTCCAGTCTCAAGGTTAATACACAGAATGAAAAGACATATCAAAGTTAGTAGCTACACAAAAACAGTGCAAAGACTGAGGAAGGTGGTAAATCATTTTGGAAAAAAGAGATCAACCTTGAGTTAAGAAACGGAATTTATTTCTCATACGTGTTTTTCTGTATGTGTGTGTATGAATGGTCAATACCTATACTCCGTGAAAAAACAGATTTGCAATGGTGATATCTTTAAACATAGAAAATTAGGGCTATATTTTACCAAAATGGGCAGTGACAGGAATACCTCTGTAAAATTCCTCTAAGAAATGGAAATGTCTTTTGAAGCTTGTCGAGGTGAACAAGACCTTGTGTTAATGAAACAGGCACAATGAAAAATGCCACCAAAGCCATCGAGGCCACAAGAATAGCTATTTTGCGGATCCAAAGGAGTCTATATGGGACACAAATGTTTGACCAATACATATCGTCTGGTTCTGGAGAAAGATCTGTGACCCATGACATGGGATTTCGAGATTGAAGACCCTGAGAAGCAACCAAAGCAGCATAGCGATTCCTGAAAAAAACTAAAGCAGCTGCAGACTCCTGCAAGAAAAATTTGCATATTCATTTCACTTCTTATTTTGGCTAGGCTACCGAAATATGCAGCTAATTCAAAATTTTCAAGACAAAGCAGTCGAGCACAAAGAAGCAATCTCTAGTATATCACACACTAGTCTATTTATTAGTTAAATTCAGGATAAGTAACTTAGTACTGTTCTTCCCTTAGAAGATTAAGCAAACCGAGAACTGTGCATTGAAGTAACCTTTACCAAGTTGCATGAGAACTAAGAAGTTAATAGTGCTGCACATCTGAAGCCTCAAATGAACCCAGATATATAATCCGAAGAAGGTAAAGTTCCGCCGATGGCGTATTGAAACTTCCTCTCTAAATATGCTATGACTTTTTCTAGCAATCAGTGTTAATCATGACAATCGTATGCGGGGCGGGGCGGGGCGGGGCGGGGCATAATTTTTTAAAAAAAAATTAACGCGGGGCGGTGCGGGTCGCGGGTTGCGGGTTATTAAAAACCTAAAGTCTAAAACTCTAAATCACTAATGCTAACACTTTTATTTTTTATTTAGGCAATATTGATGTTTAGGTAATATTGATGTTGATACAAACTTATAAAAATAGAAAGAAATATTATTTATTATTTAATAATAGAAATATTTTACTGCTTTCAAAATCTATCACTATTTGTATTTCTGTAGTGGAATAGTATTTAAACGTGTTGGTTGTGCATCTGCTTGAGTTTCCCAGTTCCAAGCCTTCATTCAGAGGTCAAATTTAATGTATTTAATTTGGTTATAAAGTGATACAGTTAATGATTATGTTTTTCTTTTTCACATTCACCAAGTTTGATCTTTTGGTTTAATGTTATACTAGTAATTTTGTTAAATTTAGTACGTGTGTCAAGGGTTCCTGTTCAATTAGATTATGCCTAAAACAATATTTCTTTCTATTACTTAGTTATCATGTGGCATATGCTATACAATCGTATATGTTTTTATTTTTTGTAATTGAGACAAGTAATCTGGTATATGCTATACAATCGTATATGCTTCACCAGTCCTTTAATGCTCGGATACAAGTATATTGCAAAAAAAATTACTTAGTTTACTGGATTGGATTAAAAAAATTAAAAAATATATATGCGGGGCGGGGCGGGGCGGGGCGGTTAAAATTAGAAAATTTTGTTTTGCGGTGAGAACTAAGAAGTTAATAGTGCTGCACATCTGAAGCCTCAAATGAACCCAGATATATAATCCGAAGAAGGTAAAGTTCAGCCGATGGCGTATTGAAACTTCCTCTCTAAATATGCTATGACTTTTTCTAGCAATCAGTGTTAATCATGACAATCGTATGATCTGCTTATTTGCAAGAATAAAGGAGTCAATTAAGTACCTTTTTCCTCAAATCTGAACCGTCAAAATCACTTCTTCCTTTGTCAGTTTCCGCCTCCATGGGAAGCATACTAAATGATGCTGTTGTTCCACAAAGGCCACATCTCATGGAACTTGATCCACAATGTAGTTCCCTAGGTGTCAGTTTCAACATCTTGCACATCTTCCCTGCATCAGTCTGCAGTCATGCAACATGTGGCACATTAACAACCAGAAGAAATTAATAAAGAGTACGAATAATGTCAAACCACTAGTGCAAGCAGAATTATTCATCAAGATCAAGATAATTACTCTATTTAGTTCACATAAATATGATTACTCGAGTAGTAGTTCTTTTAAACTAGGGCCATGGAAACTCATAGGAGTTGGTATTACACCAAAAAACCTTGACACTGTCAATAATCGCATAGAATGCATTATTCAAGATGAAAAGTTAGATACTATTCCTGAGGCTTCGGGCACCTTATGTCTACCATGAAGATAACTATCTCTACATTTCTAAGGAGAACTACTAGTTTTCAACGTGGAAGATAAATTGCCAGCATCAAAAGCTAACTCTTTTTGCAGTTAAGTTTTTCCGTTTCATGAACTGCAGTTTCAAAACCATTTTGAGCTTTTACATCTCAAGGATGCTACAAGAAAAGAAAAATTTAAACATCTTCATCCTTATTTACAAACATCTACAAAAAAGTAATACATAGGCCCTGGTACCAACGGGAAGCCATTTTCTCACCAGTATGGCCAGAAAGTGAAAATTTTCAGCTCGTATTAATATTTAATTGGAACCAGAAGAGGATAATAGAAGTGGTACAGAAGAGAAACTTCAAAGCCACATCAGGATTTCCATAGATGCAAGGGATAAATTTCAATAGCGAGTCTACCAAAAAGGAGTGAATACCCACCACCAGTTTCTGCACAGAGCCAGATCGATAAACGATTTGATGAGATAAATAACTTGATGCATAAAAATTTGTGAAGAATCTTGTCACTGTTCCGCTGTATGATTCTTCTCGTGACCATGGGATGGCACGAACAAGAACTGTGAAGTAACTTGGGTTGGAAACAGATGAAGTAAAGTAAGCCAGCCTCATCCTTGAAATACTTTTGTACTCCTAAAAGCAAGTGAAGACCTTTTATGAAAAAAGAACCGACATACATATATACATGCTATCACATACTACTAAGGATCAAGTATGAAATACATACATTTTTAAAGAAAAGCAGAAAATGAAAATTAACTGCTATTTCTTACAAGGTAAAGAAGAAAACAAGCACAGCACGATATGAGGTACAGAGCAAAGCAGTGAGCCCAGAGCCTGAAGAAGATGAAAGGCAATGTAGGTAAAACTGAACCGAGATTAAAATGGACCAACAGATTAGAAAACTACCTTGTTCTGTAAGACAAAATTAAAGAATCTGGAAACTACCTTCCACATATGCTTCCCTGGTCAACTTACAACGCACAATTTATTTAGTAATACTTTCTCTATTCTCAGTAAGATTAACTTCGGATTACTGAAATAAGTTTCGAAAATGAAAAGAAGACAGAACAAGACATTTGCAGACTTGTAGACACTTCAATAAACAACAAGCTTATAGTTCTCATTGTATTTCCAAAATGTGAGTAAAAGAGCCTTTTGCGATATGTATCTAAAGTATGTCCATTGATTAGAGAATAGATTAATCAACTGCATTTAAATAATTATCAGCATTTCTGTCCATGTTCCATACCATCTTGACCCTTCCTCGACATTCACAATGGTGAATACCTCCAATGTCTCAGCTGGAATTTGGTGACGTTGCATCTCTTTTCCAAAATAATTAAGTGGGAGCACAAGGAAATTGCATACAATAGCTGCAATGGAGAATATCCGGAAACTGTCCACAATAAGCAGCAGGAGAGTAAGTCTACTGCAATGGAGCAATGGTTCATAGATATAACAAAGTGCAATAGAAAGGTGGTTCTTCGAGATGAACATAAACACTGTTGGCAGTGATACAAAAGCCAAGGTAAAAATAATTATCATGAGAATGAGGTTGAACAACAAAATACTAAACAGAGATATTAATGTTTAACCGTACTTTCTTTTATAAGTAACATTTATCATGACTATTCGATATATTCATAAAAAGTATAACTAAGCTTCTTTGGTCACTACATTCTCATAATAGCACACAAATGCATGACTCACTTTACAGAAGCTACACAGGCCCACTATCACCAGGGAAGACAATCAAAATCGCTTAAATAGCACATATATATTTGGCCATCCTTACAGTTGTTTAAGCCATCATTAATGACCAGAACACAGATTCCCTTTCGTTTTTGTTAATCTTTCCTTTACGATGCTCCCCAATGAAATCCAATAATCCACCCTTCTAAGGGGATAATGACAGGGTAATGAGAGTAGGCCCTGACTGCTATTTTAGCAATAGGTAAGCAACTTCCCATTAGACAATACAGAAAAATGAATTATGCATATATACTAATCGTCCATGAAAAAATATGCAAGTTCCTTTACTAGAAATTATATGCTTGGTGAAGTTTACCCTGCAAATGGAGAAAATTGGGTAGAAGCTAATTTAGACTAATTCATTAAAATTAGTATCAGAAGTTAAATTGACTTTTCTTGAACACTAGAAAATCTAACAACTAAAAAAGAGCTGAAAATTCCTATTTCACCTGAAAACAATCATCCGCACAAATACTACTGCATCCAATCCCCCAGTAGCACTTATTTCTTCATCAGATGTCTCCCATGCCTTAAGGATCCAACTTGGAGAAGGAACAAATCGATCAAAGCGAAAGGCATCCTGTTGTCTTGCTCGTACTTGAGCAATCTTCGCACCAAAGTAAACATTTACAAAACTCGGTTGTTTCCTTAAAACCGAATACAAGGAGAACAGCACTACACACACTGCAGTATTGACACCAGCAGAAGTCAACAGAGCAGCTAGCTTCATCTCCGCCCCCAAATATTTTCACAACCTCACTAATTAAGACATTTCATCACTGCTTCCTTCCTTTAAAGATTGGAAAGATATGGAAACAACAGCAAGTTTGGTGTATTAAGGTCAAGGAACTGCAAAAGTGAAAATCATAGTGAAGGATTCATTTGATACAGTGAAAAACTAAAGCAGTTTTGAGTCAACTAATTATATGGTGATAACCAGCTAATAAATTGTACAATACACCCAAAAAAGAAGAATACGAAAAAGATAAAAACTGTAACATTGATACTATAAACAAGCAAAATAAGAAGTTACATAGGAAAAGCTTAGCCTTGCAAGCATGCTCATTTCAAATATCTCCTAGCATACTGAAGTCTACTAAAGTGGCTGCACGAGCCTATGTAACATGCACAGCCCGCTGAATAAATGCAATTATAACCAAAACTAAGTTAAAAATAAAAGCTTTACGGTTAAGGTAACTCCTAGTTCCGTCTTCTTCACAATAATCAGTTTGTGCAAAACACACTTTTGCATATCAGTTTCCAAGGAGATCAATTCAGAGGCAATAAAGTATTTTGAAACAGCAAAATACCATAATTCATCACATTGAGTCCGTTACTACTCAAAACAATGGTAAAAAAACTTACATCAAAACGTTGCCGAATCATATTCTAAACAAAATCCGATTAAAAATCAGAAAACATGAAAGGTTGCCAGAAAATCTAATAATCACCTGAAAATTGCAAAACTGTTATTTCTTATTTCACAATGACGAATCTAAACGAAAAAAAAAATGTATGAAAAAGCGATGAATGCTTGAAGCAACAAAATAGTGATTGCTTCAGACAGAAAGAAACCCTAGAAAGTTGGTTGTTCGGTTTTTTGAAGTTGCGTTAGGATTTGGGAGAGGAGAGAAAAAGGATCGAATGGGCTCTAATTTTTCGGAAGAAGGAAACAGTGCCAGATAAGAAAGGCTCGTCGATTGCCAAATGAGTGCGTGAATTATAGAAGTGAGATTTTGTGGGGCCCAATAGAGTTCCCACGTGGATTTAAGAATGACGAGAGTCTAAACAGAATGGAACCGCTCCTAACTGTCAATGTCCCGGTTTGATTGGTTTCTTCCATGCAAATTGACCCGCCGCATCACCCTGTTGTACCTAATGCATTTGGCATTTTTCGGACATTTTCTTCATTTGTTATCCCAGTTAGATACGTAAAACTACGTGTAACAATGTTAGGACTAGGAGTCCGCATTTTATTTATTGCTCAATTTTGACCCTTATCGATAATTACTTATTGATTGTCGATTTGTACATATGCTTATTGTTATCGTTTCAATGAGATTTCGGTTTTTTCGATTTTGATTTATCGATTTTGGGGGCTTATCGATTCGGTTATCGATTACACCAATAAGAATATTTGCGGGATTCCATGAAAAGTATGTCGCTATAAACACGCCTAACTAATATGGACAAAAAGAAGATAAAATAAGACGAACACCATTTATAACATAAAAATTGTATCAGCAAGCACATGCAACAAAACTAAAGTAAGTGATCAAATGTATGCCACCAACACTCCAGCTGTATAAAAAAATATATCATCACGGCTAATTCTATTTTCCATTAATTTGAACTTCATTCTCTTGATCTTTAAATATGATCATTCCTTAAATGTGATATAGGAAATAATTGGGTAAGGGACTTAGGATAAAGGAAGGGGTATAGATTAGGGAAAATAATATTGTATAGCCGCTTTCAAAATAGTAGCAGAATATATATACATTCTGTATGCTATATTAATCTACACAAATATGTAATTACTCATTTTACAAGTGTCTACTGTTTAGGGGTGTGCATTCGATTTATCGATTCGATTTTGACCCTTATCGATATTATCGATTATCGATTTGTACATATGCTTATCGTTATCGTTTCAATAAGGTTCCGATTTTTTCGATTTCGATTTCGATAACAAATAATCGATTCGATTTATCGATAAACCGATTCGAATGCACCCCTAGTTAGGACTGAGTATGCACCACCACATAATATTTTCTGTTTCAATTTATACAACACTCTTTGACAATATCATTTTTAATAAGTACTAGTATTTAATTTTCTAAACTCCAAGGAAAAAGCCCTCTCATTAAGCCACGTGGCAGCTTAAAAAAAGCCACGTGGCATAGTTAGTTATTAAATTTAGTTATTTAGTTAATAATTAATTATTGGTTATTCTTTTTGAATTTGAATATTCTAAAAACAAAAATAATATATATATATATATATATATATATATATATATCTTATAATTAATTAACTATAATAAAAAAATAAAAAAAAATCTATAAAAATGAAAAAAAGAGAAGAAAAACTACACATTCAAATCGGGAAGTAGTTTCAAGTTGGAGTTTTAAAATAAACAAAAAAAAAGAGAAGAAAAACTACCTATTTATATCGGGAAGTAGTTTCAAGTTGGAGTTTTAAAAAAATAAAAAATAAAAAAAAATCTATAAAAATGAAAAAAAGAGAAGAAAAACTACACATTCAAATCGGGAAGTAGTTTCAAGTTGGAGTTTTAAAATAAACAAAAAAAAAGAGAAGAAAAACTACCTATTTATATCGGGGAGTAGTTTCAAGTTGGAGTTTTAAAATAAAAATAGATACCTTATAATTAACTATAATAAAAAATATATATAAATATTAAAAAAGTAACTACTCATTCAAATTGGGTGGCAGTAGTTTCAAGTTGCAGTTTTTAAATTATTTTAAAATAAAAAAGCAAAAAAAGAAGTCTATAAAAAAACAAAAAAAGAGAAGAAAATCTATATATTATTAAAATGAGAGAAAAAACCCTCTCCTTAAGTGAAGTGACAGCTTCAGAAAAAGCCACATGGCATAGTTAGTTATTAAATAGTTATTTCTTGGTTATAAAAGCAAAAAAAATCTATAAAAAACAAAAAAAAAAGAGAAGAAAAACTACCCATTCAAATCGGGGAGTTGTTTAAAGTTGGAATTTTAAAATAAAAATAGTTATCTTATAATGAACTATAATAAAAAAATAAAAAAATAAATATATAGAAAAATAACTATCCATTCAAATTGGGTGGGAGTAGTTTCAAGTTGCAGTTTTTAAATTATTTTAAAATAAAATAAAAACAGAAAACAAAGCTATAGAAAATGAAAAAAAGAGAAGAAAAACTACCCATTCAAATTGGGGAGTAGTTTCAAGTTGGAGTTTTAAAATAATTTTTACATAAAAACAAAATAAAAAAATAGTAAATTACCAATTCAAATTGGGAGTAGTTTTAGGTCTCAAGTTCGAAACCCACCGGGTGCAAATAATTTCTGAGGGCTATCGGACTGGGTATAACCTGAATTAATCGTGGTGCACTTGCGGAAAACTCCTTGCCGAGGGCCTGTGCACCCCCGGGATTAGTTGGGGCTCGAAGAGACTCGGACACCCGGTACAAAATCAAAAATATTGGGGTGTAATTTAAGTTGGAGTTTTAAAATTATTTGAAAAAAAAAACTAAAGAAAAAATAAACTCCAGAGAAAAATTTTAAATAACGTAATATGCTAATGAACTTTCTATTAACAATTTAATAGTATTAAATATTGGAAGATATAATACAGAAAAATATTTAACAAAAACGTTGCGCTGCCTGTATAAGTCCCATTAGTTTAACATAGATTTTATTCACTAAAATTTTGATAATATTATTAAGAACAACAAAATAAACTTTAAAATAAAAAATATTTCAATAGTAATATATTATATATCTTCTCATATATGAGAAAAAGAAAGCGAATACTAAATATTATTTAATATAATAAAGAAATACATATGCTTATCGTTATCGTTTCAATAAGGTTCCGATTTTTTCGATTTCGATTTCGATAACAAATAATCGATTCGATTTATCGATAAACCGATTCGAATGCACCCCTAGTTAGGACTGAGTATGCACCACCACATAATATTTTCTGTTTCAATTTATACAACACTCTTTGACAATATCATTTTTAATAAGTACTAGTATTTAATTTTCTAAACTCCTCTTTAATTAAACTAGTCAAACTAGCATAAATAGTTCTTTGTATCATTCGAGTGAATAGAGTTATATTATTTTTGTAGATTTTTTCGTACGTTTTTAGTCCTTTAAACTTCTGACCCTCTTCTAACAAGCATTGAAATTTTTTTAAAATAGTATTATTTTCCATTACATAGCTTGAAAGTCAAAATTTTATTAATTATGAGCCTTAAACATAGTACCAAATTAGGGACTTTTACACAATTAGCCAGTTGGATTGACTATTAGCTTTTGCTAGTCAATATACGTAAATTATTTATTGATTGTACTTGGACCTTGGTTATATAGATATCATATATAGGTTATGTACATAAATTATATATTTAGTAGCTATTTTTTATTTAAACGTTTAGGTGTGTTAAAAAATATAATAGGTATTATTAATTTTGGAATCTATATCTTTTCTTAGGCAGTCAAGATGATTCCTCACCCCTCATGACACTTTTCATGGTACGTTGTCCAAACTCACCAAAAATGAAACCTATTGATTTTGCTAACATGACCAATCATTACTGCCTACCAATTATATTCTTTAATTACCTAAAAATAATACGTTGTGCAAGAAATGTAGTAAGAATTCCTTTATAATAACATATTGTCTTTTTATCTTAAATCAAAAGCTGCTCAACTTTTGGATAAGTATCGTTGATAATAAATTTGCATCGAGAAGATAATATCAAGATTAAAAATGTTTCAATGATCATAGTATTTTATTTTAGTTAATATGACTGTATAATCTTATAAATCTAATTCTTCTTTCAACAGTAAATAACTTCAAAGGCCTTCGACCTTGATCTTGAATATATATTGTTGTCACGAACGATGATCTTAAATTCAACTAGCACAAACTTTGATTTGAACACGTACTCCTTGAACCTTGCTTTGTTCTTCGTTCTTGAGCTTGAACTTGATTTCTTGAACAAGAACTTGATTGTTTGAAGCTTGAAACTTGTAGAGAAATGTGCGCGACGTTTGATCCATGAGCTCTCTCTTGCTTCTTGTTATAACTTCTAGTGTCATTTTTGGGTTATGAAATACCCTATTTATAGTTGTGGAGAGAAAAGTTATGATAAGAATAAACTCTTTCTTTCCGACCAATCAAATTTAAGTGTGACAAGGCTGTATTTGATTGGCTCTAACATGTCATTAACAGACGTGGCACGATTTCAATGACCTTTTAATTTGACTTGACATGCCTTGTCATTTTGACATGTGGCAAGATCCTATTGACTTTTCTGTTTGACTTGGCGCGTCACCTCATTTGATATAGGGCTCCAAACTAGGCCTCTAGGAAGATGATATCTTGGGCTTAATGAAATGAGCTCATCACTTTAGCCCAATTAAATGGTCTAGCCAATGGACTAAGACTTATTTATTTAAGAGATTTTTTCCTATATGTACCATATATGAAATCTTATTACCAAAAATGTGCATAATTTGTTAATTACCCGCCCAATCCACACTTTAACTATATTTTATATACCAATCCATAATTAGGCATATTCTGCCATTTAAAATGCGCGAATATAAAGGCACAAAATCTGCATTTGATTCTTTCCACATTAACTTTGAAATTTGAAACGGAAAGAGATTTGATTGCTGCGTAATTTGGTCGTTCACTACAATTCAGAAACAACACAGAACTCCAGATCAATCAACAACACAACACAAATTGTAGAATTCAAAATTGATTTTCATCATCCACAGTACTCAAATTGTCGAAACTATATATGTTTTTCATCTTTTTTCCCTCTACTACACAAAATCATGTCAAAAATCCCAATAATACTAAAATTGAATGGGAATTGGGATAACTATAACAGATTTAGAGATTTTGAAGTTGATGCCATTGTTGTAGATGAGAATGCAAGCTACGGAATTTTGTTTCTACAATTGCAGAACAACTATCGATTGATACATCAAAAAAATTGTAGAAATCAAATACATTGTGAACGACAATTGTCCTCCAATGGAGATTAGGAACGACATGGGGATTCATATATTTATGGAGACCAAAAAAGAGAATAAAAACTTAGGTTCATATCCTTTATGTGTAAGTGTAAGAGATTTCAATATGCAATTGGCAATCACCAACGATAACATAAGTGCAAGTTTGTATAATTCAACATTGAAGAAAGTTATGGTGTTAGTGTGTTATCTACAGTATTGCTACATTTATCTACAATTAAACTACAAAAAAAATGTACTGAAGAGGATAAAACAGTGTTGTTTTCAAAATTATCTACATAGTTTCTACATTTATCCCTATGTTGCTGCAGGTTCGTCTGGATCCCTAAAGTTACTTGAAATTTCATCATCTCCAGCGATAGAGGAATATCAAAGTGAAATAATAACTGAATATACACAAACATATATTGAAGAAGGAGAAATGTATCAAGACAAACAAACAGTAGCTGTTGCATTGTAGAACTTTTCTGTGATGCAAAAGTTCCAGTTCGGAGCAAAAGGATCTAGTCATAGAAAGTATGAAGTTAGTTGTGGAGAATAGATCACTAAAAGCTGTGTTTTAGTAAAGATATGTAGTTTTGTATAAATTGTAGTTAAATTGTAGTTAATTGTATTTTATAACAATTTGTGTTAAAACTGTCCTTTTTGTTGCATATACATTGTGAGCACGTGATTTTTGCCCTACATGAGAATCACTCCAAAAAAACGCAAATAAAATATTTTTTTCTTTGTTTGCAATTATTATGAATTTTGTGCTATTTATCTATGTTGGTTTATTTGTTTAATTAATGAAAAAAACAAATAGGTCGCATCTTGCACTAAGAATTTAATTCTACAATTAAGAGTAATTAGGTTTGTGTTACAAAAAGGGAAAATAAAAAAAATGTGTACTTTGTATTCTTAGCTTTTAAGGTCCGAATTGTGTGATTTTATGTTTAACTGGGGTTTAATGTTGTGTGATAATTATTATTTAGATTTAATTAGTATTTTAAGTTAATTTTGATTTTATAATTTTAATCTAGGATTTTAGTTTTATTAATTAGGAAATAAAGAAAAAGAAACAAAAAGGAGAATAAATAGAAAACCAGACTGGGTTTATTTTAATTGTGCCAAAACCAGGCCCAAAATCTCATCCTTCACCGGTCCAGACCATCCAACCTCAAAGATATGCGAAACGATATAGTATGATATTGAAACTATGTCGTTTCATCATCTAAGATCTCAGCCAACCATTCCACTCAATCCTGAGATTTGTCACGACCCAATTTCCATACCCAGTCGTGATGGCACCTCTCGTGAAGACAAGGCCAGCCAACTAACCCAATTCGTTTTCTTTATCAGTATTTAAACATAAATAATTAGAATAATATAGCAACTGATATTTACAACCCAACTCAACCCAACCGGCGTATCACAAGTCACGAGCATCTAAGAAGTAGGAGCACAACTACAAGGGCATATACAGGTATAAAATTAAATCTAAAATCCAAAAGATGAAGTCTGGTACCGCGAACGCTGGCGGACAGCTTGCTCAGCCACATTAGTATCACCTTCAATCCGCTAATCACCCACTACCAGATGTACAATACTTGCAACTGTACGCGAGATGCAGGGAGTAAAGTGAGTACTTCCAACTCAGTGGTAATAAGAGCAAATAATATCTGAGCGATAAGAAAACACGTATGAGCACTCCATAATTCTAAAAGATAGTACAACCCTTTTTAAAAAAAACCGTAACACTGTGAAAATCCTTTAGAAAATATCAAGCTCAGTTAAAAATCTCTTTTATAAATATCCTTTTCCCAACAGTCAAGCATATGAATGCTATATCAGATAGTGAAAGTTTCGGCACATAAGTCGGCCCCTTGGGCATAACACTTCTTAACATATAACACCAGGGTATCTGGTCAACAAGGTAAGTAATAACATGTATGCCAATAATATATGAGTGCTAAATATCATGCCACATAGTACAAACATGAGTGAATGCATGAATGCAATGCAATATACATGACCGATGCGGCGCGCGATCCGATCCATTTGGGTACCCGCGCTCACTGTGGGGGTTTAGACACTGAAATGACTTCTATAGCCCAAGCGCATTATCATCATAGCATCGCTGCAGCGTGCAGCCCGATCCATCCTCAGTCCAGATCATGCAAATGAGCCACTTGGGCAATGTCAAGTAATAGCTTTTAAATCAAAATATTAGAAAAATTCAATTTGAGCCTTTAAACTTTAGCAATATGACTGCGTTTTTCAAAACAGTCTTTAATTCAGGACTGAAATCATTTAATATGCTATATAGGGGTGTATATAGGTCGAGTTGGTTCAGATTTTACAATTACCAAACCAAACCACTTGTATCGGGTTATTAAATCTAAAGACCAAACCAAACCAATAAACTCGGGCTTTTAACTCTCGGGTTTTCGGGTTTTTTTTTTATAAAATCTCCGTAGAACAAAACATATAAATTGTGCTCAAAATGTTTCTTTAATCCTAGTAAGATACAACTATACAAAGCATTTTTCAAGAAAATAATACAAAATATGAGAAGTATCATGGCATTATCCTAAAATATTCAACAATAAAGACAATAAAATTATGTAATATAAATATTGCTAATTAAAAAGCTATAATAAAAATAAACATAATCTAAAAGTAATAGGTCATGATAAAATAAGTAGACTAATAAAGGAGTGTCAATCACATGACTAAATGCTAATAAAGAAAAAATAAATATATGTTATGTATTTTTATCTAAATTATTGCAAAATAAAATATAAATATTCAATACATTCTCGTTCATAGCATTGAATTGAATGTCTTTTATTAGCATTAGTATTGATTTGATATTGGTTTAAGCTTTTGTTAGCATTATTTTGTTTACTAATGTTAATAGCTATAAAACTTATTGGAACATTCAAAAGTTCTAAGTCCAATCTTAAAAGATAAAACTATGAATATTTTTAAGAAATATTTATAAATTACATCACAATAAGTATATTTATGCATTAAATATATCTAATATCTCTATATATGTAATGTCGGGTTGGTTTAGTTTCGGTTTGACTTTCTTTAGTTAAAACCAAACCAAACCAATTATGGTCAGGTTTTTTTCCCACACCAACCATTGTCGGGTTGTTTTTCTCAGTTTGACTCGGATTATCGGGTTGGTGCGGTTTGTCGGTTTCCTTTGTACATCCCTAATGCTATGTATTCATGAAAACAGTGATAATAACCCCTACAAAGTCCAAATAACTGGCACTAAGCCCAAAACATGGCAATCATCCCAATTAAAGGTCGCATCAAGCAAGTTTCATACAATTACGCAGTAAAATCCACAACCAGTACAGACCAAGTCACAATCTCCAACGGTGCTCTACCCCACGCTCATACTTGGCGCGCAAGTCATCTCAATACAACACTATAATGTGCAAATTCGGAGTTTCAAACCCTCAAGATATCATTCCTAAGTATTACTTACCTCAAATCGGCAAATCTCAAGCCCGTGACGCCTTTGCCCTCAAATCGGCCTCCACGCGCGTCAAATCTATCCAAAAACAGAGTTAATACATCACAATATGCAAATGGGACAATAACCAATCGAAACAATTGAATTATAGCAAGAACATCGAAACTAGCAAAACCCGAGCCCCAGGCCTGCTTCTCAAAAAATTGCGAAACTTACATTATTGGATTCCTCGTCTCGCCGTGAGTCCGTACATACCAAGAACTCCCAAATCCGAGCTCAAACGACCTATCAAATCCCAATTTGGAATATAAAAAACTCAAGCCCTAGTTCTTCAATTTTTAGGCTTAATTTCATGAATTTATAGGGTGATTCTTCAATAAAATCATGTATTTAGCTCATAAAACTTACCTCCAATCGATCTTAGTTGAAATTCCCTTCAATTCCCATCCAAAAGCTCTAAAAATGACTAAAAATAGTGGAGAAATGGGGTGTTTTCCCGACTGAATTGCTTTTTTAAACATTCTGCCCCAGCTACAGTATTTTCCTAATTCCCAGCATTTTCTTCACATTTGTGAGGCTACAGTGTTCGCAATTCCCAGCATTTTTTTCGCAATTGCGAGCATACCAAAATTAGCAGTTTTCCCGACACTATGAGCATAACTTTCTCATACGATATCCAAATTCGATGATTCTTTTTCCTATGACTCCGTAATTTCGATACGGATATAATGGTTCAATAAAAACTTAATTTGGAGCTCATTTACTTAATATAGTACCCCTTTATGTCCAAATAAATAACGTTGAAACATCAAATAAGAGCGTGATCACAACCAAAACACACCCGAGGCCCCTGGGACTCAACCAAAGGCACCAACATATCCCAAAACATCATCCAAACTTGTTCCAATCATCAAAACACACCTAACAAACTGAAATCATCAATTCACATCGGATTCAAGCCTAAGTTCTTCAAAAACTTCCGAAACACGCATTCGATCAAAAACATAACCAAACGACGTCCGCAGGACCTAAAATTTTGCACACACATCACAAATTACATATCGAAGCTACATAAACTCCCGAAAATGCATTCCGACCCTCCGATCAAAATCTCACCTATCAACCAAAATTCACCAAAATACTAACTTTGCCAATTCAAGCCTAAGTATACCCTGGATCTCCAAAATCAATTCTTATCACACTCCTAAGTCATAAATCATCCCCCGATGCTAACCGAATCACCGGAAATCACATCCGAGCCCTATAACTCATAAGTCAACCTCTGATTGACATTTCCAAACCAAGCCTTCCTTAAAGAGACTAAGTGCCTCATTTTCTACCAAAATCAATCCAAATCAACTCTAACACACCAATTGTTGATAATGTAACATGAAGAAGCATAATATGGGGGGAAACAGAGCAGTAACACATGAGACAATGGGTCGGGTCATCACATCCTCCCCAACTTAAACAAACGCTCGTCCTCGAGCGTACCTAGAGTTGTACTAGAATCCAACCAATAGATGAATGACCTTACCAAGCATATACCCAGGGTGATCCTATCTCACATAGGTCCGATAATACAACATAGCTACAATTTTACAGTCCATCTAGACCATAAATCGTAGAACCACATTGCACTTTCTGAAATTATACACAAGATCAGAACCTCCCATCTATACCCAGAATAAACCTGAACCAACTATAATAACCCATACCTGCAACCTCAGGTGAACTCATATGATATACCATACAATCCAAACACTCGAAACGATAGCCTCTGTTCACAGCAATTGCCTACAATAACGAAATACCGATAGAAAAACCTTTTTATTAGCTAAAGTCTTATTCCAACACTTTCATATACTGCCAATGGCAACTGAAACACGCGATAAACCGAACCTATTTCTCAGACCAACCATTCATGAATCCATTTCCTTTTTGACTGATATTACAATAGATTTCAGAGCCAAACCTCGATATTACCTTTCAAACAAGCTGGAATCAAATATGCTCATACTCATTAATGACTCCAACGATCACCTCGACTTCAACGCACCACTCTGATGATATGACATCTCAACATTGACCTAATCCTCAACTTGCATGATACACGCACCAACGAGAAACAGTCTGAACATACTCAAATCATTACAAATGACTCAAACGAAGGAGCTGTAACTCAAATTTCTCAATAACATCACAACACAAGGCTGAGACCCCATCTCACATCATAGAAATAGAATATCTGAATCTACCCTGAAAGGTCATAACTCTCATAGCCTCGCTACAATGCGCTATACTATCCCAACACTATTACACCTGAAGCACCTCAAGCCGCTATGCTCAAAATCAACAACCACGCGCATTTGATGTCTGAAACAAACACAATTCATTACACATGTGGTGAAACAAATAACACATGACACGTAACCCGATAGGCCATAACCAATGCCCCATACACCGAGCAATACTCAATTACTCTTCTCGCTCGACTTCCTCTAAGAATCCTTACTAGAACCGCACCACATGTGCCCGTAACCAATAATTCATAAAGTCACAGAACGCTGAAAAGCAACTCATAGCTCCCCTCAGATCACTAGCAAGCTCCATAACGATCGAATCAACCATACAACTGAGGACCAACCAAGCTAACTCAAGCTAAATACGTAGCCACATTGGCCTGCTAAACGAACTAAATACCAAGAAGACTGAAGTTGCTCCTTCTACTACTATAACTATTTCCAAAGCCGTACAATATGGTGCCCGGCACCAAATAAAATACTGAAATCCACAATCTCACCCGGTGACACGGCCGGAAATAAAAAATACATCTGAGAAGGTCCCTTAATGCCGGAACTGACTCAACGGTAGAAACATTTTCACTAACCTCTGCCACGAAGGCCCAATTAAGAAACGCAATCCTTTCTAAGCGTACGCTGATCTTTGGAATACCAACCACTCTACTGGAACATAATCTGATGCACCTTGCCATGGAACCTGGGGCATTTTCCGACATATCCCATAACACAATAGTCTAGACATCCTGACACTGAGACAGCCAGTCCGCAATCTAATATCATAACCTAAATTTAACATACCAAGCAAAGAAATATCCACTCAGACCTCCAATTTCCAATAACCGCTAAATAGTGTCGTTACACACGATCTACAACCACTACATAGTTGGATCACGAGAACTCCTAGTCTCCAATTCCATATAACACATGAATCACTATACCTGACCCCATATTCTGCCATATTAATACATATCACACATCAAGTACCCATTTATACCATGAAAGATATTCAAAATTTCCCTACACCATCAACAAACTCAAATATCCGCAATTGATCCAACAAGAAAATGTCACAATACTACTGAAGTATCATCAGTTTAAATCACATTTCCCTTTTTCCTAACACAAACATCTATGTATTCCTCTAGTCAAGAACTCTCCATCAATCCCATCTAGAGGATAAGTCACTACACTTTCCATGCTTCGCATGCCCATAAACAATATATATACATCTCCAAATCACGGTAAAGACTCAACAAAAACTCTCGCCCAATTCACTCTTATACAACTGTAAATTTCCTAACCTAATAGACAGAACCACTCGTGCCTTATTATCACTCTGACACTGCAGGATATGATCCCATTCAAATACAGACAACTGTCTTCCCTCTCCATATACTGAGCAATCTTTATCAATAACAGCTCAAGACATCCTAGTATTTTCTCACATCTATGAAGTACAGTATAACCTCTATTAAAATTTTTCCTTCACACATGCCATCCTTGGATCAATTTCTGCAACCAGAATTGATCCGCTAGCATACGTCGAAACGGAACCAATATAGCACATAACCGTGCAACCAGCTAATCAGTAGCAACCTCCCCAACTTGGCTCGAAGTCACCTATCAGAACACATTCAATACCCCATAATACTTTTACTCTAATGATGCCACACTATTATAGTGAGATTAGACTCAAATCGTCCACTAGTTTATGACAACACCGATCCTCTGGTACTGAAATCCTCTACAAACCTCGCATTCATTTCCACCTCAATTGAGTCCACTTTCTAAGCAACCCAAGTTCTCAAATTTCAACACATGCCTTTCAATTACACATGAGATCTTCTAACATACACATAAGGATCATACCACTGACGAACACTCTATAGGAGATAACCCACCTGCTTTGCCTCAGTTCAGTATGTCAGCACACCTTCCACCGACATATACGTTACCCAGCCAATTTAGTCTTCCTGAGTTTGAACTCATACCGCCACAAGTATTGCACTTAAATTTCCAACTAGGAGATACAAAAATATTCTTCACGCGCCCATGACTCGCGCTACACATCGAATCACAATAGGAATCGAACACTTAACAGTTTATCTATTATCCAGTAGACTTCTTCGTCATTACCAAAATCACATAGATACACTTTGCAGTACTAACGTACTCATCGCATGGATATCCAGCTGCCATTCCGGCTAATAATGACAACACTGAACATATAATTTCAAAACACTTGCTCGCACAATCAGCACCTCGGTGCTCAAGCCATAGGCAAAGATCCAGCCTCAAGTCCTCCAGACTGGCCCAACATACTCACAATGATTACCTCTCGCCCCTTGATCGGAGAATCACAAGCCATCAAGGTACATACAATACTGAGCGCTCACGTGCGCACACACGCGTGGAAGGAATTTCAAGAGTTAAATCTCAAGCTGAAACAAGTACGCACGATAAGAATTCCAAGAATGGGAAGTTTTCCTAAAGGTTCTACAGCCTCTCGAGGATAAATACAGACGTCTCTGTACCGATCCGCGAGACTCTACTAACTCTGCTCATGACTCGTGAGACCTAGTAACCTAGGCTCTGGAACCAACTTGTCACGAACCAATTTCCACACCTAGTCGTGATGGCGCCTCTCGTGAAGACAAGGCCAGTTAACTAACCCAATTCGTTTTCTTTATCAGTATTTAAACATAAATAATTAGAATAATATAGCAACTGATATTTACAACCCAACTCAACTTGACCGGGGTATCACAAGTCACGAGTATCTAAGAAGTAGGAACACAACTACAGAGTCATATAGAGGTATAAAATGAAATCTGAAATCCAAAGGATGAAGTCTGGTGCCGCGAACGCTGGCGGACACCTTGCTCAGCCACATTAGTATTACCTTCAATCCGCTAATCACCCGCCACCGGGTGAACAATACCTGAAACTGCACGCGAGGTGCAGGGAGTAAAGTGAGTACTTCCAACTAAGTGGTAATAAGAGTGAATAATATTTGAGTGATAACAAAACACATATGAGCACTCCATAATGCTATAAAAGACAACACAACCCTTTTTAAGAAAAACCGTAACACTGTGAAAATCCTTTAGAAAATCTCAAGCTCAGTTAAAAATCTCTTTTACAAATATCCTTTTCCCAACAGTCAAGCGTATGAATGCTATATCGGATAGCGCAAGTTTCGGCACATAAGTCGGCCCCTTGGGCACATCACTCCTTAACTTATAACACCAGGGTATCTGGTCAACAAGGCAAGTAATAGCATGTATGCCAATGATATATGAGTACTAAATGTCATGCAACATAGTACAAACAGGAGTGAATGCATGAATGCAATACAATATACATGATCGATGTGGTGCGCAGCCCGATCCATTCGGGTACTCGTGTTCACTGTAGGGGTTCAAACTCCGGAAGGGCTCCTACAGCCAAAGCGTATTATCATGGCATCGCTGCGGCGTGCAGCCCGATCCATCCTCAGTCTAGAACATGCAAATGAGCCACTCGGGCAATATCAAGTAATATCTTTTAAATCAAAATGTCAAAAAAATTCAATTTGAGACTTTAAACTTTAGCAATATGACTACTTGGGTTTGAAATCATTTAATATGCTAAGTATTCATGAAAACAATGATAATAACCCCTACAGAGTTCAAATAACCGGCACTAAGCCCAAAACATGGCAATCAGCCCAATTAAAGGTAGCATCAAGCAAGTTTCATACAATTACGCAGTAAAATCCATAACCGGGACGGATCAAGTCATAATCCCAAATGGTGCTCTACCCCACGCTCATACCTGGCGCGCAAGTCACCTCAATACAGCACTATGATGTGTAAATCCGACGTTTCAAACCCTCAAGACATCTTTCCCAAGTATTACCCAGCTCGAACCGGCGAAATCTCAAGTGCGCGACACCCTTTCCCCTGAAATCGGCCGCCACGTGCGTCGAATCTAGCCAAAAACAGAGCGAATACGTCACAATATACAAATGAGACAATACCCAATCGAAAACAATCGAATTATACCACGAACCTCGAAACTAGCAAAACCCGAGCCTTAGGCCCACTTCTCAAAAAATTACGAAACTTACATTATCGAATTCCTCGCCTTGCCAGGAGTCCGTACATATCAAGAACTCCCAAATCTGAGCTCAAACGACCTATCAAATGCCAATTTAGACTATCAAACTCAAGCCCTAGTTATTCAACTTTTAAGCTTAATCTCATGAATTTCTAGGATGATTCTTCAATAAAGTCATGTATTTAACACATAAAACTTACCTCCACTTGATCTTAGTTGAAGTTCCCTTCAATCCCCGTCCAATAGCTCTCAAAATGACTAAAAATGGCGGAGAAATGGGGTATTTTCGCGACTGAAATGCCTTTTTAAACATTCTACCCCAGCTACAGTATTTTCGCAATTCCGAGCATTTTCTTCGCAATTGCGAACATACCAAAAGCAGCAGTTTTCCCGACATAAAAATGAGAATTACTTTCTCATATGATGTCCAAATTCGATGATTCTTTTTCCTATGACTCCGTAATTTCGATACGGATCTAATGGTTCAATAAAAATTTAATTTGGAGCTCATTTTTTTTAATATGATACCCCTTTATGTCCAAAGAAACGACATTAAAACATCAAATAAGAGCGTGATCACAACCCGACACACACCCGAGGCCCCCGGGACCTCAACCAAAGGCACTAACATATCCCAAAACATCATACAAACTTGTTCCAATCGTCAAAACACACCTAACAACACTGAAATCATCAATTTACATCGGATTCAAGCCTAAGTTTTTCAAAAACTTCTAAAACATGCGTTCGATCAAAAATCCAACCAAACGACGTCTGAAGGACCTGAAATTTTACACACACATCACAAATCACATATTGAAGCTACAACAACTCTTGAAATTCTATTCTGACCCTCGGATCAAAATCTCACCACTCAACCGGAATTCGCCAAAATACTAACTTCGCCAATTCAAGCCTAAGTATACATTGGACCTCCAAAATTAATTCTGATCACACTCCTACGTCACAAATCATCCCCCGATGCTAACCGAATCACCGGAAATTTTATCCGAGCCCTATAACTCATAAGTTAATTTCTGGTTGAATTTTCCAAACCAAGCCTTCCTTAAAGAGACCAAGTGCCTCATTTTCTACCAAAATCAATCCAAATCAACTCTAACACACCAATTGTTGATAATGTAACATGAATAAGCATAAAATGGTGGGAATGGACTAGTTACACATGAGACGACGGGTTGGGTCATCACAAGATTCCACCTCCCTTACCCGTCTAAACTGTTCGACCCGTTACCATCTCTCAACCCACCAATGTATTACCATAAACGACCCCGTTTCGGATTACTTCATTTTATCTTTGCCGTTGGATGTTATAATCCAACGGCTTGGATTAAGATTCTAATTGTTTTATACCAAATACCAAACCCCCCTCCCTCTGTAGTATCTATGGTCTTCAGAGACCCAAAAGCCTCCACCTTGAATCATCATCGACCGCCCGCCCGCCGGAAATTGCCTACGGCGGCGGCCGACGGCCAAATACCCCCATTTTGACACCGTAAGACCCCTCAACCTCCCCATCCCAACCTCCATAATAGCTAACCTCAAATCCCCATGTAACTCTTCGAATCTTCGATCAAAGGAACCGGATGAAACCCTACCTTACCTAATCCACCCTAAAATCACACCCAACAATCCCGTTGGCCTCCTTATCCCTAAAACCCAACCAAATCGGCTTGAATTCGAGTAAAACTCATCAAATGACGGATCTAGGATCCAGCGGTTCGAGACTGTGTTGAAGTCGTTATGGTCGAATGAATCCTAGTTAGTGTTATGAGCACGTGATTTTTGTCCTATATATGAAAATAACTCCTAAAAATAGACAAAAATAGTTTTTATTGATTTTTAGGTGTTTCTCTTTATTTTGTTGCATTTCATGCATTTTTAATATTTTTAAAAATCATATAGAAACCATAAAAAACTGTCACATTTTAATTTCATGCCACCTTAGGTTTAATTTGCATTTTGGAATTAATTACATTGAGTTAATTGTGCTATAAATCAAAAATCACAAAAAATAATCATTTTTATATAGTTAAATAATTAGCTTAATTTTGGAATTTGTTTGCGCGTTTTAGGTGTTTCGAGCTTGACTTAAAACCACTATCCTTTCGAGGTCTGTTTGAGATTGTTGCTCGAGGTATCCATTCCCTGGTTCCGCTTGTTTGACGCCAGCAGAATCTCCGGTCCGGAATTGTTCTGTTGCTAGATTGTTGTTCTTTCTCATTGGATTGCAGAATTAAGGGATGTGTATTCCGATTTCTCTTCACTGTTACATTGAAGAAATTTTAATGAAGCTTGTGTTTTCCAAGGTTTTGGTTCGAATCACTGTTGTTTAAAAAGTGCCTTGAAGTTCATATTTCTGTCGTTGCTTCTCATTTTACGCATATGTTCTTCTATACAGCACAAAAGTACAACATTAAACAGAGCGTTCATTTAGCTCTTAGTTTTCTGTTTATTCCAAAAAGTCAAACCAAATAGGAACGCATATGTTCATTTCAATTTTGGATTTGTTGGTCTTGAATGGATTTCTCATTGAGTATTGGAACGGGGTTCGAACCTGATTGATGTGTATGTTGTTCGGAGTCAGCTCTTGGTTCTATCTGTGGATTGTCACATTTTTTAATTCAAAACAGTGAAAGAATCGATTTACCGGCTATATTGAGGTTAAACTGTTTCATTCTCTATCTGTTTTATTCAAGCTTAAGGTTAAATGTTTGTTTGGTGATATGAGTCCGCTGATTTTATAGTTGATTTTCTATAGTTTTGAATTTTCCACTTAGCTATCTGCTCGTATAGTTACTTGAATTGGTTATATCTGGACACGATATTGACACAATAAAGATATTGGCCCTCCGTCTGTAGTTTTAAAAAAAAATTAGAATTAGAGGTGTGTCGTGCCGAACAAAAATGACAAACGCATGGCCCCCATTTTATTAATATTGTTTATCCTTAGAACTCGAGGCGTGCCATTTAGCACATTCCATGGTCCTTGCAAAGTGCAAACGCGTAGTTGCTTTAGGCGCGTATTTTAATATTACCTTCCTAAATACGAGTGCAAATTTATGTGACCCAAATCTAAATCTCAACGAAGTCAAAATGTGTCAAACCCCACTGGTGCGACGTGGTTCGAGACGCATTTTCATGAGATGTATTTTCATGACGTTGCAATTCTTATATAAAAGATAAAATAAAAATAAAAGTGGTTTCCGAATTAAAGGCACATACGATGGCATATATTAAAATCTGATAAAAGCAAATACAATAGTTGAGCGACCATGCTAGAACCATGGAATCCGGGAATGCATAGCACCTTCTCCCGGGTTAATAGAATCCCTTACTCGGATTTCTGGTTCGCATACTGTTAACAGAGTCATAATTTCCTCGGTTCGAGATTCAATCGGTGACTTGGGACACTATTAATTTTTCAAGTGGTGACTCTGAAATTTAATAATAAATCTCATTGTAATTGTCCTTTAATTATAAAAACTCTTTTATACCCTTCACGGGGTGTAGTGGCAAAAAAGGATGTGTGACAGCTCTAACGACTCTGCTGGGAAAACAATCCTAGAACTTCGGTTCAGGTTTTAAGCATTCGAGCTTAGAATAATTGTTGTATTTGTTTATATCTAATTTTTCTACGTGTTCCATGCCTAATATTCAAATGTTGCTTTTTACCGCTTTGATATAAATTGTGGCGAAACCCTTCTCTTCTCACCTTCGGGGATTGTCGACGACCCCTCTTTCACCCCCTAAAGGGCAGAATCGAGTTTATGACATTATGGAAAAGACAACTCTCGTTCCCTTTGAAGGAACCCGGTTATGGAGTTTGAAGAGTCGCCACCTAATGATTATAGTGCATTAGGATTCTTTTTTAGAGAAAAGAAAGAATTCGAAGGAAAACCAGAGTTCGGGTAAGAGCTTGAGATTATCTCGAGGGGAAGGAGTTAGGCACCCCTCAAGATCCACTAGTGTGGTTCCCTTCCTTGCTTAGTTGTAATTTTAAGAAGATTAAGAGTAAACAAATAAGGATTGCACATAGGGAATACAAATAAGTTAAAAGTTTTGAAAGGAAAGAGAGAAAAACATAAGTGCTTTTGAAAGAAGACATAAAATTTTTAAGAAAAACAACATGCCACATGAATAAAGGGAGAGGGTCCTAGGTTTGAATAAAATATGGATCACGTCGGTGCAATATCTTGTAAGTCATTCCCGTACGAGATATTAGTGCACCATTATCATCATCTCCATATTCTACCCTTCCCACCCATTAAGGTATTTAAGCGCGATTGATTTCATTTATTTATTGCATGATAGAACCCGTCCCAACCAATTACTCCTGGGGTTTTTAGGACTTCTAATCCTAAAGGGAAATAAAAAAGGGTAGAGGCATATATGGAGTTTTAAAGGTAAAAATGCTAAGGCGCCAATCAAAACAAATAACACATAAGGGGAATAAACAAACACACAAAGCTGCAAACGAAACCCCTTAAGCCATACAACCAATAGTTTAGCATGACTTGCAATACTGATTTGGTCTTAAGATTAAAAGTGATAATGGACAGATTAGTTTAACACATAGAGTTGGATAATAAGTCTGCATTAGGCAAGCTGGATCCAATTGTCAAAAATTGAGGTATTTTAAACAGGTTATTGATTAAGAACCTAATGTACTAGAGTTTGAAAATGCAGATTGAAAATTGCACGAGTTCAGAGATGGATTTGAAAATCAGCATAATTTTTTAAGTAAAATATAGTAGATTTGTAAAGAAGAGTTCCGAAAATCAAAAAAACTTTGAAAGTAAGCATGAGTTAAAGATTGTTCTGAAATTGTAGCTTTATGAGATAAAAATTCAAGCAGGAAGTTGAAAACTATTTCAGGAAAGAAGATTAGAAAATTTAAGAGCATTGCAAACTAATAAGAGTATTTGAAATAAACAAGTTTGGACGAGTTTTGCTGAAAAAGGTAAAGCTAATTTCCGGATTATTGCTTACATAGATTTAAGCGAGTTTGATAGCCTATAGGAAGGATATCTATATCTTGATTTTAAGACTTGTTGCGGTTATTAAACTGGTACAAAATGAGTATTTGATTACTCTAGAGTTTTCCTAGCATTTATGCATTTCCTATTTGCATGATTTCTATATGCAAATAATTGTTTGGTTATTAGGCCCTATAGGCAGGATTTCTAATGATTGAGTATGACTGAAAATTAAATCTTATAGACATGATTTCTAAATGATTGGGTTAAGAAATATTAAAACCTATAGACATGGTTGTATTGGAAAAAAAAATTTATGACGTGGCAAGACACGTGGAATATCAAACAAAAAAAAAATATTATTATTTTGAGGAGAAGATACGAAGAAGTAAATTAGGCACTGGGTGAAATTCGATTAAGAAGTCCCGTACCTATTTAGAACAGGCGAGAACATAACTACGAAGATGAAGGACATCAACATCGAATAGAAACGAGCTTCGCATCTGTTCAAGACATCCAACAGTAATGAGCCAAAAAAACATTTAAAGCATGGATCTGAAGGCAGAAAGAAGTCCAGATTCAGTCATTAAACGCCCAATACGTTGAAGAATTGGCATTTAATGAAAATGATTGTGTAACGACTTACTTAATGCTATTTATTGCCCATTCAAACTTACGTTTTATCCCTCCATCTAGAGTAGGCTATAAAAGGAGAAAGTTATACCCATTGTAACATACAACAGTCACTGGAATATAACCTTTTTTACTATCTATTCTGATTATTGAAAGCCTACTATATTTTTTCGGTCTCTTGATTATGAGTAACCCGATTTTTCTATTATTCTCTAGCTTTAATCGAAGTTCAATATTTTGGTTAAACAAATTGGTTCCGCTACCGGGAATCTGATAATCGATTCTTTTTAGAACTTATACGTTTCATTTGTTGTCAACATCATGTCACACGATACATTGAACGTTATCAGCGGTGGAAACGATATCTATGGAATAACGTATACAGCCTCACAGAAAATTTCTAAGGTGGTTATTACGCACGGGAAGCGAGTACGCCAAACCTTGGAGGATGAAAGCATGATTTTTGATGATGCAAACACCGAAGGAATGATCACCCCTCACAACAACGCACTGGTTATTTCTTTACTCGTGCACGATACTGATGTGAGGCGAATCTTAATCTATCCGGGAAGCTCTGTCAACATCATCTTACTAAAATTACTACAAGAAATACAAGCTGAAAATATGATGATACCTAAGGCGCATATATTATCAGGCTTTGATAATACGAATGTGATAACGATGGGAGAAGTAGTCTTAACAACTTACGTTGCGGGAGTTGTTAAAGAAACCAAATATCAGGTAGTAAATATAGAAATGGCTTACAACCTAATCTTGGGGAGGCCATGGATTCATGATATGGATGTTGTTCCTTCAACTCTACATCAAGTCATCAAATTTCCGTCGCCTTGGGGAGTACGACAAATCCGAGGGGATCAACGAATAGCCAGGAGTATCAACGTCGTAGCAGATACGAACTCCGACGAGGCAGTTGAGGGCGATAAAAGTCAAAATTCACTTAGAAAAACAGATTTAGATTCGAGGCCCGATGTTATTCAGGAACCCGAGGAAAATAAAAATATCAAAACAACAATTGAAGAGCTCGAAGCGGTAGTCTTATCTGAACAATGGCCCGAGAGAAAAGTTTATGTAGGGGTCAACCTAAGGTCTGATATGCGAGGTACATTAATTGAATTTTTGAAAACTAACGGGGACTATTTTGCTTGGTCCCATGCTGATATGACAGGTATACAACCGGAAGTAATGACTCATAAACTCAATGTGGATCCAACCTACATTCCAATCAAACAGAAGAAAAGAAAGCAAGGAGCCTTCAAGAATCAAGTAATTCAAGATGAAGTCCAAAAATATTACAAATTGGGTCAATTCGAGAGGTGAAGTATCCTGATTGGTTAGCCAATACGGTGGTCGTACCTAAGAAAAATGGTAAGTGGCGCGTTTGTGTAGATTATACTGATCTCAATAAGGCTTTTCCAAAAGATTCTTTTCCCTTACCTCATATAGATCAAATGATATACGCCACGGCAGGTCACGAACTTCTAAGTTTTTTAGATGCATATTCGGGGTACAATCAAATTAAAATCCACCCCAATGATGAGGAAAAGACTTCCTTCGTCGCTGATCGGGGGACTTACTGCTATGAAGTTATGCCCTTTGGTCTTAAAAATGCTGGTGCAACCTATCAAAGGTAGTCACCAAAATGTTTCAAAAACATTTAGGGAAACCCATGGAAGTATATATAGACGATATGCTTGTTAAAACTCAACACTCTGATGATCATATCTCTCATTTCTCTGTCACGTTTGAAATTTTGCGTAAGTACAATATGAAACTTAACCCAGAGAAATATGCATTTGGAGTAGCCTCAGGTAAATTTTTGGGTTTTCTTGTTTCTAACCGTGGCATTGAGGTGAACCCTTCACAGATTAAAGCAATTAAGAAATACCCGATATCCTTACAAATAAAAAGGAGGTTCAAAGGTTGGTTGGAAGAATCGCAACTCTAGGGAGATATATTTCTAAATCCTCTAAAAAATGCTTTAAATTCTTCTCTGCACTGAAGAACAAGATCATTTCGAGTGGAACGAAGATTGTCAACAAGCTCTTAAGGATTTGAAAACCTACCTGTCAAATCCGCCCTTATTGGCAAAACCAAGAGAAGGTGAGAAGTTGCTTATCTATCTGGCAGTCTCAGAAGTAGCGGTAAGTGCTGTTCTAGTTCGTGAAGACCAAGGTAAGCAATCTCCTGTTTATTACATAAGTAAAACTTTATTAGATGCGGAAACCAGGTATCCATAGTTGGAAAAGCTAGCATTAGCACTAATTATGGCATCTAGGAAGCTAAGACCTTATTTCCAATGTCAACCTATCGTTGTAGTTACGACTTTTCCCCTAAGAAACATTTTGCATAAACATGAATTGTCAGGTAGATTAGCAAAATGGGCTATAGAATTAAGTGAATATTAAATAATTTACCAACCTAGAACCGCTATCAAATCCCAAGTACTCGCAGATTTCATAGCTGATTTTAGTGAGGGGATGCACCTAGAGGAAGAAAATGAATTACAGGTTTTTAACGGCGCAAACCCTGGGATTTGGACTTTATTTGCTGATGGCTCATCTAATGTAAAAGGGGCGGCAGGTTTAGGAATTTTTTTAATCCCGCCAACAGGAGAAACAATTAGACAAGCTATAAAATGTCCTTCTATCACTAACAATGAAGCAGAGTATGAAGCTGTGATTACAGGTTTGGAGTTGGCACTCGAACTCGGCATCAAGCAAGTCATAATCAAAAGTGATTCGCAGCTAGTAGTAAATCAAGTGCTGGGGACTTTTGTAGCCAGAGAAACCAGAATGCAGGAATATCTTGAGAAGGTGCGAGAATTAGTGAGACAATTCGAGACTTGGAAGATAACACAGATTCCAAGGGATGAGAATGCAGAAGCTGACGCTTTATCCAATCTTGCATCTGTGGCAGATATAACAAACGACGCAAACGCTTCAATTATACATTTATTTCATTCCATTCTCGAGCCTTGATAAGAACGAGGTAAATTTTAATCATCTGACATGGGATTGGAGAAATACAATCATTGCTTTTTTGCAGTATGGAACCGTACCTAATGATAAAACTAAGGATCATGCATTACGAAAGAAAGCTACCCGTTACTGTTTACACCAAGGAAATCTTTCTCGCAAGATGTTCGGAGGTCCTCTAGCAAGGTGTCTCGGTCCCTCGCAAACGGAGTATGTAATGAGGGAAATACATGAAGGACACTGTGGAAATCATACTGGAGGCCGATCGTTGGTAAAAACATTGATATAAGTCGGGTACTATTGGCCCAAAATGGAAGAAGATGCAAACGACTTCATATCTAAATGTGATAAATGCCAAAGGTACGGGAACAACATGCATAGGCCAGCTGAGCTGTTACATCCAGTCATAGCCCCATGGACCTTCATGAAGTGGGGGATGGATATTGTGGGTCCACTACCACAAGCAAAAGGTCAGGTAAAATTTTTACTCGTGCTTACTGACTATTTTACCAAACGGGTAGAAGCAGGAGCATTCAAACAGGTACGAGAGAAAGAAGTCAAAGACTTTATCTGGAGAAATATAATATGCCGCTTTGGGGTTCCAAAGGAAATCGTGCGCGACAACGGTCCGCAATTCATAGGAGCACAAATTACAGAGTTCTTTCAAAGCTGGCAAATCAAGAGAATACTATCGACTCCATATCATCCAGCCGGTAATGGGCAAGAAGAATCCACGAACAAGATAATCATCAATAATTTGAAAAAGAGGTTACAAGATTCAAAATGTAATTGGCCTGAAGTGCTTCCAGCTGTATGGTGGGCTTATCGGACAACTACAAAAACAAGTACGGGCGAAACCCCATTCTCCATGGTTTATGGCTCAGAAGCCTTGATTCCCGTTGAAATAGGGGAACCAAGTATAAGGTACGATCAAGCAAGGGAAGATGCAAACAATGAGGAGTTACGATTTAACTTGGATCTGGTAGAAGGAAGAAGGGAGGCAATATTGATAAGGATGGCAGCCCAAAAACAAATGATTGAACAGTACTATAATTGAAAAACACGTCTCAGGTTCTTTAAAACTGGGGACTTCGTGCTCAAAAAAGTGTTTCAATCCACGAAGGCTGCTAATTCGGGGAAGTTAAGTCCAACATGGGAAGGACCGTACAAAATCCGTAGTATGGCAGGCAAATGATCATATGAGTTAGAAACCACGGACGGTGAAATTCTTCCTTCACATTGGAATGTTGTACACCTGAAAAATACTACTTTTAAGAAAGTAAATACGTTTAAGTACCTTCATATAGAATTAATTTTTCTATTTTATGATTTTACTAACGGTTTTAGATGCTAGGCACAAATCCTAACCCGTACCAGATGATGAGATACAACCTACATGGCAAAATAGAATACTCATAAATTTTGAGCCTAAGGTTACACATATATGATAGAAATAAATACGGGTAGGCAGTTTACATCTAAAAACCATATCATCGAGTCCCATGCACTTTTTGTTTCAGGGAAAGGGTCGGCTTACGAGTAACAACCAAATGCTCAAGACCTCATTCCAACCGCGCTTGAACACTTGGGGACTATATGGTACGTGTAGCTTCGTGCAAGGTAGCAGACGCAGGACTGTAAAAAAGATATGGGAATTCAAAGTAAGCAGGACTTGCATGATTACAACTCTAAAGGCAAAACTAGGAAACAACAATGGCTCGAAACTACCAAGCAAATTAATGGCAGCAGCAGAGATCCCTGTATTTCTTACCAGCTGAAATAAGACCACGAAATCCTCTATGCTTATGCACTAGGTTGCAAATCCAGTTAATCCTTGGATCATTACGGATGGAAGCATGGGCTTGGTCAACCAGGATAACCTTAAAATACTTGTACATGGGTAACGCCTTGGATGGTGGGCTTACCGCACACAATACCTTTGGGAACAGGCTTTTCTACCTAACTAAGATTCAGTTACACTATTTTTCAAAATTGCAATATTCTAAATACTCTCCAAGTCATTTCTAAATACATAAAGATAGGACTATGGTTACATGCTAAAACAGGTTGTAAAGGAAAACCTTGTGTATTTTTTTTATAAAAAATCTGTTGCACAAAAAACAGTTGCGAGGAAGTCATAGACGTACTATAACACATGTATCATTCAAAAACTTTACTTCAAGCTCATGAAAAAAAGCTTGGCAAAGTTATTTCGTACAGAGAAAAAGAAAAACATGTGTTTCCTATCTCTTCCATCGTATAGCACCATTTTATGAAGTTGAGACGTCTTCTTCCTTAAGTGCCAATATATAAAAGGGCCCTCTTTTATAATCCTCGTGTTGACAAGTCCACGAGTAGAATCATAAAGCATTTTCTAAAAGGATAAAAATGCAAAAATTATTCTATAAAGTCCTAAATACGCAGATAGGCACAAACAAAAAAAGGTATTAAGTAAACCCCTAAAATGGCACAGCAAATTTGATCATTCAAATTACAATCATATTTAAATAAGTTCACCCCATTTTAGGAACTGGGGACTTCATTACAAAAAATCCTTTTACAAGGATTAAACCACCAAAGGAAAACATAACAAAACAAAAAAAAACTTTTCCATTAGTTGATCACTGGAAAAGAAGGAGTGTCGGAGGATGTAGCAGAAGCAAGGATAGCTTCATTTTCAAGAACTCCGGTATCTTCAGTAATAGCTTCGCCATCCACCGGAGTCACTACCTCAGAAGTCCCATATACGGGAGAAGGAATACTGATAGGCTACTCGGGAGTGCCTTCAGGTTGGTTACTTTTCTCAATCACATCTACAATCTTGGCTATTTCAGAGTGTAAATTAAAATCCTCTTGTGTAACCTCCAATAATGCATCTCGGCGTGATGTAAGAAAAGCCTAGTTGACTTCATAGTTGAAATTCTCTGCAAGAGAGTTATCCTTCTTTAGAGTCTCGTAATCCTTCTCCCGCGTAGCAAGAGAATTTCTCATTCCTTCTTGCTCAGTTATTTGGGAGTCAAGAGACATCTTGAGAGTAATGTTGGAATCTTCTAAGGCGTGGATCTTGTCCAAGGAAGTCTTCAAATCGACCCGGGCTTGCCTCAAGCTTTGCTCTAACTCGTTGGCGTAATCTTCCTTCCTCTTCATGAGTTCTTCGAGCCATTTGATCTCTTCATTCGCCTTTAACAATGAGTCATTCAAGATATTCTTGTCCTTCTTAACTTGACTCAAGGAGGCATGGGACACTCCTAGGTCGGTTGATAAAGCACGATTCTCTTGCTCCAAACGGGCTTTCTCGTCTCGAAGTTCCTCCACATCCATCAAATCACTTTCATATTGCTCCTTCCAATTCTGAGCTTCAAATTGAATCTCTTCAAAAACTTTAGAAGATTCACGAGCCTTTCTCTCCAAGGAAGAGATCCTCCCCATAAGCTCCGTGCTGATTAAGTTAGACTGCAAATATAAAGGTACAAAAATAAATACCTACGAGGAAAGGTAAATTAATATTCAAAAAGAAATTACCTTCAAAGTCGAATGAACTATGTTGTTTATCAAAGATAAGCAGATGTGGTCAGCCACACATCAGCACCACCGGTCTTCCTTAATAAGCTGTGAGTAGCAGGTACTTCAAGTGTGACCTTTCTCATAATCATACCGCTGCTACTCGGGCCGGTTTCCGAGTGTACTAAAGAGGAAGATGGGGAAATGGAAGAAGGAGTGGAAGAAGAAGGAACAATGGTAGAAGGTATGGGAGCTTGAAAAGGAACAGGCTCGGGAGTTTGAATAGATACGGGAGCAAAAATACCCACCGAAAGTGATAAAAAGGAACCCAATGTAAGGTCAAAAACACTTACGGGTAAAGAAGAAGAAAACAAATTGGGAGAAACGGGAATTGAAGAATATAAAGGAACTTCATTTAAAACAGGGCCCGACTCGCTACCTTCAATAAGAAGACGGGGTGTAGGCTCACTAAAGTCTACTGGAGCGGCTTCTTCCTCAACCAAGGCAGTCTCAGCTGAAGAGGTACGAGCGAGAGCACCCTCAATCTCATTTCCGCGTCTTCTTATTTTTGGGCTCTCCTCTACCCCCGCGCTAGCATCAGCTGCCAACAACTTTCTCTTTGCTACTATCAAAGTTTTGGTCTTGTCCAGATCAAAAGCAGTGTTGGCAGCAACTCGCATAGCCATAGCTACGTCGGGTAGCATTCCTCTGTTCCCGAACCCTAAGACAAAAGGATATATAAAAAAAATGAAGTCAGTGTTGTAGAAAACTGAATCTACTACACGCATGTGATCATAAAACATACGCACCATGTGTTTTCACTTTCCAGTAGTTAAAGGAAGAAATAGACTTCCAAGTTCTTTCTTCTCTGGGAGCCACTTTCAGAATCGAATCCACCCAACCACGGAAGTTGGGAACAGGTTCCACGTCCCCCTATGGTTGCTGCAAAATCCACAAAAGGAATGGGATCAAAGAGAAAATCAAAATCTCTAAAGACAAAAATAAGCGATAGCCAGAAAACTTACGTGCAAAGTTCCACTTCTACGGGAAGGGAATGTTTGTTTCACCTAGAAAATCCACCGTGCGAACAGCAATATAACGAATATACCATCCACGGTCATTAACGTCGTCCAGGTTTACCAAAACCTTTTTACTCCTTGCAGTTAAGGTAAAGAAACCGTGACGCATCAGGTTCGGATGGTACAAGTGAATGAGGTGAGAAAGGGTGAAATCAACCTTGGCCTTTGTAGACAAAAACCTCAAACAAGCCACTGCCCTCCATACTAATGGGCCGACTTGACCTAGGCAAACATTGAAAAAATGGCAAAAATCGAGGATGACCGGATCTACAGCAGGTTTCAGTCCCCAAGTGAAAGGATATGTGTAAACAAATGAATATCCATTCCTAGAAGAAGAGATCCTTTGATGAATAGTAGGAATGGACACTCGAAGATTTTCTCTCCAATAACACTCCTTCCTAATGGTTGGGATTGAGAGTTCGGTTACAAGAGAAATATAAGCATCAAGTTTATCCAACTTTTCTACTTGCTTCAAGAGTGACGTTTTATCACTCGAGAAGGATAAGTCACTTGGGAACAATGTCCTCAACCGAAGGTTCTGAAGAAGGGTCAAAAAGCTCTTTACCTTTAGAAAGAGATACTTTAGAAGAAGAACTTGTGACATTCGGGTTTGGGGAAGAAGGGGTATTACCAGATGACCCCTCGCGCGATGACCTTAAAGAGCGAAGTCTTCCCTCTTTGTCTTTGCTGAGCCTAAGCGAAGGAGGGGCATTAGGAAACTGAGCAAGGTTCGGGACCTTTCTAGGGTTAGGTTTTGAAGATGCCATTGCCGGTTAAAATTGGTTCTTGGAAGAAAGGAAAAAGGGATTACTGGATGCAGAAGAAGGTTGAAAATTCAAAGTATGGTAAAGAGGCAACTAGTAAAACTAAAGAGGTATAAATGGAAAACTATATTAAGGAGAACTGTCACTTCTCGAAAAGAAAGGTTAAGAAAGCCTGGAAAAAGGGTGTAGAGCTGCAGGGTCGAATCAGAAGGCAACACGTGTGAAGAGCATTAAATGGCGGAGACAATTGAAGCGCCAACACTGACACGGCATCCCCTTTTGCAAGAATCCACTTCCCATATATTTAAACGATAAATAAATGGAAAGTGGGGGGACTATCTGTATTGGGAAAAAACTTTTTATGACGTGGCAAGACACGTGAAATATCAAAAAAAAATTATTATTATTTTGAGGAGAAGATACGAAGAAGTAAATTAGAAACGGGGTGAAATTCGATTAAGAAGTCACGTACCTATTTAGAACAGGTGAGAACGTAACTACGGAGAAGAAGGACATCAACAATGAATAGACACAAGCTTCATATCTGTTCAAGACATCCAACGGTAATGAGCCAAAAAAGCATTTAAAGCATGGATCCGAAGGCAGAAAGAAGTCCAGATTCAGTCATTAAACCCCCAATATGTTGAAGAATTGGCATTTAATGAAAATGATTGCGTAACGACTTACTTAATTCTATTTATTGCAAATTTAAACTTACGTTTTATCCATCCATCTAGAGTAGGCTATAAAAGGAGAAAGTTATACCCATTGTAACATACAACAATCACTGGAATATAACCTTTTTTACTATCTATTCTGATTATTGAAAGCCTACTACATTTTTTCGGTCTCTTGATTATCAGTAACCTGATTTTTCTATTATTCTCTAGCTTTAATCGAAGTTCAATATTTTGGTTAAACAATGGTATCTAAGTGACTAAGTTATAACATTAGATCATATAGGCATGATATCTAAGTGACTGCGTTATAATATTCGATCTTATAGGCATGATATCTACCCTTAATTATATGCAGTAAAGTAAACCCCTCCCACACCCTTTACAAATATTTCCCCGAGTTTCTTTTACAACGTTATTGCTGAAAAATAAAGTAAATAAAAGAAAATATATCACAACCTATAGCTAGATCCGACCAACCTAATTCAATCCTGATATCCAATAACATGTGTTTCATCAAAATTCGGATTTCGGGTTCTAAGGCCTTCTCTTAGAGTGTTTCAAAGTTCCAAGGGCTTTCAGGAAGCCCAGACAATGCTTACACCCTAGAGATTGAATTGAGTAGTGGAATTGCCCACCCTTTGGCATCCAAGTTCAAAGGGAGCTCCAGGGTCCCTAAGCATTGCTTACCACAGGGGGGTAGGACTTAAAGAACTAAGAATATGTGTAAAGTGAGGGGATTAGAGGAAGACCGAAGAAAAGGGTGGTCATACCCGGTCATGAGTGGGACTGGCACACCCCTGACATTTTACATGGCTTGAACAAATAGGAGTAGGCTTGAGAAGTCAAACTTAGGCCTGAATAGTGATTAGGACACCACCATGTATTGAGTGAAGCTCAACACATAACATGGATTAAGGGAATGGGACTGATTTGAGCACAAGTTTAGGGCAATATGGTTCTAAACAAGGGATGGAAATAGATTGTCACCCTAGTCTAAAACAATACTCACATATAAAGGGGTTAGGGGAAGGGATTGATACGGAAGCATTTGTACCAACAAACATAATTAAACCACGAGGATTTGGGGAAAGGGATGTACAGGAAAGTACTAATACTAGCATAACATAATCAAATACATGGAAATATAGGGTATGGATGTGGCATACTGAAATTTAACTGCATAATGTAAGAAAGTCAAACATAAACATGCATATTAGAAAGGTAAACAAACACGTAGTTTGGAGATGATATTTAAATCATGGACATACTAGTTGTAAACTCAAACAGTAAAGCAAATAGGGCAGATGGAATACTATAGTTTAGCCTTAGCTTTCAGCAGATTAAACCCAAGCAGCAGAACAAGTAGCAGAGAGAATAGCAGAGAAGAGAATAAATAGTTTAATGAGTGTGAACTTGTAATTGTTCATGTGTGTGAAAGTAAAAGGGGTGGGGTTTTTTATAGTTTGAAAGTAAGCAGTGAGTAAGGCAAGAAAATAACTTAGTATCAAGTCATAATCAATTAGGGAAAGGACTTCATTCAATTAAGAAGTCGGACTTAGAGTAATAAAACAGAATTCCATTTATGGAAAGAAAAATCAAGAATAAGTCGTAATATAAACGGTAAATACATATAAGGCTTTGAAAGATACACGGTTTTAGGCAAATAAGGCAAGAATAGTATCACTAATCACATAGTAAATCAAGGAATCAGGGATTCGGGCTAAGTATTGAATTCCATCAGAAAATTGGTCCAAGTCAGAGAATCAAATAAATTTATAAAAATCAAATCCCCAAAATTAGGGTTCTTTGAAAAGGAAAATATGACAATAAAATAGGTGCACAAATTCACGCATGCGAGGCTAAAATTAAACTAATATAATATAATATGATGTGTGAACCCTATGGACGGGCTATGAAACACATAGGTGTATAATATAATATAATGTGTGAACCCTATGGACGGGATATGAAACGCATAGGTGTATAATATGATATGTGAACCCCATAGACGGGCTATGAAACACAACCAAAAGGTATGAAAATTATGTGAAATCTATGTGATCCCTTTTATTTGATAATGTTGCAATCATTTAAAGTGTTTGTGTTTCATTTGTAATTTCCTTATTGTTGTATGAAAGTTCTTTCTAAACAGATGGTATTTAGTTATACATACTAGTGTTATTCAATGGCACTAATGTCCCTTTTTCCAGGGGCGCTACATTCGTGTTATGATTGTAGGTGGATCAATAGCAGGTACTCCAGTCCACCGAGAGTAGGTCTCCTCTCCATCCCATCAGTTGCATTGGTGAGCCCCACTTCCTCTTAGGGTCATGTGTGATTCATGCCACCTTCTTTTGAGTTTATTGTGTATTGTAAGGTATAGCCGGTGCCTTGTCATCGGCAAGTATTGGTTAAGTTCCTAGTATTCATAGAGGCTCAGACACAATGTGGGTGGTGTACAAAAGTATTTTGGGTAGTAATGGCACGGTTCATAATCGTGGTCCACGTTGGTAAATGTTGTATGTAATTTGAAAGTACTTGGTATCAAATATTGAAAATGAGATAAAGTAGATATGAACTCAAGTTGTAAATTTATGCTTAAGTCTTAAATTACTATTTCAAAAGAATAATGTATATTGGAATCACGGGGTAACGCGTGGGATAGGAAAGGCAATTCCAGGTCCGCTTGACTGGGGTCCTCCGGTTGAGTTCCAATCATGTCCCTCGATTTTGGGGCGTGAAAAACTTGGTATCAGAGCTTAAAGTTTTAAAGTGTCCTAGGATGTCTCGGAGCTATTTCTAGTAGCGCCCTTCTTATCGGTGTGTTGTCGACCACATCTATAAGTAGGGGTTGCACAGACATTTAGGTATTTACCCATTTCTTTGTTATTCTATATTGTGTGGTAAGGTGAAAAAGTGGAAGTATTTATGTCTAATTCATGCCTTGTTCCAAAACTTTCAGAATATGGCACCTAAGAAGAAAGTTGGACTCGGCCTTGGGGCCAATGCCACCCCAAGTGTGGCTGTTAATCAAGTACCTGATACCGTGGGTGAGAATGACTCACCGCTCTTCTATCTGCTCGGTCCATCTATTCCAGACCCAAGTGTTCCTGTTTGGGCCGTGGCAGTTCCACCATCCCTCCTGCCAACATTCTTGATTCTGATATAGTTCTGGCTTCCGGTTCCGGTGTTTCTGATGGGGACCTTAGAGAAGCCATCTGTATGCTGATCTAGTTAGTGGCCGCCCAGGCCCAGAGATATCATGATACCCCTTCATCCTCCAGCGGACAGGAAAATTCCGCGAGCTCAAGAGTTAACCAGTTTCTGCGATTGGCCCCTCCAGAATTCACAGGCACGGACCCAGAGGCCGATCCGCAGGATTTCCTTGACGAAATGTATAAGACCCTTCTAGTGATGAAGATGATAACGTCCATTTCCACCGCTAAAAATCAATAGACACGGTCGTATGCAATATATTTACCCAACTATGAGTCGGGGTCGAATCCCACAGAGAACAATATGTAGGCGATTAGGAATGCAAGAAAATTATCGCTAGTCGCGCTAAGCCAAACACTTAAGATTTTGGGTTTTGGAAAATGTTTATATCTAAATGCGGAAATGTAAACTAACCTAGAAAGCGAATAAAATGATCAATGGCTACAAGTATGAATGCATCGGGAATTACACTCAAGTAACGATCCAATGTATTTCATGATTTTACAAATATGAGTGAGTTTATGTTAATTAGCCACGGATAATAATTCTTAATTAGCTTCTTCCGAAGACTAATAAGACTTCCTAATTGAATTATCCCTAATCTCAATTAGAAGAATAAGCGCATCCGATAGGCTACAAGTAGTCAATCCTATCCCTAGGTTGAATCTATAAAGTGAAGGTTAACGCCTCAAGTTCTTGTTAATTAATCTTTCCCAACTTCGAATTATCTTTCCCAAAATTAATTCAAAGTAAATGGGCGAGTCCTAGAGTTAGCTAATCTCTTTGGAAACATTGAAGAACAAGAATAATTAAAGTAACAATAACTCAATTCATAAATATATAAAAATCATTCAATACATAAGCACAACAAGGTATTTAATCCACACTTTAAATATGAATATTCCCATAAACAAGATTCAAGTGTTGGAAATAAATACTACACACTTAGATATACAATACAAAGCAAGGAAATGAAGAAATAAACATAAATGGCTAAGAAATCCTTAACCACAAGCTTTAATCTTCAAGACCCAAGTGTGTGTGCAAAACCCTAGCCTTCAAACTTGTTCTCTCTCAGCCAAAAATATGTCCAAGATGCCAAAGATAATCATAAAGTCTGTTTGGACGAGTATAAAAATGATTTGGGGTTCAGATTTGTGAAATTCCAATATTGCCCAGAACTGAAGCCCGACCTTCGCAATTGCGAACATATGGTCGCAATTGCGACCCATGCTTATAATGCCATGGTTCGCATTTGCGAAGGCTTCTTCGCATTTGCGAAGATTGACTTCTTCAGTTGACTTCGCATTTGCCAAGTTGATCTTCGCATTTGCGATGCCTCTCTTCTCCTGCCCACTTCGCATTTGCGAAGTTGATCATCGCATTTGCGATGCTTGTCTTTTTCTGCCTACTTCGCATTTGCGAAGTTAATTATCGCATTTGCGATGGTTCTCCTTTTCTGCTCACTTCGCAATTGCGAAGGTTCTCTTCGCATTTGCGATTACAGAGGCCATTTCCCAGATTTTCTCTCTTCTTGACTCCTTTTTACTTGTTCTCACTTGGCTTCTTCCCTATTACTTCTAAATCACATACAACCTGTAAAATAGAAGCAATTTGCATCGAATACACAGTTTTATTGCTCAAACATAGCAAAAGTATTAATTTAAAGACAAGATGAGATGGTAAAATACCAACTCATCACACCCCCAAACTTGAACTATTGCTTGTCCTCAAGCAACAAAAGCAACAAACTCTCATCCCAAGTGGTTAACTCAATAATGCATCTTCATAATACCAAGCCAAAAAGAAAGTCTACTTTAAGCACAATTGCATGACTTCAATTGGTACCAACAATTACTCCAAGGCATATGAATTATTAAGCACATCACCTAAACTTCATTGTACTTCAAGTGCTCAATCACTAATGCAAATCAAAGTAACAACCAAGTCATGACACTAAAGCTTCAAAATTTGCCTCTCTATCACAATCAACTTTCTTTGGCCATTCTTTCCAATTGAAGATGGGATTACATTCACAACACAAATTTCATGTGCCCTTACATTTAAAAGAGAATCCCACACTCATGAATCTTAATTTCAAACCAAAAATGGGATATCAAATGGAAAGAATTCACTCTCTCTCAAAAAGATGTTCAAATGCATACAAGTAGTACCATAGGCTTGCCCTTCATGTATTCCTCCACTAATATAGACAACTTTGTTCAAAATCAATTAGGACTTAAGGGTTGTAGTTTAGGCTTTTGGTTAAAGTAAGGCAAAATTTCGGTTGAAGTGACTCAAAACCTCCCAAAGCACTATAATATATACAATTAAAGCCTCCTTCCTTCAAAAGTATTTTCCATCCCTTTTTTTTTTCATTTCACACCTAGTCTACCACTTTTTTTTAAATTTTTTCTACCTTCCACCATTTTCAAACAACTTCCATATCACAATTTCCAACCTTCACCCCCAAACTTAGGCTTTTAGCCTATGCTTATACTTTCAAAGTACTTAGGGAGGTAGGGTGCCAAAAGCTATATCAATTACGAACAAAGGATTTGAGCTTATAATATGGTTGCCAAAGAATAAGGTTAAAGGCTCAAAATGGGTTGACTAGGGAAAATATTTACGGGAAGGAATTTTTAAGGCATGCTAGCGGTCCAAGGAAGGCCTAATATCATTTTTCAAACCAAGTTAGTCTACGATTTCGCCTTGAAGCACATTCCGGGCAAGTTCTAGACCACAAGTAATACAAACGAATTCATAAATAAATCTCACCACACATGGCACATGAAAACTCAAGTGGAATACAAATCCAAAATCCAATTGAAACAAATGACTCAAAGAGGTCACACATAGCATAAAGTAAGCTATTTAGTGAATTAAAGAGCCAAAAGTTGAGTCTAAAAGTCATGACATCTTTACTTCAATCATTTTTCTTTTTCAACAAGTAAAACTTCATATGCCAAGGTTTAAGTATGTTGGTACCAAGCAAATCACAACTAGGCCAATGGACACAAATCCTAACTCCAAACCATTTATTTTTCTAATTTTAACAAAAGCTACTCCTAATTACAAGACTAATTCCCTTAAGAAAGCTGTCAATCTATCCATCATAGGGAAAAGTCAACAAAAATTTACCCGGTTCAAGAAGAACATTGGCATCCTTGGAAAAGAACCGTGGTATAAAGAAAACCAAAAATCATGTGCTCACACATACTACTAAAAAAAAATTAAAAACTACTATATCAATTAAAAACTACTATATAAACCAAAAAATTAAAAACTACTAGGAAAATATACTAATACCAACATGAAAATAACTACTATATCAATCCACCAAAACAACAGTTATACAAGAAGCCACCCCCAACCACAGATGTTGCATTGTCCCCAATGCAACAGAATATAATAGAGTAAAAATGAAGGAATGTGCTCCCTGAATACTGCATCAATCGCTCTCCTCGCTATCGGAGTCTGAGTCCTCCTCCTCATCTCCTTCCTCCTCGGGCCACTCAACTGGAATCTCATCATCCTCCACCGCCCTGCTCGATGGTAGCCTATCATGAGGCTTGAGGACCTTCCATAGCCCCTTTACACCCTTCCACATGCGAGTGAAGAATTTATCTCGCTTCTTCTCCCTTTTGACCATTTGGGTGTGGGACTTCTCTAGGGTGTCCAGTGAGGTACTCAATGTGCCATGCCTTTTGGCCAGCTCAGTGTACGCTTTCTCCAGTGCTTTGAGGTGATCTCCTTGCTTCTTTTGATCTTCAATATATTTCTGGAAGTCTTTCTTTGAAACATAGGCAGGTCCCTCAGATGTCTCCCCAGGCCCCTGGGGAAGACCAGCCACTAGCTCGCGAATCACTCGCATTTCCTCGCCAAGCACAGCAAATGGTCCTGCTGTAGAGGATGACGGCTGACTGCTCGGATCAACATGAGAGGAATAGCCCATCTTCCTCTTCTTGCTCTTAACTGCTCCACCCTCTCCTCTTTTCTTCAAAGGATGAATAAGCTTCCCTGGATCTACCCAATTGTCCCCTGGAGCTTCTTCTACTCCAGCCAGTTGGCACAACTCGGTGATAAGTGATGGAAATATCAAAGAAGGGCTGTTTTGAAGCCGGTACTCTCTCAGTTCATTGATGAAGATCTCACCCACATTGAGCTGAATGTCATCGAGAATGCAAGCTATCATTTGAGCTCGAGTAATAGGGATGTTCCAAATGTTTGACACCGGGGAGATGCGACTGCATATAATGGCCAGCCATATCTTCGCCTCCGCGGTGAATTCTTTTGAGGTGATCCCTCGTTTTACAGTGGCCCATGGAACATCTGCACCCGGACAAAATTTAGCCACTAGCCATTCTCCTGAAGCACAATCTTTCTCTCTGAATGGACCCATATCATGGTTTTGCAAGTGATAGAAAGCATTGATGTCTTCGGCTCCGAATCGCACTACCTTGCCTCGAATTCTCATCTGTGGCTTCTTCAACCTGATAGCCGGGAGATTTGCGTAAAATTCCCTCACCCATTGTTCATTTGCTCGGCAAGGTTCGGGAGCAAAACAGTTCCATCCCATTGCCACCAGCCTTTGATAGAATTCTGGAAGGCGTTCCTGGACATTTTCCATCTCTATGCCACTCTCCGGGAGTAACTTCTTCGAAATCAGCTCGGCATAGTATCTTTCTTGGCATTCTACTTATAGAAATCGATGTTGATCAAATGCCTGCTCCTCATCCACAGGGCTGTCACTTGAGGATCCTTCGGGATTTTCGCTCATTGTTCAATTATAATACCTGTCACAAGTGACAAAAGTGAAAACATGCCATGGCGATGAAGAATGGTGCAAAATGAAGCAAACATGCCAAAAGAATGATCGGACAGTCAAAACTCAGAATTAGAAAAAATTTCAAATTTTCCAGGTTTTCAGAAGTGCACTGTCTGATATCGCATTTCCCAGGAAATCTTCGCAATTGCGAAGCCTGCTGGATTGGGAATTGCGACAAAAATCTTCGCAATTGCGAAGTGTGCTGGAGCAGGGGTCTTCGCAATTGCGATTAATTCCTCGCAATTGCGAAGTGTGCTGGAGCAGTGTTTTTCGCAATTTCGATTAATTCCTCGCAATTGCGAAGTTGCAATTGCGAAATATTATTCGCAATTGCGAACCCATCGTCCCAGAATCATTTTTAGAGTATTTAGCTTAAACCCTAAAAATTTTCAATCCCAGCTATTATTTTGACTAACCCAATCATTAATCAAGCATAACTCATGTATTAAGCTTCATAAACAACCCTGAATAAAAATGACGATGGTTTGGCCAAGAATTTCATTCGGGCCTTCCATCGAACACATCAAAAGCACACAAGTTTTCCTCTATTTGACAAGTATTTTGGGTACTCAGACTTCCCCAATTTCCTTCACAACAACGAATGCACACACTCTCAACCAAGCCTCACCCAGAAATTTCAATTTTTCACGAAAACTATTTTTACCATTTTGGGGAAAAAGGGGGCTGCCATAATAGAACAAGAAAATAAAAAAAAATTAAGAGAGAAGATGAGGAAAAGGAAGAAGGAACAGTGAGATTAAGCTTCATACCTAATTATTTGCAATGAGGAGTGAGACAACATGAAATTTCGGTGATGAGGGTGATGGAGGTGAGCTTGGGAACCTTACCAGTGTTTCAATTGATTCTGTTTCAAAAGTGATATGTCGACCACTTTTTAGCCTCTGAAGTCGCAATTGCGACAGACCTTTCGCAATTGCGAAGGTCACACATTCCTGGACAGTTCGCAATTGCGACGATGTCATGGGAATTGCGAGGGATGAAGTTCGCAAATGCGAACATATTTTCGCAATTGCGAAAACTGGCCCTGCATTTTCCTACAGCTACCGGTTTGGCCTCTCCGGGTCATCTCACCTGCTCAAATCAACTCCAAATATTCTCAAACTTGGCAGATTAGTTCAACATAATATTCTAAGCAATTCAAAAAAAGAAAATTTGCAAAATGATGAAAAATTTTGAAAAACGACTAAAAATTTTGAAAACGATGGGTTGCCTCCCACCAAGCGCCGCATTTAATGTCGTGGCACGACGCAAACAATATTACCACTTTTATCGCCACTTGGATGATATGAATTGGGCCCCTAGCTTGGAATCAAGCTTATGACCACGAGCAATGGGGGGTGGTAATTGGATGTTCGAGCCAATGCTTAAAATTTTCATTTTGCACTTCTTGGCTTTCAAGTGAGGAATGTCGTTTTGATGTCTTGCCTCCTCAAACTGTAAAATGTATGGCCAAAGTTGTTCCTCCTCGCATTCCTTCATTGATTCATGTGGTTCAACTCCCGTGTCACCACACAATTCCAAGGTTGAAAAATATTTGGAATGTGACTTTAAGCCCACACTTTGCAATTCTTCAATGTTGACATTCTCTTTTTCCCCCGGATTAGAGTCAACAACAACCACATTAGAATTTACATCGGTTGACTCCAATTCCATGTTTTTGCCGGCATCAACAACACTTATTGAGTTGCTTGGCGGATGTTCATCCATTTGTAAGTGCAATCCTTGGAGTTCAAAATCATTTTGGAGACTAGTCTCCAAGAGATGTTCCAAGGTTCTTTGCTCTTTGTTTCCTTCTTCAAGTAGACACTCAAACATGAGTTTGAATTCTCCATTTTTACCATGCTCAAATTCTTCCACCTCCATAACCCTATAATTCTCATCAAAACAAATAGAACCATCATAGTAGGGGCTTGGGGACGGGAATAAAAAATAAGCACAATCATCCCAATGACCATTTTGGAAACCACACTTATCACAAATACTCCACTCATGGGTTTGGAATTGTGCGCACAATCCACCCCCGGGAGAATTTAAACAATTTTGCCACGAGTGCGGTCCTCCACAATAAGGACAAGGATCATCAAAATATGAACAACTACCATCCGACCCATTTTTGTTATATGATGCCATTTTTCAAAATTAAGAAAATAAGCAAGAACTAAACAAGAAAAATAGACCCAAGGTAAGAAAAATAATTACACAAATATTCACAAGTTTGGACCAAAGCACTTTCGCTTACTTCTCAAACAACCTAAATTACGCCAAATTGTTCCCCGGCAACGGCGCCATTTTTGATAACGTCCATTTCCACCGCTAAAAAGCAATAGACACGGTCGTATGCAATATATTTACCCAACTATGAGTCGGGGTCGAATCCCACAGAGAACAATATGTAGGCGATTAGGAATGCAAGAAAATTATCGCTAGTCGCGCTAAGCCAAACACTTAAGATTTTGGGTTTTGGAAAATGTTTATATCTAAATGCGGAAATGTAAACTAACCTAGAAAGCGAATAAAATGATCAATGGCTACAAGTATGAATGCATCGGGAATTACACTCAAGTAACGATCCAATGTATTTCATGATTTTACAAATATGAGTGAGTTTATGTTAATTAGCCACGGATAATAATTCTTAATTAGCTTCTTCCGAAGACTAATAAGACTTCCTAATTGAATTATCCCTAATCTCAATTAGAAGAATAAGCGCATCCGATAGGCTACAAGTAGTCAATCCTATCCCTAGGTTGAATCTATAAAGTGAAGGTTAACGCCTCAAGTTCTTGTTAATTAATCTTTCCCAACTTCGAATTATCTTTCCCAAAATTAATTCAAAGTAAATGGGCGAGTCCTAGAGTTAGCTAATCTCTTTGGAAACATTGAAGAACAAGAATAATTAAAGTAACAATAACTCAATTCATAAATATATAAAAATCATTCAATACATAAGCACAACAAGGTATTTAATCCACACTTTAAATATGAATATTCCCATAAACAAGATTCAAGTGTTGTAAATAAATACTACACACTTAGATATACAATACAAAGCAAGGAAATGAAGAAATAAATATAAATGGCTAAGAAATCCTTAACCACAAGCTTTAATCTTCAAGACCCAAGTGTGTGTGCAAAACCCTAGCCTTCAAACTTGTTCTCTCTCAGCCAAAAATATGTCCAAGATGCCAAAGATAATCATAAAGTCTGTTTGGACGAGTATAAAAATGATTTGGGGTTCAGATTTGTGAAATTCCAATATTGCCCAGAACTGAAGCCCGACCTTCGCAATTGCGAACATATGGTCGCAATTGCGACCCATGCTTATAATGCCATGGTTCGCATTTGCGAAGGCTTCTTCGCATTTGCGAAGATTGACTTCTTCAGTTGACTTCGCATTTGCCAAGTTGATCTTCGCATTTGCGATGCCTCTCTTCTCCTGCCCACTTCGCATTTGCGAAGTTGATCATCGCATTTGCGATGCTTGTCTTTTTCTGCCTACTTCGCATTTGCGAAGTTAATTATCGCATTTGCGATGGTTCTCCTTTTCTGCTCACTTCGCAATTGCGAAGGTTCTCTTCGCATTTGCGATTACAGAGGCCATTTCCCAGATTTTCTCTCTTCTTGACTCCTTTTTACTTGTTCTCACTTGGCTTCTTCCCTATTACTTCTAAATCACATACAACCTATAAAATAGAAGCAATTTGCATCGAATACACAGTTTTATTGCTCAAACATAGCAAAAGTATTAATTTAAAGACATGATGAGATGGTAAAAGACCCTTCGAGTGATGAAGACTACTGAGACAGAGGGAGTAGAGTTGTCTTCCTACCATTTGAAAGGGGTTTCTTATTCGTGGTTTGAGTTGTGGGAAGATTCTCGTGAGGAGGGGAGCCCTCCGGCGAAGTGGAGTGAGTTTGCTGATGTCGTTGTAAAACATTTCCTGCCTTTGGAGACAAGGGCAGCCCATGCAGCAGAGTTTGAGAGTCTAAACCAAGGTAGTATGAGTGTGTGGGAGTACCATATAGAGTTTGCGTGACTGTCTAAATATGCGATACACTTGATGCCTACTATGGAGGCTAGAGTGCGTCGATTTGTACATGGTCTTAGTCGTTTGGTTATTAATGAAACGGCTATAGTTGCCTTGAACTGCGATATGAATTATGGGATAATTGTGGCGTTCTCTCAAGCTACAGAGGAACGAAAGTTAAAAAAAAGATAGATCAAGATAACAACAAAAAGGCCGATCCGTGAGAAATTTTTATGGCTCATACAGTAGGGGTAATGGTGGGAAAGAATCACATAGGAGCATGTCATCTAGACCCACACAGACAATTTTTCAGACCTCAGCTAGGATGCTACCATTAAGGCCCGATCAGCAGCAGTGGGGCCATAATATGCAAGACCAAGGAAACATGAAATCTAACCAACAGGTCCAGTGAAGTGGGAGCCATCAGAGGCAACAACACCCCCGTTGCCCTAAGTGTAGGAGGCATTATCTAGGGGTGTGTCGTAAGGTCACTGATGAGTGTTTCGGGTGTGGAGTTAATGGACATCAGTTAAGAAACTGCCCCAACAACCAAGGAACAACAAGTATGTCCTTTAACCCTTTTTGTTCTATGATGAGTGTGAATAGGTATGACCATTTAATTTTGTGCCATGGGAGACTGACCATGGGGTGGTACTTTTATATATGTTTTGACCCCAAACTCAGTAATTTTAACTCATATAGAAATGATCAGGTAAGATGGGAATATTGAGTAGGATTTGAGGTGTTTACACATGCTTACAACGTGAATTAAGTGCTTAGAAAGGCTGTTTTTATACCGAGTATAGTGGTACGTCGTGTATTAGGCTCGGTACGGTATTGATGTAATATGGTAGAGTAATTGCCTACGCATCCACACAGCTGAAGGAAAGAGATACGGGTAATAGTCTGTGCACTTTGTCACTTGATAGGATTATGATGTTTCCTCATCGTTGTTCCTTATGAATTTGTGTTTTTATATGCCTGTGTCTAAGAGGGTAGTGGTAAAAGAGGGGTGTGAATTGATTTGATTGAACTATATGATCATGGAATTATCCTATATGATGCGCTACTAGAAAGAATTATCGTTGCTTGACTTCATATGGATGGTTGATTGAAACGAAATTATGTTCTTGTTGATGAACACCTTTGTGATTACATTAATGGCTGGTAAGACTATTATGAACACATGATTATTTGTTTGTTATGAACTGACATCCATGATGGTATGATGCTAAGTTAAGGAATTGTGGGATTATTGTTGTTATCATGAATTGCAATATCCAGTGGAATGTGAATTGTACAGTGAGAATTATTAAAGGTAAAGTCAATGAATAGTTAACTCATGCCAGGTGTCTATTTGTCATACTTGTTATGTATGTTTGGGGGTAGATATTATTTTCGAGAATGTGTCATGATAGAGCTCGTAAGTTGAGAAGGTCGTCTCGAAGCTGATGAAAATAGCACTATATTAAGTTAATCAAGGAGTTCAGAGATTTCTTCGCTTGGAGTTATAAAGAGATGCCTGGCTTGGATCCGAAAGTAGCAGTCCATCACCTTGCAGTAAAAAATGGTGCTCACCTTGTTAAACAAAATCAAAGGCGCTTTAGGACGGACTTGGTTCCCCAGATTGAAGCTGAAGTTAACAAACTCATTGAAACTGGATTTATTCGGGAAGTTAAATACCCAACATAGGTTTCAAGTATTGTCCCTATAAGTAAGAAGAATGGCCAAATTTGAGTATGCGTTGACTTTAGGGATTTCAATAATGCATGTCGCAAAGATCAATTCCCGTTTCTTATTCTAGAGCTGATGATTAATGCTACTACTGGTTACGAGGGAATGTCTTTCATGGACAGTTCATCAGCCTATAACCAAATTCACATGGCACCAAAAGATGAAGAGCTTACTACATTCCGCACCCCCAAGGGTATTTATTGCTACATGTTAATGCCTTTTGGCTTGAAGAATGCGGGTGCTACTTACCAAAGGGCTATGCAAAATATTTTTGACAATCTCCTCCGCAAGAATGTCGAATGTTAAGTTGAGAACTTGGTGGTAAAATCAAGAGAGAAGGGCGACCACTTGAAAGACTTGAGAATGATGTTTGAGTTGCTCTGGAAGTACCAGCTTAGGATGAATGCATTAAAATGCACCTTTGGAGTTACTTCCGGGAAGTTCCTTAGTTTCATTGTTCGACATTGATGGATTGAAATTGATCAAGCAAAAATAGATGCAATCTAGAAAATGCCTGAGCCTCGGAATATTCATGAATTGAAAAGTCTGCAAGGAAAGCTAGCATACCTTAGGAGATTCATCTCAAACCTAGTTGAGAGGTGCCAACCATTTAGTCGCCTTATGAAGAAAGGTATCCCTTTCAAATGGGACCAAACATGTAGCAATGCCTTTGAGAGCATTAAATCCCACTTGATAAAGCAAGGTTTTGGCAACCCCTATACTTGGAAAGCCGTTGATACTATACATTTCAGCACAAGAAAGGTCTGTTGGGGTGTTATAGGCCCAAGAAAATAGTGAAGGGAAAGAAAACTCCATTTACTACTTGAGCAGGATGATGACACCAAATGAGTTGAATTATTCGCCAATTGAAAAGTTATGTTTGGCGCTAGTCTTCTCAATCCAAAATTTAAAGCACTACTTTCAAGCTCATGTTGTTCGTTTGGTTCTTGTAGCGAACCCCATCAAGTTTGTGATGTCAAAACATGTCCTTAGTGATCGACTAGCAAGGTGGTACCTCAAGTTTTAACAATTTGAAATCGTGTACATCCCCTAAAAGGCTATAAAAAGATAAGTGTTAGCGAACTTCTTTGCAAATCACCCTATACCTAATTATTGGGATCTAACTGAGGAACTACCTGATGAGGACGCCATGGTCATGAAGTTCAGTCTTTATGGAAGATGTACTTTGATGGCGCTGCATATCACGGAGGAGCTGGTGCTGGTGTAGTATTTGTCACTTATCAAGGTGAAGTTTTGCCATACTCTTTTACTTTGACGCAACTTTGCTCTAACAACATTGCTGAGTATCAAGCGCTACTACTTGGGCTCAAAATGGTTGTCAATATAAATCAATTGCAATTGCAAGTCTTTGGTGACTCCTAGCTAGTGCTCAATCAGCCTTTTGGTAGTTACGAGGTTAAGAAGCCTGGACTATGCCTATATCATGATTATGCTAAAAAGTTAATGGGGTGGCTCGGTGATGTGACTATGCAGCATGTGCCTAGGAAAGAAAATAAGAAGGTTGATGCTTTAGCCGCCCTAGATTCGTCATTCGCCCTGCCTGGTCAAGCGCAAGTTACTGTCTGCCAAAAATGTGTAGTACCGCCGCCAAATGAGGTTGAAGGTGAAGAAAATGAACTCAAGCATCTTGTCGTTGTTTCTGAAGACGAGAAAGAAGAATGGTGACAACCCATTATCGACTACTTGTGCTATGGGATACTCCCAAAAAATCCGCAGACAAGAACTGATCCGGGGAATGCACCATTATCCCGGGATGGTCTCATTAGCTCTATTACGAAACTATTTTTTTTTTTGGAAAACCATATATAATATTTGGAGGGAGCGATAATCAAACGAGTTATTTTTACACCACAATATTTTTATGTGCCCTTTTGAATATTTAAATTGTTCATTATTGTGACTTATAGTACTTTTTTACACAATTTTCAAAATATAAATTTATTTTAAAAAACAAAAATTGGGACAATATATTATTATAGTATTCGAAAACGTAACGGACATAAAACATGAAAGCTACCAAGCTCACTCACCATATATAACTAACTCTACAGAAGAATAATAAGAAAGAACTCTACAGAACAGTACATATGCTCCCTAGCTATATTACTACAACTCTCAAATTATCGAATACTATCAAACACTAGAATAATAGAGCATATTTAATACATCCTTGAACGATATGTTTTTCCTGCATCTGAAGATAACTTAACAACCCAATTCGCAAGTGTCCTCCTCCTTGAGCTAGACGCCGCCGTGATCAGCTGCCGCCGTTGAAGAATCATAGAACTGACAAAATCATTAATCCTCTGCATCGCGAGATCAAGAGTTTCTTTGGCCATATTTGCAAAACAAATTCTAAACCAACCAGGTTCACTACAGTGACAAGAAGATCCAGGAGACACATTTAAACCAACATCATTTAGTATTTTTCTCCACAGTTCCATTTCTGCTTCAAATGTGTTTGAATTTAGCAAATGCTTCATGTCCACAAAACAAAATAATCCAGCATTACTTTTCAAACACTCAATCCCAGAATTCTCTAACCCGGAAATAAGCATTTCCCTCCTATTTTTCAATCCGTTCTTGTTTTCTTTAATGTAACGTTTTATGAATTTTTTATCTCCAAGGATTTTAGACAAGAGATACTGTGTTTGAGATGAAATGAGTCCAAAACTTGACATTTTTGTAGCAGCAGCTATAAGTGTTTCATTGTTTGAATAAATCATCCCAATTCTGAAACCTGGTAGACCTAGATCTTTTGATAGACTTGACACAATGTGAACTTGGTTCCACATTTTGGATTTTTCGAGTTTTCTGTCACTTAAAGCTTCCATTATGCTTATGAATTTTGGCGAATCAAAAACTGTTCCAGCGTATATTTCGTCGCTAACTATATGAATATTTTTGGCCATGGCAAAGGTGATAAGATTGTTTAATTCGTCTCGTGACATGGTTGTCCCTAATGGATTTGAAGGATTTGTGATGAATACACCCTTGACTCTTAAATTAAGTCGTTGGGCTTCTTCATATGCATCTTCAAGGGCAGACTCAGTTATTCTGAAGTTATTTGAACTGTAGCAGTGTATGGGTACAATTTCAGCCCCTGTTCTCCATTTAAGATCTCTATCAAACCTGTCATCAAAATGCAAATCAGAATAATGGTTTAATTTTGAATTTGTAAAGAGTCATTAGTTTTAAGACTGACAGTAATAAAACTATTTACATCATTTAAAAGATACTATAGTTAATTTCTATGACTTCGGAATAATATTTATTGATAGATAATCTAGGATAAATTAATGGTGAAAAACTTATTATAACATGTTAATTAAATTAGACTAGTTGTTTATTTATTTCAAACTTAATTATGGATTAATTAGTACTAATTAATTTCATGTTACCCTGGATAATAAGGAGTTGGAATAAGGAGAGCTTCTCCAGGTTCAGCTAAGCAAAATATGAGGGTTTCGTTTGCTGAAGTTGAACCAGCTGTGAGTACTAGCTTCTCTGGATCAAATTTTACTTTCTTTTTTCTGATCTCACCCATGAATGCCACTAGTACCTGAAAAATGTGGTAGCTTATTAAGATAAGTATTTTTTTTCTCATTTTACACTGCAGAAATTTATAGACCATTAATGTATATATATAGAGTCCTAATCTGGAGCACGTGAATATAACTTCAGATTACGTAAACTACTAAAGACAATAGCCTGACTAGCTCTTAAAAGGTCCAAGTGTAATTTAAAATGAGAGTATATATAGATTTCTCATGTAACAGCCAAATTTCTTTAGAACTATATGTTATCTATAAACATCACTTTACTATAGCAATTAAAATAATTTTAAAACAAACACGATGTTATAGAGAAGTTTGACTATATAATAAAAGGAAAAATATTACGTTCTTGAAAGACCGTCATCCACGATAATGAACAAACGCAATATTATAGAGAAGTTTGACTGTATAATAAAAGGAAGAATATTACGTTCTTGAAAGCCCGCCATCCATGATAATCTTGGAAAAGAGCCAAGTCTCTGAACATGGATCCTCCATTTTCTCTAAACTGGATTACATCTTGGTTTCTTGTGAGCCATGACTCGAGAAGATCGAAGGAGAGCTGTGTTTTATTAGGGGGCAAAAAAAAGGAAAAATGTGAGGAGGTTAGGTATTGGAGATTCAAAAGATATATACTTACGTTTCCTAATTGAAAATAAAACTATAACAACAAAAAGGTTATGCATGTTATTCCAGACATGAGGTCCGCCTACTGTTTCAATCGAACACTTTTTTATTAGTTGGTATTTGTCAATTTCACATGAAGCAAAAGCCATCTTTTAAAACAAGAGTCAAGAGATATCGGATATTAGCAAAAGTAGCACATTATTCCTTAACTTTATCTTTTGGGGAGATCATACATAATTTGTCATGATACTAAAGTAACTAAACTATATAGAATATTGTACGCCATTGTAAATACTTCAATCAAATCGAACAATTATTCTACAATTATTCATGCATTCGTATTCTCGTTCACCACCATTTTTTGTAGTGTGGAATAATATCTCTTTAAGAAGGAAATTAGAAAATACATGACCGCACGTGTGAAATTTTCAACTCATACAGCTCAAGGTCATAGATAAATCTAATGGTCCTTTCATAATTTTTTATCTTGATATAATTGTCAAATAAGTAAAAATCTATCCTAAGGTCCCAAATTAGACCAATGGAATTTTGCATGCTATATTTAAAACTAATAAATAGGGGCTTTTGAATTAATCTCATATTTTATGAATTTTTATTTTTTTGTTGATTAATAATCTTATCATTAAATAAAATATGCTTTATAGCAATATACATTTCAACCTTGAATTTGTAATTACGAAAAATATTAGAGATAAAAAAAAAAGGTTAGAGTTTAGTGTATGTAGATAATAAGGATATGTGTACTAAATGTATGTACCTGATTCTCAGCAAGACCCATCTGAATAATACCAGAAGGATTTTGAATGGGATGATAAGGGTTCTTCTCATATTGTTGCCATCCTATGAAATAGGAAGAGTCTTGCCCGTGTGATTTGCACATAGCCATTTTGGACAACATTTTCAAGTGGCAATCCCCCCTATCACTGTCCATGTAACAATATATGCCTAAGTTAATTTAGAGAAATTTTGTCGTTATATATAAGTGGAAGATGAAGGGAGATCTAGAGAGCGAAGAAGTTACTTCAATTTGAGTAAGTATTGCAATGTCGATCGCATATATTTATAAGCCTAAGTTTGCAAATGGAAAAAAATATCCCGATTCCCGACAGTAGTCTTCTATCGGTGGATGGTTCTCATTATTACTTTGACTAAAGTGTTCAATTTCTTTTTAGTTTTTCTTTCTTGGCTCCCATACAAAATTTGAACTGTTTTTAGTCTCTGTGAATAAAAGAAGAATTTGTTAATCAAGATTTAGTTTCACCGCTCAACCGACTTTTCCTACATTAAATATAACTTCCTAGCTTGCTTTCTATTTTAAGTTTGAGCTTCCCCCATTATTGTTTGAACTTTTTTAAGTGTGTATGAATATGTATATATACACGCAGTCATATTCTCTTCTTGTATTCAGACAACATATTTCGAGGTGGTGTTACTATCTGTATTCAATACGTATGCTTTTATTAGTATACCGTCTACTGGTTTGGATTACCATCTTCTATCAAATATGATCAGATACGTCAGGTCTACATGAGTGTCAACTGAAATACCAAAGTTTATAACGAGCAAAAACTAAGAAAAGTTCTTTTTACAACACCTTTTACGGTAACATTTATTCAAGGAAAGCTAAGAAAAACTAAAGAAATAAAATTTATTTTCCCTTTGTCAGGGTTCTTTAGCGACCAATTAGCCCCACCATGTCTTCTTTCCCAAATAGTGCTCCCCGAAATAAAGAATTTCTATGTTACCATGGTCCCTATGTTACAATGATGCAATCTACTTTACACTGAAATTCTTCCAAACAAACAAAAATGTGGAAAATGTAGGAAGCTTTAGGGTGTGTTTGGTGTAAAGGCAAATATTCTTTTAATTTTCTCATATTTATAATTTGTTTAAATATTTTGGAAAATATTTTTAAAGCTCTTTTTAATTAACCTTCCACGTCTTATTCCCAAACCCACCCACCTCATCCTAGCCCCTGCCACCCCCACCCCACCCTCCAGGCTCCAACTCCCTATCCCCAAACCACGACCCCTAGACCCCGACCTACATTCCTTCCCGTCATTTGTCTCGCCTAGTATTTTCCTAAATTATATATTTTTCAAAAAATATTTTCTACTACTACCTAATAAGTAAGAAAGTCACTTATTTTTCAAGAAATATATTTTCGTTGGTACCAAACACATCCTTGATTCCTTATCTATTTACTAGGTCGATTATAGTACAAGATAGGAGGATCGAGGTCAAATCTTTTTAAGCGCATTATTTACGTTTGTATAGTGTAGACCAAACACAAAAGCCAGTGTCGATGAAGTATATGAAATTAGTAACCCTCTCTTTAAAGAAAACTTTTCTACATTCTCTACTTTTCATGGAACCAGCAGGCAGGCACTTCTTTTGTATGTCCAATCCAACAGTCCAACTTTTAATCTTGTCTCACTTGTCTATAGTTTGATACTCAAAAAAATTGGACCATTCACCAAAATAAATTCTTCTTTCTCAAGTTCTTAGCTTATTGTTACCAATAGAAAGAATTTTATCTTCAAACACCTTCCTATTGGGATTATACTTGAAGTTTTAATTTGTGATAATATGATATCTTAGCTTAGAATCATAAATATATGATCAGCATGTGGCTGACACGGTTTATATTGATAAATTTACATCGATCTACTAGAAAGCAGGAGCCAAATACAACACGATCAATTTTTATTATGTGTTTGTTTGCTATTTTTCAATGAGTATAACTTTTATGTGTTAATAGTATATAGTCATTATAAGGTTAACTAAAAAATAACTATTCAAAATATCGTGTTCGTATCCTAAAATATAAGATAATTAACATGTTACGGTATGTTAAAATAGGGATAATACCTCGGACCTCCCTCCTCTGACAAGTTTTAGCCTAAATATTAATAGAGCTCTAGACATGTCTTTTTTACAATTTTAGTCCGACAAAAGATGATCGAAAAAATTGATGAATTAAAAAAGTAATAAAATATTTTATTTTAAAAATTCACGTGGACAAAAAGTTCACATGACAGCTCATTGCTCTATATACCTTCATCAGGTAAGTTTGGTCAGATGAGATTGATGAAAAGGATCGAACTAAATAATCAAGTATAAACAATAAACGAGAGCAAAAATAGCTCAGATATGTATGGAATAAGCCAAATTTAAAGGTTGCGAGGTACATTTGTCTATGTTAATTTAATTAAATCATTTTCTATAATAATTGTATCTCAAGCAGTACAAAACACCTAGGGCCCTCATGTCATTTTCTCTAGAGAACTCTTTTAAAGAACGTATACCATGTTTTTGAGATTGGAATACAATTTAATGCGTGCAACTTCGTCCTATAACAATTGATCGTAAGATGCAAATTTCATAGAATCTCACCATTTCATTATTTTATCCTCGGTCAAATATTTATAGATGTTAGTAAATTTATCGAATACATTTACATTGTTTGAATAAAATCTACTCGATTCACATAAATCTGTAGGCGCTCGTTCATAAACCCGTTATATTCTCACCTCAAAAAACAAATTTGTTTCGGAGAAGAATTTTAGTTCAATCACAATAGATTGCCATTGTATTAATAATCTATAAATCAGGAATAGTAATAAGAAGATATGATTAAAATATCAACTACGTTCAACGATATATTTGTTCATCAACAGCACTTCTGCAAGTTCTAAAGTGAAAATTGTTAGGGTTTAAATTTTATACATAGTATATATTGTACGGTTATATCACTTAAAAGGTAACAAATGTAATTTTATTTCGTAAATTTAATTGGTAACGTACTATAAATAGCAAATAACATACTATAACACGTTAAATTACATTTATAGTGTAAAAAATTATTCCATTGTTAGTGTACAATAACAAACTCGGTGTAATATCTCACAAGTGGGGTCGAGGACGGTAGTGTATACAGGGACGTAAGTAGCATAGATGTGATGGGTTCAACTAAACCAATAACTTTCGATGTGGAGCATAAATTTATGTGCAAAATGTACTAAAATTGCAACAAATAGTAGATTTGAACCCATAGCTTTAATAATATAGAATGTTCATTGCTAAAAATATTAAAGCCTGAACCCAAAAGATTTAAATTTTGGATCTGACTCTAACCGTATATATAGAGACCTTATCATTATCTTATTAAGGTAGATAAATTGTTTCCGATAAACTCTTGGCTCAATAAAAGAAGAAAAAGGAACGAGCAATAACAACAATCACTGGAGCGCGAGATGGAACGGTAATATAAATGTTATTGTATATAGGTTAAATCAAAATTATAATGCTTTTGTCGAGTGACGTGTCCTGCTCCCATGGATGCTCCAATAGTGGTCCATATAAGCAAAACCTGTTTTGGCTCAATGGGGCGAGAGAGCCTTTCTCTGAAACAGAACTGTGGTTGGCCCCATTTTTCAGCTAACTTATTATTCTTTCATGGATTTAAACCCTTTATTTCACCAAAACACACCAGAAAATGTTACCCATACAAGGAACGATGACAACTATTCAACAATGAATTCTGGCCTCTTTTTCCTCTTATCTTCAGTGCTCTGATAAACTGATCAGTTTTTAAAGTCTCTGTGACAAGACTTCAGCTCGATAATTTGATACCACGCAGTGGCCGGTGCTGCATAATACTCCCTCCGTTTCAATTTATATGAACTCATTTGACTGGGCACGGAGTTTAAGAAAAGAGAGAAGACTTTTGATCTTGTGGTGTAAAATGAGGCACCTTTATTTTGTGCGGCTATAAATCATTGCATAAAAGTAAATTATTTCCAAATATGAAAAGGGGTCATTCTTTTTGGCACGAAGCCACGAACTAAAAAGGAAATAGGTTCACATAAATTGAAACGGAGGGAGTATACCAAAATTATCCACCGTTTGACACTTGGAACTAAGGGAAACAAGTCATGTTTAATTTCCACAATATTGGCAAATTCTTGACGTTCAGTTTTTGAGTTTTAAAAAACTTAATTTACCGTCATTTTTGGAAACAATGACTAAATTATAGTAAGGCGCGGGGAATAGAGAAATGAGATAAAAGACTTGATAGAAAAATATATGAGAACTCACAAGTCGCTGTCTTTTATATTTTCTATAGTTGAACAACAAGTTTCTATTGTTTACCCTACTCACATACAATATGATAATAATGAATAGGAGAATTTCTACTTTCAAGAAATGAAGAAAAGAAATAACCAACGGCCAGCATTTTTCTCTCCTTCCCATCTTTGAACAAAACAAGTGTACTCTTAATATGACGTGATATTGTTTGTTTTTGAGCTAATCCCGTACCCCCAAAAAGTCTCACACCATTAAGAGATACTTACACCTTATATGTAGGTTTCCCATCTTTTCAGCTATTAATATGGGACTTTATTCGTATACCAAACAATGGCGATCGAAGCACATTGTTAGAATATTATGGCAACTGAAGCTAACTGTGACGACCCAAAGGGTCATCACTCCGCCATCTCCATTCTCTTCCCGCTAAATCTGGGCTTTGAGACCAGTTGTTGAGCTAAACTAACCCAAATACACTCTTAATATGGTGTGATATTGTCCATTTTGGGTCAAGCCTACACGATTTCTCCAAAAATTCTTATACCATTAAAAGATCCCAACACCTTATTTATAGACTCCTAATTTTGCTGCCAATGTAAAACTTTGTTCGCACACCCAACAACAAATTTAATACTAACACGATATTGCAAGTAATTTATGACTGGGCATATTCAGCAATATGTCTATATTATTATTCAATGTCGTATGTATATTTATTTAGGAACATGGTTAACAACATGCCCTAGTTTATATACTCTCTCCGGTCCAAAATAAGTGATTTTTTAGCCTTTTTTGTATGTGGTCCAAAAGAAGTAGTTTTTTCAATTTTCAAGAATGACTTAATTATTTTTTTCCTATATTATCGTTGGAGTAAAAAATATTGAAATATGTGTTAGGAGTGTATATGTGAGATAGTAAATGTTAATATGGTTAATCCCTTAGTTAATTAATGCTAAAAGACGGATTTCTTAATCTGTGTGAAAATATTCAAAAAATCACTTATTTTGGATCAAAGAAAGTACTATCTGTGTTACTATATGCTTTAATTAGTGATTAATTCATGGAATTAGTACTTAAATGATCGACCCAATTAACACACTCCTCTAGAAGTATGTGAACAAAACGGTGCTTGTGGAAGCAATAAAAAGGCAGTCTGCTGCATAAGGTATTCCGAATTCATGCAAGATCTGGAGAGATTACACCCTTAAGAGTGTAATATAAATTGTCTATCCTAATATAAGTATTTATGGTTACTTCTATGATTCAAACCTATGATCTATGAGATCTCAACAAAATACCTATGGAAGTGTTGGGAATAAATATTAATTGTAGGGAGGAGATCATGTGGCAATTGTGAATGCAAAGACTAAGAATAGTCATGTGAGAGCGTCGTTTTAGGGTTCTTCGATGCACCCTTAAAACCATCATTCTAAGATCTTTGGGTCCTTAGGGGCACTTCATTTGGTAACATGTAACGTGATGCCCACATTACACCATAACTCATTGTTCACCCCAACCCTTAGGACAAAACCCACGGGAACTTTTTGTTCCTTTGCTAAACAACTCCCTTCTCCCCCTCCCCCACCCCCCAAACAAACAAACAAAAAGAAAAAAAATACCAGCCAAAGGAAAAAATATTTTTGGGCAGTGTAAAGAATTTTTACACTCTTAGGTTACTTCAGATAAGTATGGGTTGATAAGCTACAAAACATAATAAATGACATGTCACAAGATGCAAAACTACAATGATGATACTATTTACACTACTACTAGTATATATTATTTAAATCCTTTTGAAAAATAATACTATAAATTACCACGCACAAAGAAACACACCCATATATGCACATGATACACAGAATTAAGAAGAGAATTTTATGATATGGAATTGGTCACGTATTAACTACTTCTGCTCCTTTATGTTGATGTGGAGTATGAAAAGAAATTAATAATGCTGATAACATGAATATACAGCTAGGTATGCATGCAGCTGAAATGGTATTCTACCATTGAAAACTAACAAAATTTCCTCGTGAGATCTTCAGAATATGGCAGTGCAGAAAAGTCAAAAAAATAGAATGCATTCTTAGTATGCATTCATCCAAAAGTACATTCTTAGTATCTCAGCAAGATTTTTCGGCAAATATGTTTGCAAAAGCACCTACATTGTTAAAAGTTCTCTGATTCATTCTAAAGGACTCTTTCAACTTTCCGCCTGTTTTTTCCTTAATTTCTTGCTATGTGAGTAGCATTTTTGGAAGTGGTCGCTCAAATAAATATGAAACCCAGCTACATGTTTAGGATAATTATTAAGTAAATAAAATTGTGTTATCTATAAAAATACTATAAATTTTTTGATAAAATGATTACGTTCTCATGATTTCAAGTCTCACTCCATGCAACTCTTGATAATGAATTGTTACGTTTTAGGCAATTAGACTCTCCCACGAATAAATGTGTGCTTTATCTAAAATAAAATTATCTTTTTTTTCCCTCTCAAGTGTTTCTTTTCTTCCAAGCACTAACATGGAAATAAAAGAACACATGCATAAAGAATGCTTAAGGAATTCCTATCCATTTTTCTTCTTATAGCTAATGTTCTGGGGTGTAAAGAGTGGGAACGTGTATATCTTCATGTACAAATATTGGAAACAATTATTAACTACACAAATATATAGGAATAATTAGCGTACTTGACTTTGTAGATATATGGATAAGGTAGAAAGTTAGGAATTTAGGATTAAATAATGCATACGTGTCTGCAGACATACATAGCCATATGTTCTAAATAGTGTAATTTTTTGCCATTGGCTCTTGTAAAGGTAATAAAAAGTGAGTACATCCATACCTAAATTATCATGTTTGCTGATAAAAAGAAAATTCGGAAAAAGCATAACAGTCAATTAATATGTACTTCTATCTTCCTATCTCCTCTATAATTTTCCCTATTTCTATTTAAGGTAGAATTTATGGCACCCTTCTTAAGTTATGAGACATGAATGATGACTCATGGAAATGTATCTAAAGTCATTTAGATTTTAATAGTAAGAAGATAAAACTCTATGGATAAGAAGTAGACAATAGTCACACCGACCAACACTATCGAATTGTCTTTTTTAGTGTTAGAGTACATTTCCATTTTTGTTAAGTTGCCTGTGTCCAATTCATAGAAGTCAATACTTGAAAATGAACTATTACTCCATTTTAAGGTATTGTTCCTCGAAAAAGTTACCCTTTCTCATTTTACATTTACCATCTCTCTTTTGATTTATCTACCTTTCAAAATTCACCTACGGTGTAAAGAATTTTTACCAGCATAATGGTGGGAGATCGGTGGCGAGTACGAACAACTTTGTGCGTAACAATTATGCATGATATTGGCCTTTTAAAATGGGGCCAAACGGTTTTAAAGTTATGAATACAAGTTAAACTAAAAACATAAACAAATCAAAGTCGTGATTGGTGAATGGCAAAGTTGGACACTATTGCTTTCGGACATTGATAGCAACAATTGACCAAGTTGTCCCACTATTATTTACAAACTAGTGTATGAGGCGCGGTTATAAAATAATTAAAAATATAGTAAATATTAATGTCATAAGTTTTAAAAAAAATCTTAATCTATAATAAACAATTTTTTTGAGATCCTCTCGTCTCTGTTACTTTACTAACATTCAATATAAATTGTTTTCGACAAAAAGAATATTCGAAATAAACATATAGATTAATTATGAAACAATTAATATGTGCGTGCAAGCTGACCTAAGAATGCTTATGAAAAAAAAACATCCATTTAAATCAGTATACGCTTACTTTATTACCAAAAAGAAAAAAAGAATAAAATAAAAGAAATAGTAGAAAAAAGAAAACAAAAAAGATCAAACCTCTCATTGTCAGGATCAGATTTCGTAGTTTTTTTTATCTCACATTGAATTTCTAAGCTTACAAAAAAATATTCTTTAATGGATTATTCTTGCCATTCGAAAAACTGAAAAATAATATTGTTTTCACAACTATTAAAGGTTAATGGGGTTATTTGAAATTTTAATGCTTGACCATTCGATTTCTAGCCATTCAAGGTAATTGTATCACATTATTAATATGGAATTCAATGGAAAACAAATAGAACCAAATGTAATTACCTTTATTTAAACAAACATATACAAAATCAAATATCAAATAAATATTATTTTAAAAAAAGGAGGAGAATGATGGAAAATAAAAAATCTATATGTATATTCTATATACATATATAAAGTTGGCAACAAAAAAGTGGGGTGGCACCTCTCTTAAGCCAAGAAACATCCTTTTTTTGGATTTTTCATCATTTTTTCATTTATTTAGTCTTATATATTCAATCACCATAACTCACACTTCTTTATCTTCATAACCTATATTTTTTAATTATCTCAATAACTCTCATGTCTTTCATATTCATAACCTCTAAGTTTTTAATGTGTAATTTTATGACTAATTATTATATGTTCCTACATATGTACCTGTGTGTTGAAAAAATATGATTGACACTAACTTTATTTTGCTTATAATGGTTTGAGCTATCTCTATGTCAAAGGTTGTAGTGGGAAATAAAAATTATACTAAGATATGGTATAATTTTTACTCTTTGTTTTTTGTTTAAGGTAAATGCACGAAGATATTCTATGCATGCGTGAAACTTAAGAAGAAGTGTCAAATCATGAGTTGATGATCGAAGTAAGCGTATTTCACAATTCTCATTACTGGTCTTTGATTTTGTCATATTCTGACGATCCGACCCGTCGTCTCATGTGTTACAGCCCGTATTCCCCGTTTATTGCTTCTTCAAATTTCATTATCGGCATTTGGTGAGTTAGAGTCGAATTGGTTTGGTTTTGGTAGAAAATAAGACATTTAGTCTCTTTAAGGAAGGCTTATATTGGAAACGTTAACCGGATGTTGACTATTAAGTTAGAGGGTTCGGATGTGAATTCTAATGATTTGATTAGCTTTGGGGGATGATTTGTGACTTAGGAGTGCGATCAGAATTGATTTTGGAGGTTCGGTGTAGAATTAGGTTTGAATTGACGAAGTTAGTATTTTGGCAAATTCCGGTTGGTAGGTAAGATTTTGATCCGGGGGTCGGAATGAGATTCCTAGAGTTGCAGTATCTTCTTTAGGTTATTTTGGATGTGTGTGTAAAATTTCAGATCATTCGGAAGTATTTTGGTTGGGTTTTTTAATCAAATACGTATTTCGGAAGTTTTGAAGAAACTTAGGCTTGAATCTGATGTGATTTAATTGTTTTAGCATTGTTTGATGCGTTTTGATGATTTGAGAAAGTTTGAATAATATTTTAGGATGGGTTGGTGCTTTTGGTTTATGTCCCGGGAGCCTCGGGGTGGTTTCGAATGGTCAATCAGACCATTTTTGGACTCTAAAGATAGCAGGTATTTCAGCTGTTGGTGTTACAGAGAATTGTTCATAGCGTTCACGGGGAAGAGTTGCTAACGCGTAGAGAAAACTTGATGTCCAGGAATTTTGGCCTACGCATTCGCGTGAGGGGGCCTCGTGATTGCGTTGGGGAAGCTGGTGAACCATTGCGTTCGCGTAAAGGAGGATCGTGTTCGTGTAAGTGAAGGACCCTGGCCTTCGCGTTCGCGTGGATAATGCAATGTTCGCGAAGGGAATTTTTGTTATATTTATTATTTGGTCATCACGAACACGGGAGGACCCTCACATTCGCGTAGAGTAAAATACCTAGGCCGAAAGGATTTATTTGAATATTTCATTCGCGAGTCTATTCATTTTCCTCCATTATTGAGCACCTTTAGAGCTTTTTGGTAGAAATTGAAGAGGGTTTCGATGGGAATTGATTGGAGGTGAGTCCTATAGCCTAGAAACATCATTTTATTGAAGAATCAACCTTTAAATTCATGGAAATTTGGGTAGAATTGGAAGAACTAGGGCTTGACTTTTGAATTGAAAAATTGGGATTTGAGGGGGCATTGGAACTCCGATTTTGGTAAATTTGATATGTATGTACTCGTGGCAAGAAGAGAAATCCGGTGATGTGAAATTTGTAATTTTTTGAGAAGTGGGTCCGGGGCTCGTGTTTTGCTAACTTCGTAGTTTTCGATGTTTTTCGAGTCTTTTCGATTGGGTTATATTCCCTTAGCCTATTGTAATAAATTCCTTGTGGTATCGATCAGATTTGGCATGCGAGGAGGTCGATTCGAGAGGAATAGGCTGAGGGAGCTAGACTTTGGGCTGGCTTAAGGTGAGTAATAGGTGTAAATGATGAACTGAGAGTTTGAAGCCCTGGAATTTCACATTGTAACGCTCTATTGAGGCGAGGCACGCGCTCTATGATGAGTGTGGGCTGTTTGTTATTGGGGATTGTGACTAGGTCCGTCCCGGTGATGTTTACTGTGTTTTTCCACTAGAACTTGTTGGAAATTCATCGTTACTTGGATTTGACGACTGTATTTCGTCTTTGTGCCGGTTATCTGAATCCTTCAGGGATTGATATCACTGGTTTTGCATACTTTACATATTGTTTAACCTCATTCTAAGGGTTTAAGCATTATTTTTCAAACTCAGCCCTTTTTTCTAAAATTTTAAAACTCAAATGATATTTTAAATAATATTTCGGGCTGTGAATTACTGATTTAAAAGTGTCTGAGGGGCTTATAGTGACTTCTGGATATATGGATGGCTCGGGTTGTACGCCGCAGCAGTAGTATATGATATTGAGGCCGAGGGCCTGGTTGGTGCCACGAGATGTCTTGATTATTTGCGCTTGGGCTGTAAGAGCCCCTCCGGATCTGTACATACCCCTAGTAAGAGATGTTGACGATAAATATATGGTTGGCTCAGACTGCAAGCCGCAGTGGGTACTTGAGTGTACCAGCATATTCATTGCATTGCATTCATGCATTATTACTTGCCAGTTTTACCTGTCATGGTTATTTTCGTACTATTATTTCATTGACTTGTTGGTTTTACTGTCAAAGGTTAGTACTTCCAGTTATAGTTTGCCTTGTATTTTTAAGTGATTTCTTATCTTCAACCATTATTTAGGTTTATTACTTACTGAGTCGAAGTACTCACTTTACACCATGCACCTTGTGTGCAGATCTAGGTGCATCACGGGCTGAGGGAGGACCTGTTTAGCTGAGCAGCATTATTCAGGAGCATCGAGGTAGCTGTATGGCTTTCGCAGCCTTGATCCTTCCCTCATATCCCTATCTTTCATTATTCTGCTTTTTTTTTAGACAGTCTTATTATAGGATGATACTCTTTGTTAGAGGCTCATGGTCGTGACACCGCATCCTGTTTGGGCTTATGTTTTCAATATCTTGTTAGACTTCCGTATATTACTCTGTATTTCTAGTCTTTTGATAAAATGACTCGGTAATTTAATATCTGTGTTTGACTTCATGAATCATCATAAGTTGGGATTATTGCTGAATGGTCAGGCTTTGCTAGCAATGTGTTGGGTGCCATCACGACCGGGGGTTGGGTTGTGACAAGTTTGTATCAGAGCCTAGGTTACTTGGTCTCGCGAAACATGAACTAGTTTAGTAGAGTCTCGTGGATCGGTATGGAGACGTCTGTATTTATCCTCGAGAGGCTGCAGAACCTTTAGGAAAAACTTCATATTCTTGAAATTCTTTTCATGCGACTTTGTTGATCCGAGAACTAAACTTTTGTATTATATTCTCTTGCAGATGGCGAGAACTCGTGCTATAGGATGTGATAAACGACCACCATTACCACCCACTAGAGGCTGTGGCATGGTCGTGGTCATGGTCGAGGTAGACCAGTGAGAGAAACACATATTGATCCACCAGTTGCCTTAGTCCAGGACCATCCTCCAGCTGTAGATGCTCCAGCAGCACCTGTTCAGGCACCGGTAGTGCCTATTGTACTTTCGAGTCTCCAGGAGGCCTTGGCTTAGATATTGTCAGTTTATAGTGGCCTGGTTCAGGCAGTCTAAGCCACTACTGCATCAGCTACTTCACAGACCGGGGGTGGCGATCAGACCCCCGCTGCTTGAACACTAGAGCAGGTTGTTCAGGGATTGTAGACACCGGGATCAGCCCCAGCTCAGGCGGTTGCACAAGTTGCCCGGTTGCACTAGTTGCACTAGCTCCAAATTATGTGGTTCCAGCTATGCCGGACAATGAGCAATGTCGTCTTGAGAGGTTCGGTAGGCTTCAGCCTCCAACGTTTAGTGGTGCTGAGGGCGAGGATGCCCAGGGTTTTCTTGATAAGTGCCAGGGTATGCTTCGCACCGCAGGGATTTTGGAGTCGAGTGGAGTGTCTTTTATTACATTCTAGTTCTTAGGGTCTACATTAACATTGTGGGAGGATTTTAAGAGGCGTAGGCATGTTAGTGCAGTGCCCTTTACATGGCAGCAGTTCTCCACTCTCTTTCTGGAGAAGTATGTACCGCAGCCTCGCAGGGAGGAGCTGCGTCATCAGTTTGAGTGGTTGACTCAAGGGGACATGTCTGTGACCTAGTGCGAGATGCAATTTTCATAGCTAGCCCGTCATGATACTTGGATTATCCTGACAGATCGGGAGAGGATTAGAAGGTTCATGGATGGCCTAAACTATTTGCTCTGCATTTTGATGTCCAGAGAGAGGGTTTTGGGTACCTCATTCGAGGAGTTAGTTGATATTGCTCATGATATTGAGATGGTTTTCCATAGGGAGCGTGAGTAGAGGGAGGCCAAGAGGCCTCGTGGTTCAGGCAGCTTAAGTGGTGCTCTATCTAGGGGCCAGTTCCAGCGTGGTAAAGGTAATTCCTTCAGGCCTCCTCAGCCATCTCGCATAAAGTATAGTAGGTTTTCTTCAGGCAATGGTCATCAGGGATTCCAGCAGGGCCAGCCTTCACTTAGTGCCCTTTTCGCACTGAGCTTTTCTCATGCCTCTTCGGTCTAGGGTTTTTCTGCAACGAGGGGTTCCCTTCAATCCCCTTCTCCAGCACCAAGCAGTTGCTACAAGTGTGGTGAGTTTGTCCATATGAAGAGGGAGTTTACTCGACGTCGTGGTGGTCAGTTTCAGTAGTGGGATCAGCCCTCGTCTTCTACTCTATCTACTTAAGCCCCCTCCCAGTCAGGTAGGGGTGGGGGCTGTGAGCACGTGATTTTTGCCCTATAAGAGAATCACTCCCAAATTAAAAATAAAATAGTTTTGCGTTGCGTGGGATTTTTCGTAAATTTTGTGCCATTTCTTAATTACTTATTTGCATCCCTTGTCTATGCGTGTCATTGTCGAATTAATTAAAAAACAAAAAAACAAAAAATATTGCATTTAGGACTTAACTTTACAATTAGGAATTAATTAGTATTTTTATGATTTAGATCTTTTTTGTTTTAATTATTTAGGATTTTAAATGAAGAAAATAAAAGAAAATGAAGCAAAACTGGATTTGGGCTACTTCAGGCCAACCAAAGACCAAGCCCAATATCAAACCAGGCCCAAAATACCTAGAGACCCATGTTTTGCCTTACCCGGACCCGTCTCAACCCGTCCATTGCCCCTCCCAAACGACGCCGTCTCAAACTAATTAGTTGATCTTGGCCGTTGGGTGTTATAATCCAACGGCTTGGATTATTTTGGAATTATAAAATATCAAACACCCCAATACCCCTGCCCTTTCCGTCTCTAACCTCAAAGACCCATTTGCATCCTCCGCCTCACACCAATGCACTCCGCCGGCCGGAAATCACCTCCGCCGGCGGCAGTGGTCCAAACCACCCCAAATTTACACCCCAAACTCCCCAAGACCTCCTCAATATAACCCTCGGCTCAGTTTACTTCGAATCTAGCCACAACTTCTCGAATCTTCAATCGAAGATGCAAGCCCAAATCGCCCCAAATTGATACCACACCCTCACCTCACCTCCCTCACACCCTAACCATCGTTAGTTCCCTTCGAATCTGGCCAGAAATTGTTAAGCCCCAAAATCAAGATTCAAGAACCCTAGAACCAAAATTAGGGATTTTTTCTTGCGGATTTCAGAGAAATTGAGGTCTAATAGACCTTAATTGATTTGTTTTCACTTGAAAACATTTCAATTAAGGTCCGTTCGACCTCGAATACAAAAATTTGAGTTCAAGTCTAAATAGTCTGGTTCTGCTTCGATTCAGTTTCTTTCCATTTGTTTGAGGTATTCCTTCTCTCATTTTCTTTCTTCGTTTATTTTATTTGTTTGGATTATTGTTTGTTCTGTCCATTTATTGCAATTTCTGTTTTTCCTCTTCTCTTTGGGACCTTTTATTTGGTCGATCTGTTTACATTTTGATTCGTTGTTGTCAATGTGTCGTTGTAAATTGAATTCACTTCGATTTTAATATCGTCGATTGGTTGATTTTGCATTTTAAATTGTTCTGTCCGAGGGTTTCTTGTATCATTGATTTGTCGACTATGTGTTATCGATTATACATGTTGTAATCGACTGATTGAATATCGTCGTAGGTTTGTTTGTTAGAACTTTGGAACAGAAATTAGAGTTGTTAATCTGATCCAAATTCACTGTTGGATTGTAATTTTTGTGATTTCAAACAGAATTGTATTGGATATAACTGTTTAAATCTCAAATTACAAATTAGGAAAAGTAATAGCTGAGTCAAAGAGTGCATTGCACATGAGATAGGTTGGTGAAACCTGCTGGACAACAGTGTTTTCCATTTCTGTTAGGCCTTTAGGATTTGTTTAATTATAAAACCCACCTTTAGACAAATCAGGGTGGAAGAATCAGAGAATATCGGGATAATAATGAGTATTGTTTAACTTGGCTGAGTGTTTCAAAGGCTGTAAAGTCAAAACAAGCATGGGAGGAAATGATTTAAAAAGTTAAAGGTACTCATGTGCTAAAGGGGAGAGATTTGAGTTGAATATTGATGAAATTCAGTTTAAGTTGGCTATAAAAAAAGGTTGAAAAACAGATTTGAAGGACAGAATTTCAGACCTTTAAAAGTGGAGAGAGTTTTTACAGTTTCATTGCCTTAAATAACTTGTCAAAATCTCAGCCAGTAGTCGAGCTCCCTGAGCATCATAAACAATTTTAGGTTTCTCTACTTCAAGTTTCAGAGGTCACTTTTGAGAGATTTTAATCAGTTAGAGAGGGTCTTAAAAATCAGTTTCCAAAGCTTAAAGACTGGATAGCTTGGTCAATCTTTAAACAACATTGTGAGAGTCTTTGAGAGTTCTTTTGAAAGACAGTCTGTTTTGGAATTAATTTTTAAAGATTAAAGTCTATTCCTAATAGTTTAAAAGATCAGTTTTATAGTAGAATCTTGGCTTGACTCAAGCTCGGTTGAGTCTATTTGTGGTGATATTGGCTATTGTTGTTTGGTTTTTCTTTACAAACTTTCTAGGCTGTGTTTGTGGCTATTTGGAACTTCAAATCGCTGCTGTGAACTGCTATTGTATTGTTGTTGGTATTACTGCTGCTGCTGATCTTTCTTCTACTTCATTTCTGTTCCATTCCAGGTACACATTCCTTGGGCTTGTCTACTCTTGTACTAGAAATGAAATGAAAGACCACTTTGAATCCTGTCGTCGAAGCCATTACATAAGTGATTTTGTTAGTTATTTATTAAACTAAGGACTGTTAGGTGAAATAGAAAATTGTGTTGTTAGTCATTGAGGGTTTGAGAGTGCACATTGTCTTATATGCCTATTTAGTTCTTACCTTCAGTGTGTACGAATTGAAGTAAAACCTGCCAGGCTTGTATTGTCCATCATTGTAAACTTGATTTATTTTTAGACTATTGTTTTTTTTTAGTTTTCGTTATGCTTAACTAGTTTCAATTTTTGTTAGCGTATATTTAGATTTGTGTAAGCAAAACTAGCCAATACGGATTGGGATTTTCTTTGATATTTTAAATAGGTAATTTGTTAAAGTCAAGTAGTTTGAGCATGTTTAAGGTAATAATTTGATTGATGTTAATTATTAATGCAAGGTGTTTTGAATCATTTTCGAATTTCTTTATTTGATTTTCCCTTGAAATCTATTTGTACTTAAGCAAACAAGATAAGTTAGCCCGTGCTTTAGATGCCAATGTTAGGTCGATTTTAATCGCATAGTCTTGATTTCGCTAATTAACATCGGATTAAGGATAGTGAACGATCTTACTTTTAATAATGGATCAAGGTGAATTATTTCTATTTCGCATATTTTGATCAATTTTCCGTTAGTTTATATCTTTTCATTCAATCTCCGGCCATAAGTCAAAAAGCTATGAAATAATACATCATTTGGTACGATTCTTTAATCGGAAATAATTTTAAGGGATATACTGTAAAATAAATTGATCTTTTTTTGGTTTAGTTTTACAATGGCTTTAATCGGCATAGTTTCAAATAAGTAATCCAGATACATTTTTATTATTATTTACCTATCTGTCAAAAGTCTGAGTCTATGTTGTAATTAGTCTTTCTTTTGGTATGGTTTCAAATTAATAGAGCGGTTTAAAGTTTAATTAGAGTATATAATTTATAAGCATGTATAAATCAGGTATTTTTAGCCATTTATAATAATTGAAGCGACCGTGCTAGAACCACGGGATCCGGGGTGCCTAACACCTTCCCTCGGGTCAACAGAATTCCTTACTTAGAATTTCTGGTTCGCAGACTTCATTTGGAAAGTCGAAATTTCCTCGATTCGGATTTAAATAAATCGGTGACTTTGGACACCTTAATTTATTCCAAGTGGCGACTCTGAAATAAATAGAATAATCCCGTTTCGAATATTGTCACTTAAATTGGAAAAACTCCCTTACGCCTCTACCCTTCGGGGTAGGGCGCGCCAAAAGGTGGTGTGACAGCTCTGGCGACTCTGCTGGGGAAACAGACCCAGAACCACTGGTTCAGGGTTTAAGAATTCGAGCTTTGAATAATTATTTTATTTGGCTTATTTATTACCTGATTTTATTATATGTTTGTATTTAGTGTGCTAAATGTTGCTTTTACCGCTTTGATATTTTGTGAATTGTATATAAATTGTGCCGATACCCATTTTTCCTCTTCTGAGTCTTTTGAAATATAATATCGGGCATTTGCTGGACATAGCCCGTTTTTCTCAAGATAGCTGTGGTGCTTGGCACCCGGTGAAGGATTTGTAGTCACACATGTTTAGGCGGAGAGTTTTGTCAATTAAGCCGGAAAGCCATGCTACCGGTGCACTGACACTCTTCGGCTCGAGTTGTCCGCTCGAGTTAAAGCCAGTCTAGACACCTTTTCCAACAAGGAAGATGACTTAGAATAACAAAACCTTATGCCGGATCCCCGATAGGAACGTCTATTTGCATCATGTGCATATTTGATTTAGGAGGCTCAACACAGGGGTTGGGCCTGTCTAGGACAGGTGTACCTGAAACAAAAAGACCAACTTGATGCATCTTTTGTCTGTGCATTTATTTCGATCTTACATACCGACCGGTTTGTTATTCGAAATGGGGAGAATAAGAAGTGGAAATTGTCGGGGTACAAAATCATTTTAATTTTATGAAAATAGTGTGTTTTTCTTAGAAAATATTTTTTGAAAAAAAAACTATAAATTTAAAAAAAAATCTCCGATTAATTTTGTTGATTTCTAAATAGTTAGTTTCTTAATTTTACGAAAATTAGCTTCTTTTAAATGTTGAAAAATGCAAAAAAAAATAAATTTCAATAGTTTTTTTTATGAAAAGTAAATGTCCTCTGAAAATAATTTGTTTTGAAAAAATTGCTGTTAAAAATAGTTTGTTAAAATAATTTGGTTCTTTTATTTTCGAACTACGCAAATTTGATTCTCACCGAGCGTGAGATACGTTGGCAACCCATATCGGGCTCAACTAATGCTGCTTTTTCAAAAAATTAAAAAAAAAGAAGAGTAGTAATTTTATTAAGATTAGGAGACTTTGTCTTTAGTCAAGAGTTAGAAAATTTTGCGAAAATAGCCAAACGCTTCAAAAGGGGCGCCGAAGGAGTAATTTCACAAAAACGGAATATAGATATCACACTAGTATCCTGTTATACAGCCTTCAAATCTTCTTCAAGTGCTGAAAGGCCGTATTAACAAGATTCTTTTTCTTTAATAAAAAGAAAAAATTTTGGGAAAAATTCTTAAGTTTTATTTTATCTTTCTAGGATCAACATGACTTCATCGCAAAGAATCGGTCAGAAAAGGGCGAGAGATGAAATGCCACCCATGTTCATGGTCCAGGACAAAACCCCGGGTCAGCTCTGTAAATGGTGGGCTAGTTTTTCGGCTTGGGAAAGAAATCAAGTCCACAAGCACCTCAAGTTTCTTCCGGACATTATGATGATAAAACCGGACAAAAATTTGATCAGAGCTTTAGTGAGTTTTTGGGACTCAACAAGCAATGTTTTCAGATTTCGGGACTGCGAAATGACACCCACTTTGGAAGAACTGGGCGGACTCATAGGGCTTGGGAGAGATTTGCACAAAAAGAGACCCGCAGCTCCTAGGCAAATGGGTGTGAATAATTTATTGAAGAAGTTATGTCTCCGACGAGTTCCCATGGGTTGTTTGGAGAACGGTTGGGGGCCGCTGGATTATCTCTATAACAGATTTGGTGATAAGAAAAGGTTCGAGAAATTCTCAAACACTGAATTTGTTAACCAGTTGAATTATGACGCCTGGGGAGACTTAAGAATCTACGCCTTTATGATCGCTTTTTTGGGAACCATGGTTTTTCCCGAACGTGGCGGACGCATCAGAGTCCGTTTGGCTGTGGTGGTCTCATATTTACAGAGTAACGAAGAACACACTATTCTTCCTATGATCCTAGGAGACATCTTTCAGGCCTTAACTCGGTGCCAAGAAGGACATGATTATTTTGAAAGTTGTAATATTTTATTACAAATGTGGTTTGTAAAGCATCTCTATCATCGCCCAATTGTGATAGACTTTAACATGGACTGACTGAATTACATTCATTGTCATGCGAACAGAGCTGCCCGTTGTAACCTTCCAGAAGATTTAAGGACTTGGCAAGAACTTCTCAACTCTTTCAGAGCAGATCGACTTACCTGGAATTATTATTGGTTCCCTTCCGCTAAAATCATGCACATGTCGACATATCGCTCATTCTACATACTAATGGGCTTCAGGGTTTTCCAACCATATGCCCCGCTACGGGTCATGCGGCAGTTGGGTAGAGAACAAAAAAGGCCCCCGATTGAAGATATGCGATCATTTACGTGGGAATTCACGACAGAGGAGCTCCCAAGAGAGACTTATGCACAAAAGGTATGGTTCGGTAGTCAACTCTCCGACATCGACGAAATGGTTGCCGATCGAGAACGAGGAGAAGTGAGCCTCGCATATATTGAATGGTTCCACAACCAATCAATGCCCGAGCAAAGGGCAGAAAGGTCGGTAAAGTATGCCGTCGATTGGGAGAAAGAGATAGAAACCAGAGTTAGGGAGGTTAGACGTGAAACGGCGCAAGATTTTCAATCTTGCATTAACACCTTAAAAGAGGACAGGGGAATTCTGGAAGCTGCCATGGACATACAACAGGATGATTTCGATCAGGAAAGGGCCGGTTGGGAGCAGTAAAGAGAAACACTCCGAACTCAAATTCAGGAGATACAATTGACCGCAGAAAGGTGAAGGAAAATTCGGAATGATGAGACGCTTATAAACGATTTGGAAAGGAAAGCCTTTGAGCACCAGGAAGACCTGGAAAAAGCGGCTTTGATTGCAATACGGACAAAATGGAGAAGAGCAGCCCACCAAAAAGCACTTCGTCTGCAACGGATAGAAAAAGATTATGGGGGGATCATCGTTGATTTAAGAGAAGCAAATGCCGCTTTTAGAGAACAAATTCTCAGGCAAGTCCGGGATGCCAAAGCAGATAGAGACCGTTGCCACGACTTAATGGCACGAATGGAAAGACAAATAGATAGGCTTTTGGATCAAGTCTCCGGTAACACTCAAGTATTAGGGGCAAAGAACCGACACATAGGGAAGCTACTTAGAGAGAAAGACATGATCAGGGCCAGGATCAATGAAATCGGGCATTACATCCCTATAAGATGTCTAACCTGCGAACAAGTACCTCGGCCTACCCTCTTCTCTTCAATAATGGAATGCGTCCACCAAGTCATGGCAGAGTTGGGGAATCTACATAGAGATCTTACGCCAACAATCACATCAAGGCCAAACAACGCCCCCGGGTATAAAGATTCAAAGCGTTGGAACATGCTTAGAAGAGTTTGTTATTTTTAGAGTCTGTTTGTCCTTTTAAAGTTTTCCTCCATTGTTGTCATTTTGCAATGTGTTTCAAGTTTGAAATTTGTGGAATAAAATTCAAAAATATTTCATTCGTGTCTTATGTCTATTATTTCTGAACTACGCCTGATCTGATACATGCGGGGACATGATACGTAGGCAATCCACATAAGATTCGACCATCACTAAAAAAAGGGGAAAAGTTAAAAGAAAAGAAGATTGATAGAGGATGAAAGCAAAGGAAAATACAAACCGGAATGACGCATCGCAATCGAATACATGTAGCAACACAATCATCTGTATAAGTGCATCACACCCAACGTGAGATTACTTATCTGTTATGTTGTTTCAGACTAACCGTTTGTTTGCCAAACTCCAGGTTTTAGTAAAGAGATGTTGATTTTGTGGTAATCTGGCATCAGATTCGTACTTCACAAGGTCCAAAGGAAGAGTTCAACAGCTCGAAAGTACTCATCCCTATTTCACAAAGTCGAAAAGAGGTGCCAACATGTCATCAGAAATCCCTCTACCAACCATTCCCATTTCGGAAGAAAGCTCCATAACAACCATTCCGGCTACTGAGTCAGCAGCTGCAGAAGAAAACAGAATTTTGCGCTGTCGCATACTGGAGATGTTAGATGATTGGAATAACGGGAAAGAGCCCCCAAGTCCGATCCTTGCGTTCCCCGAACTATTCCTCACATCGAGTGGAATTTCTAATACCCCCACCAATTACCCACCTACTCTGTTTGGGTATTCTAATGTCACAACCCTCTCCGAATCGCCCTCCACTTCCTATCCTCGGGTGACAGCATTAGATACATCCACAAGAACATCAGTTGGTTTGCCAGTTCCAATCACGACGCATCCCATCGCACATACTCCTTTCTTTGATTCCTCGTCCTTTACATTCCCGGCACCACCCCTTACACGGGATCATACCCAGGTTGCCGCCAATATATATCCACAGCCACCTCAATATGAGCTCTTACCAAGCCAAAATCCAAAAGCTCCCGAGCAGGATGAAATGACAAAAAGAATGAGAAGCTTGGAGCAGAGCCTGAAAAACATGCAAGGTCTGAGCGGGCAGAAAAGTGTATCTTACGCCGATTTATGCATGTTCCCGCATGTACATTTTCCACCAGGATTTAAAACGCCGAAGTTTGAAAAATATGATGGGCATGGCGATCCTATTGCTCACCTCAAGAAGTATTGCAATCAGTTGCGAGGTGCCGGTGGCAAGGAAGAATTGCTAATGGCATATTTCGGAGAGAGTCTAGTTGGGATAGCCTCAGAATGGTACATGGACCAGGACATATCTCTCTGGCACATTTGGGATGATTTGGCCATAGATTTTGTTAAACAATTCCAGTACAACATCGACATTGCACCGGATAGGAACTCTTTATCAAATTTGAAGAAGAAGCCCTCAGAGAGCTTCAGGGAATATGTCATCAAGTGGCGTGAACAAGCATCTAGGGTGAAACCCCCCATGGATGAAATCGAAATGGTCACGACCTTCCTCCAGGCTTAGGAGCCGGACTATTTTCAAAATATGATGTCAGCGATGGGAAAACCTTTCGCCGAAGCAATCAAGATTGGAGAGATGGTGGAGAACGGCTTAAAAACGGGTCGAATTTTGAGTCAAGCGGCCATTCGGGCAACTTCCCAAGCCATCCAAGGCGGGTCTGTAGGGATGCCCAGAGGCAAAAAGAAGGAGGAAATTGTCATGGCGGCAGTAAAAGATAGAAGATACCGAACTCCAAGGAAGGTATTCTCTGAAAGGGCCCCCCAGCATTACTATTCACACCACAACATGACCTATGCTCCTCCGCCTCCACCCTACGCGGTCATGAACGCTCAACCTTTTGCACGACCGCAGCCACCAGCCAACAGAAATCCACCTCCATTCCAAAGAAACCAACTTCCTTACCCAAACCAATACAACCCCCGACCAAATAATACCCGCCACCGTGAGCCACCCAAACGAACTTTACACCAATTGGGGAGCCATATTCCACTCTTTTACCCAAACTCAGGCAAGAGAACCTACTGCAGCCCGTTCCGCAAAACAGGCAGAATCCGGACTCTCCTGCCTACCAACGATGAATATACTGTGCCTATCATTCAGGTGTTGAGGGACATAGCACCGACAATTGTTAGGCTTTGAAGAAGGTGGTGCAAGATCTAATCAATCAAGGGAGGATATTCTTCGCAGATGAAGACATCCCAAATGTGACAAATAACCCATTGCCATCCCACAACAACGGGCCAGTAATTGGGATGATTTGTAACGATAAGGAGTTTGATCCGGCCTTAAAAGCGATAATTGTCATCGCCAACATGGAGAAGCAGCCTGATGTTGAAGTTCCCAAGACTGGATCTGAAAAGACGATCGAAGTGAAGGCATCGTCTCAAAAGAGTGGAGTTCTTTACCTCCCGCGAGGCCGAGTGGAAAGACCATTGTCAATAGGTGCCCCCAAGAAGTTTCATTTGAAGAGGGAAACAACAGTGTATGTACCAAAGGGAACCTATGTGGCCCGAAAACCAGATGAACCCATGGTTATTGCACGTGTGCAACAAAATCCTATGACAGATCCATCCGCTATACCTTGGAGCTATCAACGGACACTCGTTACACGCAAAGGAAAAGAGGTTGCAGGAGAATCATCTGGGAGCATCTTGGGGCAAAAGTATTTAAACACGCAGGAGGTAAATAACGCCACATAAAGGCATTTCCCATCAAAAACACCTGTAAGCGCTGAAGAGGCAGAGGTCTTTTTTCAGAAAATGCAAATGCCCGACTATGAGGTAATAGACCAACTGCGCAAATACCCGGAGTAGGTATCGATGTTGTCCCTTTTAATGAAGTCTACTGAACATTAGAAGGTTTTGTTAAAAGCCTTGAATGAGGCATATGTGCCTATTGAGATTTTATCTGAACAACTTGAAAGAATGACGGAAAGATTCTTCGTAATCAATTAGATTTCTTTCAGCAAGGCTGATTTGCCTTTGGAAGGTGTGGCCCACAACAAAGCTTTGCATTTGATTGTCAAATGCGAAGGCTACTACATGAAGAGGGTCATGGTCGATGGGGGTTCAGGAGTAGACATATGCCCACTTTCCGCTCTAGGCCGCATAGGAATTGGAGCTGAAAGAATTCGGCCCAAAAACATATGCGTGCGAGCCTTTGATGGTGTGAGGAGAGATACGGTCGGGGAGATTGATGTGATTGTGACCATCGGCCCGGTGGATTTCGAAGTGACATTTCAAGTTCTGGATATGGAC
>JASVEL010000793.1:0-46388 GCA_032618575.1 Nicotiana noctiflora | reverse complement strand
ACTAAGTCAGAGTACTCACTTTACTCCCTGCACCTTGTGTGCAGATACAGGGATCCCGGAGGCATAGATGAGTTTATTGATGCTGCCTAGTTCGTTTGTCGGAGTCATCAAGGTAGCTGCCTGGCATCCGCAGGACCCGATTTCTCCTCTTTTCTTTCTTTTACTTCCGCATTTAGACTTTCATATGTATAGGATGTTACTCAGTTGTATCTAAAGGCTCTGAATCGTGGCGCCAGATCTGATAGGGGATGTATTGTTATTACTATTATTTCCGCACTATTTTTATTATTATCATAGATTGAAAGTTTGTTTAACTGATGTTTTAAATTCAAAAAACTGATAAGGACCTTTGTAATTTGGGTTGAGAGTGTTCGAATGGTCGGGCTTGCCTAACGTCATCACGGCCGGGGTTTGGGTCGTGACAAGTTGGTATTAGAGCCTAGGTTACCAGGTCTCGTGAGTCATGAGCCGGTTTAGTAGAGTCTCGTGAATCAGTACGCAGACGTCTGTACTTATCCTCGGGAGGCTGCCTTCACACGGTGGGAGGCATATGAGAGGTGTAGGCCGGTAGGTGCAGCATCGTTGTCATGGCAGGAGTTCTCCGCAATCTTTTTGGAGAAGTGGGTACCACGGTCTCAGAGAGAAGAGCTGCGTAGGCAGTTCGAGTGGCTTCGATAGGGAGACATGACTGTGACCCAGTATTAGGAAATATTTTCTAAGTTAGCTCGTCATGCCTCGTGGATGGTTTCGACTGACAGTGAGAGGATCAAGAGGTTTGTGGATGGACTTAACTATCACCTTCGTATTATGATGACTTAAAAGAGAGTCCTGGGTATTTCCTTTGAGGATGCAGTTGATATTGCTCGTGATATTGAGTTGGCTCACCATCAGGATAGAGAGGAGAGGGAGGCCAAGAGGCCTCGAGGTTCTGGTAGCTTCAGTGGTGCTCTTTCTAGGAGTCAGTTCCAGTAGAATAGAGGTCAATCATCCGGGCCTCCTCAGCCAGCTCGCTCAGAGTATCGTGGGTCATCTTTTGGTCGGGGTTATCACGGATCTCATCAGAGTTAGCCATCTCTTAGTGCACTCATAGCACAGAGTTCATCTTATGCCCCATCTGTTCAGGGTTCATCCTGACCGAGTGCATCAGCTAGCCACTCTGGTGTGAGGGGTACCCTTCCGTCCCAATCCCCAGCACTCGGGAGTTGCTACGAGTGTGGTGATTTTGGGCATATGCGGCAGGAGTGTCCCCGCCGTGCATCCAGTTCATCTCAGTAGAGGGGCCAGCCCTCATCTTCTAGCCCAGTATCTTCAGCACCCGCCGTGCCAGCTAGGGGAGATGTTCAGGTAGCTAGGGGCCGCCGTAGAGGGGGAGGCCGATCGGGTGGTGGTCAGGCTAGATTCTATGATTTTCAGGGATGGTCGGATGATATTGCTTTGGATGATGTTATCACATGTATTATTTTTGTCTGCCATAGGGATGCCTCGGTTTTATTTGATCATGGTTCTACTTATTCCTATGTATCTTCATATTTTTATGTGTCTTGCTTTACATATGCATGTATCTACCCCGATGGGCGACACTATTATTGTGGACCGTGTATATTGATCCTATCTTGTTACTATTAGGGGTCTGGAGACCCGAGTTGAGTTATTGCTATTGATCATGGTAGATTTTAATGTTATCCTGGGCATGGATTGGCTATCTCCGTGCTATGCTATTCTAGACTTTCATGCCAAGACAGTCACATTGGCTATGTCGGGTGTTCCGAGGATTGAGTGGCGTGGAATGACTGACAATGTCCCCGGTAGGGTGATTTCCTTCCTAAAGACCCAATGAATGGTTGGGAAGGGTTGTCTATTGTATTTGGCTTTTGTGAGAGATGTTGGATCTGGACTCCTAGCCTTGATTCTTTTTTGTTGTGAGAAATTTTGTAGATGTGTTTCTAGCGGACATATAGGCATGCCACCAGACATGGACATTGATTTCGGCATTGATCCGGTGCCGGGCACTCGGCCTATCTCTATTCATCCTTATCATATGGCACCAGCTGAGTTAAAGGAGTTGAAGGAGCAGCTTCAGGAACTTCTAGATAAGGGGTTTATTCATCCTAGTGTGTCACCGTGGGGTACACCAGTCTTATTTGTGAAGAAGAAAGATGGCACAATGCGAATATGTATTAACTAAAGGCAATTGAACAAGGTGATAGTGAAGAATAAGTATCCACTACCCCGTAGTGATGATTTGTTTGATTAGCTCCAGGGAGAAAGGGTATTCTCGAAGATTGATCTTCATTCAGGCTATCACCAGCTGAAGATTAGGGATTCTAATATTATGAAGACAACTTTCAGGACGAGATATGGGTATTACGAGTTTCTAGTTATGTCTTTTGGGCTGAGAATGCCCCAATTGTGTTCATACATTTGATGAACAGCGTGTTCCAACCGTATCTGGATTCATTTGTGATTATGTTTATTGATGACATCCTGGTATACTCGTGTAGCCAGGAAGAGCATGCTCAGGATTTGAGAGTAGTATTACAGAGATTGAGGGAGGAGAAACTTTATGCAAAGTTCTCCAAGTGTGAGTTCTGGCTTGGGTCTATGGCTTTTCTGGGACACGTGGTGTCCAGTGATGGTATTCAGGTTGATCTGAAAAAGATAGAGGCGGTGCAGAGTTGGCCTAGACCGACCTCAGCCACAGAGATTCATAGTTTTCTTGGATTGGCATGGTATTATCATCGGTTTGTTCAGGGATTTTCTTCTATTGCATCACCCTTGACCAAGTTGACTTAGAAGGGCGCTCTATTTGTATGGTCCGAGGAGTGCGAGGAGAGCTTTCAAAAGCTCAAGAGAACTTTGACCACGACTCTAGTATTGGTATTGCCATCAGCTTCGTGTTTTTACACTATGTATTGTGATGCTTCTAGAGTTCGGATCAGATGTGTGTTGATGCAGGAGGGTAGAGTTATTGTATATGCTTCTCGTCAGCTGAAGCCCCATGAGAATAACTACCATGTACATGATCTGGTGTTGGCTACCATACTTCATGCTTTGAAGATTTGGAGGCACTACTTGTATGGCGTATCTTGTGAGGTATATACCGATCATCGCAATCTTCAGCATTTGTTCAAATAGAAGGATCTTAATTTGGGGCAGCAGAGATGACTTGAGTTGCTCAAGGATTATGACATTACCATTTTATATCATTCGGGGAAGGCCAATGTAGTGGCCGATGCTTTGAGCCGGAAGGCGGTGAGTATGGGTAGTTTGGCGTATATTCCCATTAGGCAGAGGCCCTTTGTAGTTGACGTCCAGGCTTTGGCCAATCGGATGGTGAGGCTAGATATTTTGGAGCTTAGTTGGGTGTTGGCTTGTGTGGTTTCTCGGCCTTCCTTGTATGACCGTATTAGAGAGCGCCCGTATGATGATCTACATTTGCTTGTCCTTAAGGACATGGTTCAGCATGATGATGCCAGGGACGTGACTATTGACAGTGATAGTGTGTTGAGGATGCAGGGCCGAATTTGCGTGCCTAATGTGGATGGGCTTCAGGAGTTGATATTGGAGGAGGCCCACAGCTCGCGGTACTCTATTCATCTAGGTGCCACAAAAATGTATCAGGATCTGAGACAACATTACTGGTGGAGGATAAAGAAGAAGGATATTGTGAGTTATGTAGCTTGGTGTCTCAACTGTCAGCAGGTCCAGTATGAGCACCAAAGGCCCGATGGTGTACCTCAGCGCTTGGATATCCCCGAGTGGAAGTGGGAGAGGATTTTTATGGACTTTGTGAGTGGTCTCCCTGAGACGGCAAGGAAGTTTGATTTGATTTGGGTGATTGTGGATCGGCTGACCAAGTCCGTGCACTTCATTTCGGTGTGTACCACCTATTTTTCAGAGCGGTTAGCAAAGCTTTTCATCCGAGAGATTGTACGGTTGCATGGAGTCCCAATTTCCATTATATCAGATAGGGCTACTCGGTTTACTTCTCAGTTATGGAGGACTTTTCAGCAAGAGTTGGGTACGCAGGTAGAGTTGAGCATAGCGTTTCATCCTCAGACGGGCGGGCAGTTCGAGCGTACCATTTAGATATTGGAGGACATGTTGCATGTCTCTATTAAGGATTTGGGAGGTTCATGGTCTTATTTCTTGCCTCTTGTAGAGTTTGCTTACAACAAGAGCTATCAATCCAGCATTTAGATGGCGCCATATGAGGCCTTATATGGGAGACAGTGTATATCTCCGGTTGGTTGGTTTGAGCCCGGTGAGGCTAGGCTGTTGAAGACAGAGTTGGTCTAGGATGCCTTAGATAAGGTGAAGCTAATCTATGAGAGACTTTGTACTGCTCAATCACGTTAGAAGAGTTATGCGGATTGGAAGGTTCGATATGTATCTTATATGGTAGGCGAGAAGGTCTTGTTGAAGGTTTCTCCTATGAAGGGTGTCATGCGGTTTGGGAAGAATGGGAAGCTAAGTCCGAGGTTCATTGACCCTTTTGATATTCTTACGAGGATTAGGGAGGTGACCTATATGCTTGCGTTTCCACCCAGCCTGTCGGGAGTTCATCCGGTATTCCATGTATCTATGATCCGGAAGTATATTGGGGACATTTCTCATGTGTTGGACTTCAGTACAGTTGGATGATGATTTGACCTATGATGTGGAGCGAGTGACAATTTTGTGTCGTCAGGTTCGGAGATTGATGTCAAAGGATATAGCATCGGTGAAGGTGCAGTGGAGAGGTCGGCTCATGGAAGAGGCCACTTGGGAGACCGAACTGGATATGTGGAGCAGATATCCATACTTGTTTGAGACTCCAAATATATTTCTTTACCCGCTCGAGGATGAGCTTTTGTTTTAGTTGGGGAGGATGTGATGACCCGTCCCATCGTCACGTGAGTTACCACCCCATTTCCCCCATATTGTGTTGCTTCATGTTTTAATATCAGTATTTGAGTTTATCGGGTAGAATTAGATTGGTTTTAGTTGGAAATAAGGCACTTAGCCTTTTAGAAAGAAGCTTATTTTGGAACTCAACTAGAAGTAGACTATATGGCTAGAGGTCTCGGATCTGAATTCCGGTGATTCAGTTAGCTTTGGGGGTTGATTTGTGACTTAGGAGTGCGATCGGAATTGAATTTGGAGGTCCGGTGTAGAATTAGGCTTGAATCAGCGAAGTTTGAATTTTGGCAGATTTCGGTTGATAGGTGAGATTTTGATTCGGGGGTCAGAATGGTATTCCGAGAGTTGTTGTAGCTTCGTTAGGTGATTTTGGATATATGTACAAAATTTCAGGTCATTCGGACATCGTTTGGTCGGGTTTTTGAGCGAATGTGAGTTTCAGAAGAATTTGATAAACTTAGGCTTGAATCCATGGTGAATTGATGGTTTTTGTGTTGTTTGGCGTGTTTTGATGATTGGAACAAGTTTGTATGATGCTTTAGAGTATGTTTGTGTGTTTGGTTGAGGTCCTAGGGGCCTCGGAGTGATTCCAGATGATCAACGAAGAATTTTTAAACTTTGAGTGTTGCAGAAAATGCAACAGTAGTGCAAGCAATTTTAAGCCTTCGCGTTCACGTGGCAAGTGTCGCGAATGCGTAGACTAAGGTTTAAGGGGCAGGAAGTTGTTCATCGTATTCGCGTTAGGGCTGCGTGTTCACGTAGGTTAAGGGCAGTGATGCATCGCGTTCGCGTGGTTGAGTGCGCGTCCGTATAGAAGAAAAATTGAGGGCCAGTTGGATGTTCAATGCGTTCGCATTGACCAGAGTTCATGTAAGTGTAGAGGCCTAAGCCTTCACGTTCGCGGGGGACCAGACGCGTTTGCGAAGGGTATTTTTGGTCAGTTAAAAATTTGGTCATCGCGAACGTGGGAGAGGCTCGCGTTTGCATAGAGCAATCTGGGCAACTATAGAAGGGTTTTACATAACATTTCATCTGCGACCCATTTGGTATTTCCTCCATTTCTGAACCACCTCAAGAGCTTTTGGGTAGAAATTGAAGAGAGTTTTGACGGGTGTCACACCTCCTTTTGGCGCGCCCCCTACCCCGGAGGGTAGAAGCACAAGGGAGTTTTTCCAAATTAAGTGACAATATTCGAAGCGGGATTATTCTATTTATTTTAGAGTCGCCACTTGGAATGAATTAAGGTGTCCCAAGTCACCGATTTATTTAAATCCCGAATCGAGGAGATTTTTGACTTTCCAAATGAAGTCTGCGAACCAGAAATTCTAAGTAAGGAATTCTGTTGACCCGAGGGAAGGTGTTAGGCACCCCCGGATCCCGTGGTTCTAGCACGGTCGCTTCAATTATTATAAATGGCTAAAAATACCTGATTTTATACATATTATCCTACAGTGCAATTTTTAATGTTATTTGCCGCTTTTTGTCTTACTACTTAAGAAAATGAACATTGTTTAAGAACATGTTTTCGGATCACGTCACATGAAATGCACCCGGATTCTCGACACATTCTTATTCAACGTTGTTGAATTTGGATTTGAGTGCATGAAATGCACACCCGCTTTTTTAAGAAAGTTAGAAAGATTAAACCCACACCTAAAGTGACTAACGTATTATTAGTTTGCGAAGGGCCATAAAGTTAGCTAAACGGTTTGTCCCATTATTTTTATTTAATGTCGATCCTAATCTATGATATTTCTTTTTATCTTGAATCAGTATCTAACACATCATGAGATTAGCTATAATGAAACAAAATTGTACAAGACTTCATAAAATGACTAACATATTAAATTCATCATTCTCCATGGCTGGGCCCGAGGCAAGCCCAAATAAAAGAGTAAAATGGTCCATACAATTATTAACAAGGTACAACAAATTCCAATCCTACAACCAATCACAACCTACTTTGGTATGAAAACAACATCTTTCTTGAGTTTCCATTCCACAGCACCCTTCAAACGTTAATAGTATTACAATGTATTTCCAATTTTAATCACCTATTTAGCCTATATTACTTATTTGAACTACAAGATGCTGGATAACATGGGAGAATTAGGAACTGATTTCCAACTCATTCAAATTAGCGTATTAATTGCACTTCTCTAATAATCTAATTAACTAACTTCATTTAGAACAATCAAATAACTATATTAATAAGAAATCCCTGTTGCATGCGTATGTACTATATTCTGTCTATTTCTCTGCTTTAGCACTTCAAAATATATCCAAACAAAACGCCAATTGCATCTATATACAAACAGCACGTCGAAACATCCACTCTTAATTTACTAGCTTCAGCTTCCTTTTACTATAAACATCTTATTTTGATATACCTAAACAGTCAAACTCTAAGACCTAAAGGTGGTATTAAAGCACTATAGTTCAATTGACAGTCCAATAGAAAATCAAATGCAATGAACAAATGGCTAAATATATATCAAAAAAATAGCTTCAACTTGTATTCCTTAAACCAATTGATCACTTGAAGTTATACGGTTGTGTACCTGGAATTTAAACAACCAAAATACAAAGAAGGATTAGTAGTAGCTCAGGTTAACCAGCAGCAACAACACAGCAAGCAAAAACCAGCAAAGAAACCAAATAACCAACAGACCAGGATTCCCAACAGATCAACCCAAATAAAGAACCAATCAAATGAAACGAACAGCAATCTGGAGAACCAAAACAGCAAAACCAAACTAAATGCACTCAGAGGAAAACTTCCAGATGACTCCTTAAACAACTATGTAAGAAATCTATCTGTTTCCCTCTGTTTTGTTCTCCTATTCTCTATATCAAGACTGTTTCTGAATCTGTTTTCGAATCTCTGTTTCAGAATATCAAGAAAAGGTATGAAAAGCTCTGTTTTTCTCCAAGTATTTCCCCTCTAAAAAACTCTCAAATCTATCTCTATGTCGCCCAAATGCCTACCTCTGTTTTAAAATCTGTGTCTCCCCTTTTAATCTCTATGTGAATGTCTTCATTTATAGCTTGCCAACTACTTACCAGGGTCAAAACATCAGGGAATACATTTGCCCATGATATTCCTTGTCAGCCCCTGACAATGTTTTAACACTACAATATGTCTAAGTATGGGGCTACTATTAAATTGATAAGTATGGGCATTAGTGGGGAAACTCTGCTACACAGCAGGTTCCATTGGGGTTGTCCTATTGTGCTTTTGCACTCTAATATCCAAATCAATTGATTCCTAATTACCACAACTAGCTATCAATCAACAAATTAGAAAGCCAACAATGAAATGGCGTTCTGGGCGGAATGACGGGGGAAAGCAAGCACGCGCTTATTAATTTGACGACATCAAATAAACTACACATACAAAGCGATTACAGCATTGCAATCACACAAAACTGGTAGAGATTGAATTGACCGAATAAAAGGCTTGTTGAGAAGAACAGAAAATGCTAGGAAAAAGAAAAATTCTAGAACTAAAACACAAAAATACAAATAAGGAACGCGAACTGAAGACATAAAGGAATGAATTACCTCAGGCGAAAATCTGCCGACCCAAGTTCGAACTTGGTTTGGAACTATTGAGGCCAAACGGGCTTTAATCGAGGCGTTCTCGATTGAGAACACCTAGGCTAAAGTCCCTTGGACCTCAATCGACAATTAATCTGGCTCAATTTGGGCTTCTTGAAAATTAGGGTTCTTGGGGCTCGGATTTGGGGCTTGAGTGGTTCGGGCTTGATTCGAACCGGGCTAAGGTTGGTAGGGGTATGAGGGAGGTCTAGGGATGCTATGGTGTGAGTTTGGAACGATTTGGCATAGGTTTGGTTTTAGCTCGAATCTTCAAATGAAGATTCGAGAAGACGGGGAATGATTCGAAGGAAACGGTTTGTGGATTTGGACTCAGGGTGTTCGGAAGGTCATTTGGTGTTAAGATGGGGAGGTTTGGCCTAACAGAACCGCCGTGAGGCGATTTCCGGTAGGCAGAGTGCGGCGGGGGACGGTGGGGGCTCAGCCGTCTCTAAGAGAAATGATGAAAACGGGGGGTCTGGCTTAAAGGGGCTGGGTAGGCCTTTTGGACTTATATACCTGCGTGGGAAATGAATCTTGGCCGTTTGATCTGATGAGATCAAAGGCCTGGATCATTTCACTTATCCAAACGATGTCGTTTGGTCATCATTGAAGCCGGGTTGTCTGTGTGTGGATTGGGTCGGGCTACGTAACGGGTTGGGGGATGGGATCTCCTCCGTTGGATCGAAGATGGTTCGACGGACATGATTGAACGCCTTGAAACGTTATCGTTTGGACGCTCATGGAACATACTGGGCCGTTTGATCTTGCAGGATCAACGGCCTGGATTTGTGTCTAGCTCAACGGTGTCGTTTAGGCGTCTAAAAGTGTTGGTCCATTTGGACAGGGCAGAGACAGCCCTTTTGGGCTGCGATTTATTTGCAAAAATAACCTTTTTCCTTCTTTCCTTCACTAACCACATTTAAATTAAAGCCACTTTAAACAAATTGAAAGAAATAAAATCACACGACTGTTGATTCCTACACAAACCATTAACGCAAATTAACATTTAACTAAAATCGCCTAAGGCAAAGAACAAAGATGCGCATTTTTGTAGTTTTCTCTTTTTAACCGCTTTATGGTTAATAAATTCCTATAAACTCAAAATTGATTCCTACACGCCTACGATACATATTTTGTATTTTTGATTCATGTAACAAGTAAAACACACACGCAGACAAATGCTAACGCCAAAGAAAAACAACCCAAAATTCGCAAAAATCAAAACACAAGACTATTTTAGTTTTCTGGGAGTAATTGTCGTGAGGGCAAAAATCACGTGCTCACAGCTGCCCCTCATTGTGTGGAAACGCGAAGAGTTTTCATGCAAAGAATAATGAGCAAGTACGAGCGACTTTTGTCCGTTCGAGCACTCCGTGTGAAGCATTTCAAAAAGATCTTGACCGAGCCTTTGCTTCGAGAGGCCTCCTACATATCCTTGGCTAAACAGGAATCAGGTCAATGTAGTTCGTGAAGTTTTGGTAGCTGGGACTACTGTGGACTGACACTTTGTTGTTGCTGCTGCTATCGTTGCTACTGTTGCTGCTTACTGCTCATTGACCTCCTTATTACACCAAAATAAATTAAAGTTGAACTAGCTATGCTATCAAACTATGAGTTACAAGATTCCTATCTATGATTCTTTTGAAAACTTGATCTTGAATCTTAGCTGATTTGCTGTAGACCTCGATCTGAATCTTGATGCTCAACGAGCTATACGTGCTTGTTTATTTCTGTAACATTGAGTCAAACGGAGTCGGCGGAGCTTGTTACTTCAATCAGCTTCTGAGCAATCCGTGCTCTTGTTTACTCCAATGTTTGAACTCTTTTCTTTTGGTTCTTTTCTTCTTTTCTTCATTCTGGATTGATGTTCCATTCGTAGGTTATCTCGATCCTTGCGTCCCGAGGTCAAACCTATTTAGACAACAAAACAAACAAACGAACGAAATTTTTCTGCCCCAGTTTTTGCTAGGAAAATTTCGTGAGTTCGTTGTGACACAGAAAGCGATTAAAAAGATTCTTTGGTATTGGGTGAGAAAATCATGGTTTCACAAATAAACGTTCCACGGCTTTCTGGCCGGGATTTTGAAGAGGAGTTTCACGGCTTTCTCGCCGGAATTCAAATAATGTCTAACGGTTTTTGGCCGTCACACCCTCTGTTTTTTGGCTGGGGTTAATAAATGGCTCCGCAGTTTTCTGACTGGGAGATCCTCAGTTTTCTGACCGGGGATAAAAAGTTTCACGGCTTTCTGGCCGGAATTCAAACAATGTCTAACGGTTTTTTAACCGCAGACCCTCGATTTTTTTTTGCCGAGGTTAAAATAAATGGCTCCGCAGTTTTCTGACTGGGAGATCCTCGGTTTTATGACCGGGGATAAGAGTTTCACGGCTTTCTGGGCGGAATTCAAACAATGTCTAACGGTTTTTTGGCCGTCAGACCCTCGGTTTTTTGGCCGGGGTTAAAGTAAATGGCTCCGCAGTTTTCTGACTGGGAGGTCCTCGGTTTTCTGACCGGGGATAAAAGTTTCGCGGCTTTTTGGCCGGAATTCAAACAATGTCTAACGGTTTTTTGGCCGTCAGACCCTCAATTTTTTGGCCGGGGTTAAAGTAAATGGCTCCGCAGTTTTCTGACAGGGAGATCTTCGGTTTTCTGACCGGGGATAAAAGTTTCACGGCTTTCTGGCCGGAATTCAAATAATGTCTAACAGTTTTTTGGCCGCCAGACCCTTGGTTTTTTGGCCGGGGTTAATGGCTCCGCAGTTTTCTGACTGCGAGGTCCTCGGTTTTCTGACCGGGGATAAAAGTTTCACGGCTTTCTGGCCAGAATTCAAACAATGTCTAACGGTTTTTTGGCCGTCAGACCCTCGGTTTTTTGGCTGGGGTGAAAGTAAATGGCTCCGCAGTTTTCTGACTGGGAGATCCTCGGTTTTCTGACCGGGGATAAAAGTTTCACGGCTTTCTGGCCGGAATTCACATAATGTCTAACGGTTTTTGGCCGTCAGACCCTCTGTTTTTGGCTGGGGTTAATAAATGGCTCCGCAAGTTTTCGACCGGGAGATCCTCGGTTTTCGACCGGGGATAAAAAGTTTCACGGCTTTCGGCGGAATTCAAACAATGTCTAACGGTTTTTGACCGCCGGACCCTCGATTTTTTGGCCGAGGTTAAAATAAATGGCTCAGCAGTTTTTGACTGGGAGATCCTCGGTTTTCTACCGGGGATAAAAGTTTCACGGCTTTCTGGCCGGAATTCAAACAATATCTAACGGTTTTTTGGCCGTCAGATCCTCGGTTTTTTGGCCGGGGTAAAAGTAAATGGCTCCGCAGTTTTCTGACTGGGAGATCCTCGGTTTTCTGACCGGGGATAAAAGTTTCACGGCTTTCTGGCCGGAAAGACCCTCGGTTTTTCTGACCGGGGTCCAAACAGATATTGGACTGATATGATTTGATTCTCTTTTTTGGAGTTTTCATTTTCTTTTCTTTTATTCTTCCTTTTGGGCCTTCTTTTAGGCTTTCTTTTTAACCATCAACAAATGCATAAGATAAAGCTCTAAAAAGAAACTTCCCTTTTATGTGTTTTCCTTGTTCCAAAGCCATTTCAATGCTTGCGTACTTCCTTCTTTGAGTTGTACCTTCTTCTTGCACAATTAAATAGACCTGCTTTCAACAAAGAACATTTTATCAGTTGAAGAAGTGGTTGACTTTGTGGCCTTGATTATCTTCATTGCGTGATCATTGCCCCATTTCCATTGAGAACTTTGCTACCAATTGTCTTTGGGGGTGACTTCTTTTCAAACTGACCGGGTTCAATCCCGGGATTCCATGAGGATTTTCTGTGTGGATTCTGTCCTTCTGCCTCATTCCGTCTCTTCTAAGACCTTATCCTTTGATTTCTATTTCCTTCCTAACCTCCGTTTCTTTGAAATCATTACGATCCAATCGGGGATTGTATCAATACACCACTGAGGCTGGTTTTTCTTCTTTACCAGGCGTAATTCTGTATAAACAGCCATGTCACTTTTCTTTGTAATGATTTAAGAATTCAAAGTTAAAACGAAAGGGATTCAAAGAAAAATGAACAAAGAATGAAAAAAAAAACGTATCGAAGATAGAGGAGTCCCTTTCGGGGAAAAAGAAGGACTTATCTGAGGTATATGCTGATTTTAAACCAACATGACATGCTTCTCGGACTAGATGCTTGATCGTCACAAACCCCCATTTCCTTATGAACCAAAACATGTCTATATTTTTCGAGCTAAGGAGCCGTGCCAGGACCTCTTGTGGTAAAACAACCTTTTCGGTTGATAGCGCCCTTTTGCGAGTTTTCGCCAATCGACCTCTCTCATTTCTCTTCTTACCATCGCCAGATAGCACTCTTTGTGAGTTTTTACCAACAGGCTCTCTCATTTTATATTTCTCTACTTCTATCGTCTTATGGTGCCCGAAGGTTTTCACTAATAAGACTCTCTCATTTTATTTCTTTTCATTCCAGAAACTTCGGACCGCAACAACGATGTTTTCTTAGTTTCTAATCGATCTTGAAGGACTTGTACTCGGTTTGGGTAACAAAATTACAACTTTGGAATCATCTTGACGGATCTTAAACTAAATCAACAATATCATCTGCCCCAGTTTCATTTTTTGGGGAAATTGGGATTTTTGGTTTGGTGTGACTGAACCTCAGGAGAGGTTGCCTACGTATCCTTTCGAAATCAAGTCAGAACGTAGTTCAGGACCATTGTTTTATTTTGTTTTGTTTTGTTTTTGGTTTTTTTTATTATTATTTGGATTCCAAAGAGGGTAGCCAAAGAAAGGTAACCGGCTCAAAAGGGTTTACAAAAGGGTTGGTAGTGTTTGGGTAGCGGGAATAAAAGCCTTCAATCATTTCGACTTGTAAGGACATCATCGAAGCAAATTCAGACATAATACCTTTTCACAGCATCTGCATTCACAGCTGTTTCGGGATCTTTTCCTTCCATATCTCCCAAGTATAACGCTCCTCTCGGCAGTATCTTCCTAATGATGTATGGTCCTTTCCAATTAGGAGCGAATTTTCCTTTCGCTTCATCATGATGTGGAAGAATGCGTCTTAAAACCAACTGACCTACTTCGAAATTTCTCGGTCGTACTTTCTTGTTGTAAGCACGAGCCATTCTTTATTGGTACAGTTGTCCGTGACAGACCGCAACCATTCGCTTTTCATCGATCAAAGTTAATTGCTCCAATCGAGTCTTAACCCACTCGCTATCTTCAATCTATGCTTCAACAATCGTACGAAGTGAAGGAATTTCTACCTCTGCCGGTATCACGACCTCGGTTCCATAGACTAGCAGGTATGGAGTTGCTCCTACCGATGTGCGTACTGTAGTACGGTATCCCAGCAAAGCGAACGGTAATTGTTCATGCCATTGTCTAGAGCTTTGGATCGTCTTTCTCAAAATCTTCTTAATGTTTTTGTTCGCTGCTTCCACGGCACCATTGGCTTTGGGCCGATAAGGAGTGGAGTTTCTATGCGTGATTTTGAATTGCTCGCATATTTCTTCCATCAAACGACTATTCGGATTCGCAGCATTGTCTGTGATGATAGTTGCACGTATACCAAAATGACAGATAAGATTTAAGTGTACAAAATCCACCACAGATTTCTTAGTGACTGATTTGAGAGTGACGACTTCGACCCATTTTGTGAAGTAATCGATAGCGACCAGTATGAATCGGTGCCCATTCGAATCTTTCGGCTAGATCGGGCCTATGACATCCATTCCCCAAGCGACAAATGGCCATGGCGCTGACATAGGATGCAGCTCAGTTGGAGGTGCATGAATCAGATCTCCATGTACCTGACATTGATGGCATTTTCGGACAAAACCGAAACAATCTTTCTCCATGGTCATCCAATAATAACCTGCTCGAAGGATTTTCTTGGCTAAAACATACCCATTCATATGAGGCCCGCATACTCCTGTGTGTACTTCGTGCATGATTCTTCCTACTTCTTCGGCATCAACACACCTTAAGAGGTTAAGATCCGGGATTCTTTTATATAGGACCTCGCCGCTCAAAAAGAAACCACCTGCATGTCGCCTAATGGTCCTCTTTTGATCTCCAATAGCATGTTCGGGGTATTCTTGCATTTTCAAAAATCTCCTGATATCGTAGTACCATGGTTTGACGCTCGGTCCTTCTTCGATTGCATTGCAATAACCGTGGCTTTCCCTGATTTGGATTTCCAAGGGATTGACATGGGCGTTGCCCGGATAAGGTAGCATTGAAGCTAAAGTGGCAAGTGCGTCGGCTAGTTCATTGTGACATCATGGGATATACCTGAACTCTATTGATGCAAATCGCTTGCCAAGAATGTTCACGTGCTGTCGGTAAGGGAGGAGTTTAACGTCCCGAGTTTCCCATTCACCTTGAGATTGTTTGATAATTAGATCCGAATCTCCCATGATCAACAAATCTTCGACGCCCTGATCAATTGCCATGTTCATGCCCATGATACAAGCTTCATACTCAGCCGTATTGTTCGTGCAAAAGAAACGGAGCCTAGCCGTGGCTGGGTAATGCTGACCAGCAGGAGAGATCAAGATTGCCCCAATCCCTACACCTTTAGCGTTTACCGCCCCATCGAAAAACATTTTCCAAGCATGATTGTCCTCTGCAACAACTTCTGTCGTATTTACCTCTTCATCAGGAAAGTAGGTATTCAATGGTTGATACTCCTCGTCGATCGGGTTCTCAGCCAAATAGTCTGCTAATGCTTGAGCTTTCATTGCCGTGCGAGTGACATAGACTATGTCAAACTCGGTGAGCAGGATCTGCCATTTTGCCAATCTTCCGGTAGGCATCGGTTTCTGGAATATATACTTCAAAGGATCCAACCGAGTAATGAGGTGAGTCGTATGGGCTTGGAGGTAGTGTCTCAATTTATGAGCGACCCAAGTTAAAGCACAACACGTTCTTTCCAGCAAAGTGTACTTGACCTCATAACTAGTGAATTTCTTGCTCAGGTAGTAGATCGCCTGCTCTTTCTTCTCTGTCGCATCACGTTGTCCGAGGACACAACCAAAAGAGTTTTCCAAGACTGTTAAGTACAAGAAAAGAGGTCTCCCTGGCTCTGGCGGGACTAAGACTGGAGGGTTTGACAAATATTCTTTGATTTTGTCGAAAGCTTTTTGACATTCAGTTGTCCATTTGATTGCAGCGTCTTTCTTCAACAACTTGAGTATGGGTTCACATGTGGAAGTCAATTGGGCGATGAACCTACTGATATAGTTTAGTTGGCTCAGATGACTCATTACATCCTTCTTTGTTCTGGGATGAGGTAAATCCCGGATGGATTTTATCTTTGTGGGATCTAATTCAATACCTCTTCTACTGACTATGAAACCCAAAAGTTTACCTGATGGGACTCCAAAAGCGCATTTGGCCGGATTCAACTTCAAGTCGTACTTCCGCAACCTCTCAAAGAATTTCCTCAAGTCTCGCACATGATCGCCCTGAGTTCTGGATTTGATGATCATATCGTCCACGTACACCTCTATTTCCTGATGCATCATGTCATGGAAAATAGCAGTCATAGCTCTCATGTATGTTGCTCCAGCGTTTTTCAAATCGAATGGTGTATAGCGCCCTTTTTCTGTGGATGTGGATGTTTGATAAAGGAAAGTTATCTTTAGGACTTGCTTTATTCAAATCTCGGTAGTCAACGCATACTCGAGTTTTTCTGTCCTTCTTTGGCATGGGCACAACATTAGCCAACCACGTGGTGTATTGTACCACTCGAATTACCCCTGTTTTTAATTGCTTAGTGATTTCTTTTTTGATTTTATCACTGATGTCAGTTTTGAACTTCCTTTGCTTCTGTTGCACTGGCGACAGTCAGGGTAGATTGGCAACTTGTGCACCACTAGATCGGCTCCTAGTCCTGGCATGTCATCGTAAGACCAAGCAAACACGTCTTTAAATTCAAACAAGATTTGGATTATTGCATCTAGTGTTTTCTCATCTGTGTGGATGCATATCTTGGTCTCTCGGACCTCTTCAACAGTTCCTAAATTAACCGGTTCGGTGTCATTCAAGTTAGGCTTAGGTTTATTCTCAAAATGTTCCAATTCTTGATTTATTTCCCTAAAAGCCTCTTCTTCATCGTATTCCGGTTCTTGGTTCATTATTTCCAGATTAGGTGGTGTGTTCGGATTTGAGCATGAGTTCCGCAAGCATGTCATGTTATTTAAAGTCGCATTATTATGACTGAAAAGGAAGAATAAATAACAAAATTAGAAAGAGTGCAAAATGATGAAATATTTATTTCATTTTCTTGGAATTTTCTGAAGATAAACAAAATTACATCGGGGAGACCAAAAATACAAGAAAACAAAGAAACACATCCAAGCTACGTCCTGAAGTAACTTGTGATGAAGGAAAAACGACAGGACAAATCTACCAGAACTCCCGCCTGATTGGGAAGGGTGTGGCTTTCCAATTTTGCAATTTAGCTTCAGGGCCCACATACAGCACCTCAGCGGTGCTTGTTCCTTCTCCCGATTGAACCATATTAACATCATAGAGCATTTGCCTCATGGCCCCACATATTTCTTCAATTTCCTCCGATGTGAAGACCTCGTCTTCTTCTTCTTCACTGTACCTTGGTCGAACAAAAGTTTGGTACAGATGTGGCAATGGTCGTGGCAGAACCCATCCTTTCTCCTTTCTCTTGTTGGCCCATCTCGCATCTTCAGGGGTTGGGCGAAAGCCTACTCCGAAGAACTTTTCGGTTGTGGGTAAAGTTATCAGTTTTGACACTCCTTGCAAGGACTTTCCCAAACCTTTTCCTGGCTGGAAGCCGTGTTTGATCATTTCTTTTGCCACCATGATGGAGGCATTAGACAAAAAGGGTTGGGGAAGAGGGTTCCCTTCTTCGTGTTGATCTGCCAACACAATCTCGAAAGCTTGATAAACAATGTGTTCGCTTCCTTCTTACGCTTCTAAGCATGGGATGGATGGATCTCGATAAATTGATTGCTCGTCCTCCCCATGGACCACGATCTCTTGTCCCTTGTGTTCAAATTTTAACATCTGATGGAGGGTAGAGGGCACAGCTCCAGCCGCATGAATCCATGGTCTCCCCAGAAGAAAGTTGTAGGAAGTGTCCATATTCAGAACTTGAAATGTCACTTCGAAGTCCACCGGGCCGATGGTCATAATCACATCAATCTCTCCGACAGTATCTCTTTTCACACCATCAAAAACTCGCACACATATATTGTTAGGCCGAATCCTTTCAGCTCCGATTCTTATGCCGCCTAGAGTGGAAAGTGGGCATATGTCTACTCCTGAACCCCCATCAACCATGACCCTCTTCATGTAGTAGCCTTCGCATTTGACAGGTCAAATGCAAAGCTTTGTTGTGGGCGGCACCTTCCAAAGGCAAATCAGCTTTACAAAAAGAAATCTGATTGATTGCGAAGAACCTCTCTGTCATTCTTTCAAGTTGTTCGGATGAAGTCTCAGTAGGCACGTATGCCTCATTCAAGGATTTTAACAAAACCTTCTGATGTTCAGTAGACTTCATTAAAAGGGAAAACATCGATACCTGCTCTGGGCATTTGCCCAGTTGGTCTATCACCTCATAGTTAGGCATTTGCATCTTTTGAAAAAAGACATCTGCCTCTTCAGCACTTACAGGTTTTTTTGATGCGAAACGCTTTTGTGTGGCGTTATTTACCTCCTGCATGTTTAAGTACTTTTGCCCCAGGACGCTCCCAGATGAATCTCCTGCAACCTCTTTCCCTTTGCGCGTAACGAGTGTCTGTTGTTAGCTCCAGGGTACTGCGGATGGATCTGTCATTGGTTTTTGTTGCACACGTGCAATAACCATGGGTTCATCTAGTTTTCGGGCCACATAGGTTCCCTTTGGTACATACATTGCTGTTTCCCTCTTTAAGTGGAACTTCTTGGGGGCACCTATTGACAATGGTTTTTCCACTCGACCTCGCGGGAGGTAAAGGACTCCACTCTTTTGAGACGATGCTTTCAATTCAATCGTCTTTTCAGATCTAGTCTTAGGAACTTCAACCTTTTCCCCTATTTTCTCTTGTTTCGGGGTAATCTCAGGCCGCTTCTCTATGTTGGCGATGGCAATTATCGCTTTTAAGGCTGGGTCAAATTCCTTATCGTCACAAATCATCCCAATCACTGGCCCGTTGTTGTGGGCTGGTAATGGGTTGTTTGCCACATTTGGGATGTCTTCATCTGCGAAGACTATCCTCCCTTGATTGATCAATTCTTGCACTGCCTTCTTCAACGTCCAACAATTGTCGGTACTATGTCCTTCAACACCTGAATGATAGGCACAGTATATTCCTCTCTGGTAGGTAGGAGAGTCCGGATTCTGCCTGTTCTGCGGAACGGGCTGCAGTAGGTTCTCTTGCCTGAGCTTTGGAAAAAGAGTGGAATACGACTCCCCAATCGGTGTAAAGCTCATTTTGGGTGGCTCACGGTAGCGGGTGTTATTTGGCTGGGGGTTGTATTGGTTTGGGTAAGGAGGTTGGTTTCTCTGGAATGGAGGTGGATTTCTGTTGGCTGGTGGTTGCGGCCGTGCCAACGGTTGAATGTTCATGACTGCGTAGGGTGGAGGCGGAGGAGCATAGGCCATGTTGTGGTGTGAATAGTAATGCTGGGGGGCCCTGTCGGAGAATGCCTACCTTGAGGTTCGATATCTTCTATCTTCTACTGCCGCCATGGCAGTTTCCTCCTTCTTTTTGCTTCTGGGCATCCCTCCAGACCCGCCTTGGATGGCTTGGGAAGTTGCCCGAATGGCCGCTTGACTCAAAATTCGCCTTGTTTTTAAGCCGTTTTCCACCATTTCTCCAATCTTGATTGCTTCGGCGAAAGGTTTTCCCATCGCCGACATCATATTCTGAAAGTAGTCCGGCTCTTGAGCTTGGAGAAAAGTCGTGACCATTTCAATTTCGTCCATAGGGGGTTTCACCCTGGATGCTTGCTCTCGCCATTTGATAGCATATTCTCTGAAGCTTTCTGAGGGCTTCTTCTTTAAGTTCGATAAGGAATTCCTGTCTGGCGCAATATCGATGTTGTATTGGAACTGTTTCACAAAATCTCTGGCCAAATCATCCCAGATGTACCATCGAGATATGTCTTGATCCATGTACCATTCTGATGCTATTCCGACCAAACTTTCTCCGAAGTATGCCATCAACAATTCTTCCCTGCTGCCGGCACCTTGCAATTGATTGCAGTATTTCTTTAGATGAGCAATAGGGTTGCCATGCCCGTCATACTTTTCGAACTTCGGCGTCTTAAAACTTGATGGCAAGTGGACGTGCGGGAACATGCATAGATCGGCGTAAGATACATTTTTCTGCCCACTTAGACCTTGCATGTTTTTCAGGCTTTGTTCCAAACTTCTCATTCTTTTTTCCATCTCATCCCGCTCGGGAGCCTTTGGATTTTGTCTTGGTAGGAACTCATATCGAGGTGGCTGAGGATATATATTAGCTGCAACCTGGGTATGGTCCCGTGTAAGCGGTGGTGATGGGAATGTAAAGGACGCGGAATCAAAGAAAGGAGTATGTGCGGTGGGATGCGTCGTGACTGGAACTGGCAACTCAACCGATGTTCTTGCTGATGTATCTAATGGTGTCACCTGAGGATAGGAGGTGGAAGGTGATTCAGAGAGGGTTGTGGCATTAGAATACCCAAACAGAGTAGGCGGGTAATTGATCGGGGTATTGGAAATCCCACTTGATCTGAGAAGAATTTCAGGGAACCCAGGGATCAGACTTGGGGGCTCTTTCCCGTTGTACCAATCGTCCAACATCTCGAGCATGCGGCAGCACAAAATTCTATTCTCCTCCAAAGCTGCTGACTCACTAGTCGGGATGGTTGTCAAAGAGCTTTCTTCCGAGACGGGAATGGTTGCTAGGGGCATTTCTGAAGACATGTTTGCACCTCTTTTTGACCTAGTGAAATAGGGATGAGTACTTTCGGGCTGCCGAACTTTTCCTTTGGACCTTGTGAGGTACGAATGTGATGCCAGATTACCACAAAATCAACCACTCTTTACTAAAACCTTGAGTTTGGCAAACAAACGGTTAGTCTGAAATAACATAACAGATAAGTAATCTCACGTTGGGTGTGATGCACTTATACAGATGATTGTGTCGCTACATGTACTCGATTGCGATGCGTCATTCCGGTTTGTATTTTCCTTTTCTTTCATCCTTTATCAATCTTCTTTTCTTTTGAACTTTTCCCTTTTTTTTATTTTTTTTTTGTTATATTTTTTTAGTGATGGTCGAATCTTATGTGGATTGCCTACGTATCATGTCCCCGCATGAATCAGACCGGGCGTAGTTCGGAAACAATAGACATAAGATCTGAATGAAATGTTCTTGAATTTTATTTCCACAAACTTCAAACTTGAAACACTTGCAAAATGACAATAATGGAGGAAAACTTTTAAAAGGACAAACAGACTCTAAAAATAACAGACTCTTCTAAGCATGTTCCAACGCCTCGAATCTTTGCGCTCGGGGGGCGTTGTTTGGCCTTGCTGCAGTTCTTGGTGTAAGATCTTTCTGTATACTCCCCAATTCTGCCATGACTTGGTGGACACATTCCATGATTGAAGAGAAGAGGGTAGGCCGAGGTACTCGTTCGCAGGTCAAACACCTCATAGTGATGTAGTGCCCGATTTCATTGATCCCGGCCCTGATCATGTCTTTTTCTCTGAGCAGCTGCCCTATGTGTCGGTTCTTTGCCCCTAATACTTGAGCGTTGCCGGAGACATGGTCCAAGAGCCTATCTATTTGTCTTTCCATCCGTGCCATCAAGTTGTGGCAACGGTCTCTATCTGCTTTGGCATCCCGGACTTGCCTGAGAATTTGCTCTCTAAAAGCGGCATTTGCTTTTCTTAAATCAACGATGATTGCCTCATAATCTTTCTCTACTTGTTGTAGATGGAGTGCTTCTTGGTGGGCTGCTCTCTTCCATTTTGTCCGGACTGCAACCAAAGCCGCTTTTGCCTTCTCCAAGTCTTCTTGGTGTTCAAAGGCTTTCCTTTCCAAATCGTTTATCAGCATCTCATCATTCCGACTTCTCCTTGACCTTTCTGCGGTCAATTGCATCTCTTGAATTTGAGTTCGGAGTGCTTCTCTTTCCTGCTCCCAACTGGCCCTTTCCAGATCGAAATCAGCCTGTTGTATGTCCATGGCAGCTTCCAGAATTCCATTGTCTTCTTTTAAAGTGTCAATGCAAGATTGGAAATATTGCGCTGTCTCATGCTTAGCCTCCCTAACTCTAGCTTCTACCTCTTTCTCCCAATCGACGGCATACTTTACCGACCTTTCTGACCTTTGCTCGGGCATTGATTGGTTGTGGAACCATTCAAGATATGCGAGGCTCACTTCTCCTCATTCTCGATCGGCAACCATTTCGTCGATGTCGGAGAGTCGACTACCGAACCATACCTTTTGTGCATAAGTCTCCCTTGGGGGCTCCTCCGTCGCGAATTCCCATGTAAATGATCGCATATCCTCAATTGGGGCCCTTTTCTGTTCTCTACCCAACTGTCGCATGACACGTAGCGGGGCATATGGTTGGAAACCCCTGAAGCCCATTAGTATGTAGAATGGGCGATATGTCGACATATGCGTGATTTTGGCGGAAGGGAACCAATAATAATTCCAGGTAAGTCGATCTGCTCTCAAAGAGTTGAGAAGCTCTTGCCAAGTCCTTAAATCTTTGGGAAGGTTACAACGGGCGGCTCTGTTTGTATGACAACAAATATAATTCAGCCAATTCGCGTTGAAGTCTATCACAATTGGGTGATGATAGAGATGTTCTACAAACCACATTTGTAATAAGATATTGCAACCTTCAAAATAATCATGTCCTTCTTGGCACCGAGTTAAGGCCCGGAAGATGTCTCCTAGGATCATAGGAAGAACAGTGTGTTCCTCGTTACTCTGTAGATATGAGACCACCGTAGCCAAACGGATTCTGATGCGTCCGCCACGTTCGGGAAAAACCATGGTTCCCAAAAAAGCGATCATAAAGGCATTGATTCTTAAGTCTCCCCAGGCGTCATAATTCAACTGGTTAACAAATTCAGTGTTTGAGAATTTCTCGAACCCTTTCTTATCACCAAATCTGTCGTAGAGATACTCCAGTGGCACCCAACCGTTCTCCAAATAACCCATGGGAACTCGTCGGAGACATAACTTTTTCAAGAAATTATTCACACCCATTTGCCTAGGAGCTGCAGGTCTCTTCTTGTGCAAATCTCTTCCAAGCCCTGTGAGTCCGCCCAGTTCTTCCAAAGTGGGTGTCATTTCGCAGTCCCAAAATCTAAACACATTGCTTGTTGAGTCCCAAAAACTCACTAAAGCTCTGATCACATTTTTGTCGGGTTTTATCATCATGATGTCCGGAAGAAACTTGAGGTGCTTGTGAACTTGATTTCTTTCCCAAGCCGAAAAATTAGTCCACCATTTACAGAGCTGACCTGGAGTCTTATCCTGGACCATGAACATGGGTGGCATTTTGTCTCTAGCCCTTTTCTGGCCGATTCGTTGCGATGAAGTCATGCTGATCCTAGAAAAGATAAAAACGAACTTAAGATTTTTTTCAAAATTTTTTTTTTTTATTATATATAAAAAAACGAATCTTGTTAATACGGCCTTTCAGCACTTGAAGAAGATTTGAAGGCTGTATAACAGGATACCAGTGTGATGTCTATATTCCGTTTTTGCGAAATTAGTCCTCCGGCGCCCCTTTTGAAGCGTTTGGCTATTTTTGCAAAATTTCCTAACTCTCGACTAAGGGCAAAATTCCTAATTCTAATATTTTTATTATTATTTTTCTTTTGAAAAATTAGTATTAGTTGAGCCCCATATGGGTTGCCTACGTATCTCACGTTCGGTGAGAATCAAACTTGCGTAGTTCAAAAATAAAAGAACTAAATCATTTTAAGAAAAGAAAACAAATTGTTTTTAAACAGCATTTCTAAAACAAATTATTTTAAGAGAAACTAACCTATCTTTAATAAAATCAACAAAATTTATCGGATATTGTTTTTGCATTTTTTTTTTCAAAAAACTATTTTCAAAGGAACGAAGAAAAATTATTTGGAATTTTTTTTTTTTTTTTTGCATTTTTCAAAAATTATTTTCAAAGAAGCTACACTATTTTTCGTAAAATTTAAGAAACTTTATTTGGAATTTTTCTTTCAAAAAAAAAATTTCAAAGAAACTAACTATTTAAAATTAACAACATTTATTCGGAGATTTTTTTTTCATTTTGTTTCCTTTTTCCATTTTTTTTTTCAAAATTATTTTCCAATAAAAGCATCTCGTTTTTCATTAATTTGACTGACATCTTCCACTTTTCCACTTCTTCCTCTTTTTAACAAACCGGTCGGCATGTAAGATCGAAACAAATAAATGCACACGAAAAGATGCAACAAGTTGGTCTTTTTGTTTCAGGTACACCTGTCCTAGACAGGCCCAACCCCTGTGTTGAGCCTCCTAAGTCAAATATGCACATGATGCAAATAAACGTTCCTATCGGGGATCCGGCATAAGGTTTTGTTATTCTAAGTCATCATCCTGTTGGAAAAAGTGTCTAGACTGGCTTTAACTCGAGCGGACAACTCGAGCCGAAGAGTGTCAGTGCACCGGTAGCATGGCTTTCCGGCTTAATTGATAAAACTCTCCGCCTAAACATGTGTGACTACAAAATCCTTCACCGGGTGCCAAGCACCACAGCTATCTTGAGAAAAAACGGGCTATGTCCAGCAAATGCCCGGTATTATATTTCAAAAGATTCAGAAGAGAAAAAATGGGTATCGGCACAATTTATATACAATTCACAAAATATCAAAGCAGTAAAGCAACATTTAGCATATCAAATATAAATATGTAATAAAATCAGATAATAAATAAGCCAAATAAAATAATTATTCAAAGCTCGAATTCTTAAACCCTGAACCAGTGGTTCTGGGTTTGCACTCCCCAACAGAGTCGCTAGAGCTGTCACACCTCCTTTTGGCGCGCCCCCTACCCCGGAGGGTAGAAGCACAAGGGAGTTTTTTCAATTTAAGTGACAATATTCGAAACGGGATTATTCTATTTATTTTAGAGTCGCCACTTGGAATGAATTAAGGTGTCCCAAGTTACCGATTTATCTAAATCCCGAATCGAGGAGATTTTTGACTTTTCAAATGAAGTCTGCGAACCAGAAATTCTAAGTAAAGAATTCTGTTGACCCGAGGGAAGGTGTTATGCACCCCCGGATCCCGTGGTTCTAGCACGGTCGCTTCAATTATTATAAATGGCTAAAAATACCTGATTTTATACATATTATCCTACAGTGCAATTTTTAATGTTATTTACCGCTTTTTGTCTTACTACTTAAGAAAATGAACGTTGTTTAAGAACATGTTTTCGGATCACGTCACATGAAATGCACCCGGATTCTCGACACATTCTTATTCAACGTTGTTGAATTTGGATTTGAGTTGCATGAAATGCACACCCGCGTTTTTAAGAAAGTTAGAAAGATTAAACCCACACCTAAAGTGACTAACGTATTATTAGTTTGCGAAGGGCCATAAAGTTAGCTAAACGGTTTGTCCCATTATTTTTATTTAATGTCGATCCTAATCTATGATATTTCTTTTTATCTTGAATCAGTATCTAACACATCATGAGATTAGCTATAATGAAACCAAATTGTACAAGACTTCATGAAATGACTAACATATTAAATTCATCATTCTCCATGGCTGGGCCCGAGGCAAGCCCAAATGAAAGAGTAAAATGGTCCATACAATTATTAACAAGGTACAACAAATTCCAATCCTACAACCAATCACAACCTACTTTGGTATGAAAACAACATCTTTCTTGAGTTTCCATTCCACAGCACCCTTCAAACGTTAATAGTATTACAATGTATTTCCAATTTTAATCACCTATTTAGCCTATATTACTTATTTGAACTACAAGATGCTGGATAACATGGGAGAATTAGGAACTGATTTCCAACTCATTCAAATTAGCGTATGAATTGCACTTCTCTAATAATCTAATTAACTAACTTCATTTAGAACAATCAAATAACTATATTAATAAGAAATCCCTGTTGCATGCGTATGTACTATATTCTGTCTATTTCTCTGCTTTAGCACTTCAAAATATATCCAAACAAAACGCCAACTGTATCTATATACAAACAGCACTACGAAACAGCCACTCTTAATTTACTAGCTTCAGCTTCCTTTTACTATAAACAACTTATTTTGATATACCTAAACAGTCAAACTCTAAGACCTAAAGGTGGTATTAAAGCACTATAGTTTAATTGACAGTCCAATAGAAAATCAAATGCAATGAACAAATGGCTAAATATATATCAAAAAAATAGCTTCAACTTGTATTCCTTAAACCAATTAATCACTTGAAGTTATAAGGTTGTGTACCTGGAATTTAAACAACCAAAATGCAGAGAAGGATCAGTAGTAGCTCAGGTTAACCAGCAGCAACAGCACAGCAAGCAAAAACCCAGCAAAGAAACCAAATAATCAACAAACCAGGATTCCCAACAGATCAACCCAAATAAAGAACCAATCGAATGAAACGAACAGCAATCTGGAGAACCAAAACAGCAAAACCAAACTAAATGCACTCAGAGAAAAACTTCCAGATGACTCCTTAAACAACTATGTAAGAAATCTATCTACTTCCCTCTGTTTTGTTCTCCTATTCTCTATATCAAGACTGTTTCTGAATCTGTTTTCCAATCTCTGTTTCAGAATATCAAGAAAAGGTATGAAAAGCTCTATTTTTCTCCAAGTCTTTCCCCTCTATAAAACTCTCAAATCTATCTCTATGTCGCCCAAATGCCTACCTCTGTTTTAAAATCTGTGTCTCCCCTTTTAATCTCTATGTGAATGTCTTCATTTATAGCTTGCCAACTACTTACCAGGGCCAAAACATCAGGGAATACATTTGCCCATGATATTCCCTGTCAGCCCCTGACACTGTTTTAACACTACAATATGTCTAAGTATGGGGCTATTATTAAATTAATAAGTATGGGCATTAGTGGGGAAACTCTGCTACCCAGCAGGTTCCATTGGGGTTGTCCTATGGTGCTTTTGCACTCTAATATCCAAATCAATTGATTCCTAATTACCACAGCTAGCTATCAATCAACAAATTAGAAGGCCAACAATGAAATGGCGTTCTGGGCGGAATGACGGGGGAAAGCAAACACGCGCTTATTAATTTGACGACATCAAACAAACTACACATACAAAGCAATTACAGCATTGCAATCACACAAAACTGGTAGAGATTGAATTGACCGAATAAAAGGTCTGTTGAGAAGAGCAGAAAATGCTAGGAAAAAGAAAAATTCTAGAACTAAAACACAAAAATACAAATAAGGAACGCGAACTGAAGACATAAAGGAATGAATTACCTCAGGCGAAAATCTGCCGACCCAAGTTCGAACTTGGTTTGGAACTATTGAGGCCAAACGGGCTTTAATCGAGGCGTTCTCGATTGAGAACACCTAGGCTAAAGTCCCTTGGACCTCAATAGACGATTAATCTGGCTCAATTTGGGCTTCTTGAAAATTAGGGTTCTTGGGGCTCGGATTTGGGGCTTGAGTGGTTCGGGCTTGATTCGAACTGGGCTAAGGTTGGTATGGGTATGAGGGAGGTCTAGGGATGCTATGGTGTGAGTTTGGAACGATTTGGCATAGGTTTGGTTTTAGCTCGAATCTTCAAATGAAGATTCGAGAAGACGGGGAATGATTCGAAGGAAACGGTTTGTGGATTTAGACTCAAGATGTTCGGAAGGTCATTTGGTGTTAAGATGGGGAGGTTTGGCCTACCGGAACCGCCGTGAGGCGATTTCCGGTAGGCGGAGTGCGGCGGGGGACGGTGAGGCTCAGCCGTCTCTATGAGAGATGATGAAACGGGGGGGTCTGGCTTAAGGGGGCTGGGTAGGCCTTTTGGACTTATATACCTGCGTGGGAAATGAATCCTGGCCGTTTGATCTGATGAGATCAATGGCCTGGATCATTTCACTTATCCAAACGATGTCGTTTGGTCATCATTGAAGCCGGGTTGTATGTGGGTGGATTGGGTCGGGCTACGTAACGGGTTGGGGGATGGGATCTCCTCCGTTGGATCGAAGATGGTTCGACGGACACGATTGAACGCCTTGAAACGATGTCATTTGGACGCTCGTGGAACATACTGGGCCGTTTGATCTTGCAAGATCAACGGCCTGGATTTGTGTCTAGCTCAACGGTGTCGTTTAGGCGTCTAAAAGTGTTGGTCCATTTGGACAGGGCAGAGACAGCCCTTTTGGGCTGCGATTTATTTGCAAAAATAGCCTTTTTCCTTCTTTCCTTCACTAATCACATTTAAATTAAAGCCACTTTAAACAAATTGAAAGAAATAAAATCACACGACTATTGATTCCTACACAAACCATTAACGCGAATTAACATTTAACTAAAATCGCCTAAGGCAAAGAACAAAGATGCGCATTTTTGTAGTTTTCTCTTTTTAACCGCTTTATGGTTAATAAATTCCTATAAACTCAAAATTGATTCCTACACGCCTACGATACATATTTTGTATTTTTGATTGATGTAACAAGTAAAACACACACGCAGACAAATGCTAACGCCAAAGAAAAATGACACAAAATCCGCAAAAATCAAAACACAATACTATTTTAGTTTTCTGGGAGTAATTGTCGTGAGGGCAAAAATCATGTGCTCACAACGGGAATCAATTGGAGATGAGTCTCGTGAGATAGAAACACTATTTTATTGAAGAATCTACCTTTAATTCATAGAAATTTGGGTAAAAATTGGAAGAACTAGGGCTTGGTTTTTGGAATGTAAATTTGGAATTTAAAGGAGCATTTGAACTCTCATTTTGATGAATTTTATAAGTACGGACTCGTGGAAAGACGAGGAATCTGGTGATGTGAATTTCGTAATTTTTTGAGAAGTGATCCCGGGGCTCAGGTTTTGCCAACTTTGTATTTTTTGGGTGTTTTTCGAGTTCCTTCAATTGGGTTATGTCCCATTAACTTATTATAATGTATTCATTGTGGTTTTGGTCAGATTCTACGCACGATGAGGGGTTGAAACCCGGTATTTGCACTATGTAGAGCTATGTTGAGATAAGATACGCAATGTATGGTGAGCGTGGTGATGTTACTGCTGGGGATTCGGACTCGATCCATCCCGATTGATGACTCTACTGTACGTTTGATTGAGAGTGAGTTAATATCGGTATATTTTGGGCTAGTATCCACATTTGGGGCCTTGTGCCGATCTGTAGAACCCTTAGGGAGCATATTGAGCTAATTGACCTCACTTTACCTGTTGAAATCATACTCTCAGTCATATTCTTAACTGTAAAACATAACATGAATCGGCCTTAGCAATTTGCACTCTAAATGAAGAATACCTGGGTTGGAAACCCCGTCTTAGTTGAGTCAAGTCTACATTGACTGAGAGGGGTCCAGGACCCTATAGTGAGGGTATTTGATGTGCACCGGATCAGTCTGCACGCCGCAGCAGTACATATACATATACATTATATAGATTGGACTGCACGCTGCAGTAGTATATTATATGGATCGGACTGCATGCCCTAGTGATATAGTATATGGATCGGACTGCACGCTGCAGTATTATAACGCTTGGGCTGTAGGAGCCCCTTCGGAGTCTACACACCCCTAGTGAGCGCAGTCAACTATTATTATTGAATTGGGCTGCGCGTCGCAGCAGTATATACTATTATTGGATCGGGCTACACGCCGCAGTAGTATTATGTATTGATCGGGCTGCGCGACTTAGGAAGAGCCTGCGGCAAGGGTCAGATTGACCCTAGGCTTAATGCCCCAATGAGCACAATCAGAAGAGAAGCCTTTGGGCAATTCGATAGGAATCAGAGAAGAATTATAGAGTCATTGCCGTTCTAACCGCTATCAGAAGACGTGAAGTGAGGGCGTGGTTCAACTCACATCGTATGCTCGTCTTTATAAAGGTTTGAGTTTGATTGCCGTAGTAGTGTTGGTAAATTGTTGGACTTTGAGAGATTTTCACCTGTTTTCCTTGCTTAGCTGTTAATTGTTGCCTTTACCGTCGGTTATAGAACTGTGTAGTGTTCTTACGAGATCTCTTACTTTCAGTTATTATTTATTGCTATTACTTACCGAGTCGGAGTACTCACTTTACTCCTTGCACCTTGTGTGCAGATTGTCACGCCCCAAATCGAGGAACATGACCGGCGCCTGACCGGGTTGCCCCAGTCAAGCGGACCTAGGTGCCTTTCATTCCCACGCGTTACCCCTGTGTTGACTATTTCTCATTAACCAAATATATTACTAATCATAATTGATTTCACATTAAACAAATAAAACGATACGAGTGATTCATTAACAAGATTTCAATTTTTACAACGCCCGACATAACACAATATACATAAGACTGGAGTCCCACAGTTTACATGTCTACGGAGCCTCTAGGATACAAAAGGGAAATACAATACTTGCCGGTAACAAGGCTCCGGCTATACCTTACAAACCAAAATGAAAATCTAAATCGAAGTGGCATGAACCACACAAGGCCCCGAGGAAGAAAGGGGCTCACCAAAACGGGCAGTGGAAGGAGAAGGATACTACTGCCGATGAGCTGAAGTGCCTGCTACCGATCCACCTACAATCATGACACGAATGTAGCGCCCCCGGCAAAAGGGACGTCAGTACACTTGAATTGTACTGGTATGTATGGACAAACTTTGTCCCAAGTAAACTCAAGCCATTAAATTACATCAACAATTTATTAAGCCAACCAACCATGTTTCCACATTTTCCTCATTTCAAATAATTCTCACACAAAGCACTTTCTACAATCAACCAATTTAACAATAACCAATCAATCACGTAAAGAACAAGTAGTCAAACAAAGGGGCAATCAGTGCCCCACAGGTTGCAAACTCTCCTGCTGTCTCCTTTCACAATTTCACATTTATTGATTTATGTATCAATTTTCAATAGCGATTTCGATCGCTTTCCATCCTTATTGCCCCTGACCACCCTTATTACCTCGGCCACCCTTATCACCCCAACCCACACCTTATTTCACCACGTTGCGGCGCGCAACACGACCCCGCCTTACGGTTGAAAACACAACAATTTCAAACAGCAGATAAGGTACTACACACAATTTCAACAAGTTCAAATAAGCAACTTACACATTGGTTCATGTTCTCAATTTCTTCTCAATTCAATATCACGACCATGTTACAATATTTCCACAATTCAAGTGTTTCATCTCTTTCCACAATAAACCAATTCTCAAGTGTTTCGTTTGTTTTCCACAAGGTGCCATATAGGCCATCATAGTCATTATTCACAATTATTTTGCCAAATTAAACTCTTATTTTACATCACTCATAGCTCAACAACAAACTTTGAATATTCAACAACAACATCAAGAATTTCACCATTTGTCAATTTAACACGAAACAAACAAACTTCACACATATAGGCGATTTCACAAGAATCAAAATTAGCCATACATACCTGGTGATGATTTTTCCTCCTACTTTATGCTTACCCAAGATATCCTACTCTTGCCAACCTTGTTCTTGAAGACTCTTACTTCTACTCACTTCTTTTTACTAGAAATCAAGTTTAATAATCATGCATGAGTGTAAAAATTCTATTTTCAAAAGCTATTATATGCAAACCTCTCTTTACCCAATTAAAACTTAAAATCAAAGAAAATAGTTAGGGTTTTTTTTTTTTTTACCTTGAAAATATTGGGGAAGTTGAATCCTTGCCCTAGAATCCCTTGGAATTAAGTAGTTGAAACAATCCTTGAAGATGAAGAACTTCTCTCTCTAAAAACCCTCTCTTCTCTCTCTAATTTTTGGTAAGATAATATGATAAAATGAAGAAGAAGTGTGTTATATTAAAGAAGAGATCGGGTCAAAATGTCACAAAATCTGGGCCGGGGTCGAATATGCGGTCACTATGCGACCGCAGAACCCACATGCGGTCCGCAAAGTGACCGCAAAATGGCCTCAAAGTTTATGCAGGTTCTGTTAAGGAATGCGGTCACTATGCGGACCGCATGTTGATTCTGCGGTCGCAAAAGTGCACCGCAGATTTGACATGCGATCGCATATCGACCGCACTTTTGACACGATTTTGGGCAACTCTCTGGAACGATTTGCGGTCAGAATGCGGTCCGCATGTTGATTCTGCGGTCGCATTCTTGACCGCATATTTGACACTTTTTCGGAAAAATTATTTCTCTACATTTTTGAAACTTAAATCATTACCAAGGGTCCGAACCGCGGCTCGCAAGCTCGCCGCGAAGAATTCTACGCATTCCTAACACATCATTCGGACCATGACACCATATCTACTAGGTTTTATGCACAAAAATTTTACGGGGCCTTACACAGATAAAGGATCCCGGAGGCATAACTGAGTTTCTTGCTGTTGTCTAGTTCATTAGTCGGAGTCATCGAGGTAGTTGTTGGCATCCGCAGGATCCGATTTCTCCTCTTGTCTTTTTTTTACTTCCGCATTTAGACTTTCATATGTATATAATATTGCTCAGTTATATATAGAGGCTCTGACTCGTGATGTCAGATCTGATAGGGGATGTATTGATATTACTATGGTTTCCGCACTGTTTTTATTATTATCACAGATTGAAAGTTGTTTAACTGATGTTTTAAATTCAAATAACTGATAAAGAGCTCTGTAATTTGGGTTGAGAGTGTTCGAATGGTCGGGCTTGCATAACAAGGTGTTGGGCGCCATCACGATCGGGGTTTGGGTCATGACATTTCTAAAATTATTTTAGGACTTTTTCAGTCTTTTAATGATAGGCTTAATGCTGGTAAGGTAAAGTGATATATTTGTAGTGACTTTGTTCCATCCAACTTTATTATGAGAGCCGGTTATTTTATCAAAATAACTATGTACAACTCAACATAAAAAATGACTCCAGAGATTGGGCTAAAGACCCCGGTCTCCAATTCCATAATTAATATCACTTGAGTCATCATTTTTCACAATAGATTCCTTGAATTCAAGCTTCTTGAACCAATAATTTATTTTACATTTGTATACACCTTGTTAACCTCTTCTTCTTTTTTCTTTTGTTTTTTAATAGTAAAAATGAATATTTACCCCATAAGTATGTCTTCATCGCTTGCTTTAATAATCATTTTTGCTCAACTACAGCCGGAATGAGTAGTATCAATCTTTTCGTAAGATAAACCAATATGGTGTATCAATAAAAGTTGGTTTATCCCTCTCTCTTTTTTAGCTTAAGGTTGGGTGCTAAAAGGTAAAATATAAATATTTGTGGTTAAAAATAGATATGCTAAAAAGGTGACAAGCCTAATTTCATTCTAAAAATAGTGTTGTCTAGAATTTTATCGTGATAGACATTTGGGGCAAGTTCTAGCATAATTTATGGATGTAGACTGTTGAGATCATAATTGTGATGACCCAAACAGTCATCACTTGTTTTAAATTAAATTCTAAGACTTCAAGGCCTTAAAAATATTATTTATAGTCACTTCGATATGCGTACACAGTCCGAGCGTGTAGCCAGAAAGCTTAAATATGAAAATCTGTGATAAATGATAAATTTTGATTATAAAATAAGCTAATTTGACTTTGATCAACATTTTCGGTAAATGGACTCAGACCCATGTGCATAGGAAAATATGGGACTTGGGCATATGCTCGGAATCAAATTCCGAGTCCCCAAGCCCGAGAAATGAATTTTTAAGGGAAATAATTTTCTAAAATTGTTTAAGAAAATTTAAAATGAAATCTGATCAGAAAAGGATGGTATCGGGCTCGTATATTGGTTCTGGGGCTCGGTACAGTCTTATATATGGTTTAAGTCATTTCTGTAAAATTTGGTTGAAAACGGATATCATTTGGCGTGATTCGGACCTAAATTGCTAAATTTGATACTTGATGAAGTTTGACATAAGTTCTTAATTTTGAGGTTTGATCTGTTGTTATTGAGGTTGTTTTGGCAATTTGATCGCTTGGATAAGTTCGTATGAAGTTGTTGAGTTAGTACATATGTTTGGTTAGGAGCCCCGAGGGCTCGAGTGTGTTTCGGATGTGTTTCAGAAAGTTTTTGACTGTAGCCTCTCGAGGATAAATACAGACATCTTCGTATCGATCCGCGAGACTCTACTAAACCTGCTCATGACTCGTGAGACCTAGTAACCTAGGCTCTGATACCAACTTGTCATGACCCAATTTCCCAACCCAATCATGATGGCGCCTCTCGTGAAGAAAAGACTAGCCAACTAACCCAAATCGCCTCTTCAATAATTAATAAACATAAATGAATAGAAAATACAACTTAATGGCATTAAAACCGTTAATTACAACCCAACTCAATCCGGCCGGGGTGTCACAAGTCACGAGCATCTAAAGAAGCCTGAACACAACTACAGCTTCTGTAATTTACATGGATCAAATTTAAAATCAAAGAAGGGAAAATCAGGTGCCGCAGACGCTGGCGGTCACCTTACTCCACTACAATAGTGATACCTTCAATCAGCTCAAAACCCACTACTGGGTGAACAATACCTACAACTGCACACGAGGTGCAGGGAGTAAAGTGAGTACTCCAACTCTATGAGTAATAAGAGTAAATAATAATTGAGTGGCAAGAAAACACGTAAGAGCACACCATCATGCTATATAGGACAGTACGACCCTTTGAGAAAACAGTAAAACCGTGAAAATCCTTTAGAAATATCTATCTCAGTTAAAAACATCTTTTGAAAATATCCTTTTTCCAATAGTTAAGCATATAAATGCGATATCAGGTAGTGCAAGTCCGCACACAAGTCAGCCCCTCGGCCCCGCACTTTATTAACAAATAACACTAGGGTATCTAGTATACAGTGCAAGAAATAGCATGGATGCCAATGAAATGAGAGTGTTGAATGTCATGCCACATAGTATAAATAGGAATCAATGCGTGAATGCAATGCAATGCACATGACCGGTACACTCATGTACCCACTGTGATGTGCAGTCCGAGCCAACCATACATTTTACGTCAACGGCACTCACTGGGGGTGTGTACAAACTCCGGAGGGGCTCCTATAGCATAAGCGCAATATCAATCCATCTCGTGGAATCAATGAATTTTTGGTCAGTCATTGTTACCTAACCGGTCAGCCATTATTACCTTACATCATACAATGTCATTATTACCATTGCTTCAAGTCACATCATAAGTGTCATTATACCACTATTTCAAAATCACTGCTGCGACGTGCAGCCCGATCCGTGCTCAGCCCAGAAGTGCACATAAGCCACTTGGGCAATGTCAAACAAATGGTTCTGAGCTCAAAATGTCAAAAAATGTTGTTTGAGTTTTCAAATCTTAGAAAAATGGCTGCGTTTGCAAAACAGTATTAAAACCCTCGACCGAGATCAAATAATATGCAAAGTAATGCAAAAATAGTGATATCAATCCCTGAAGGATTCAAATAATCAGCACGAAGCCCAAAACATGGCAATTAGCCCAAGTCATGATAGCATCAAACACGTTTCAGCCAATTACGCAGTAATGGAGATTGTGACGACCCAAAGGGTCATCACTTATTTAATTAATCATTTCGAGCTTCCGAGGCCTTGAAAACCTCATTCTATGTTGCCTCGATTTACGTGCACGATCCGAGCATGTAGCCGGAAAGATTTTGTGATAGAAAATATGAATTCTATGAGAAATTTGGATAAAAATGATATTAATATTGATATGGTTGACTTCGGTCAACATTTTTGGTAAACGGATCCGGACCCGAGATTTGATGGTCCCGAGAGGTCCGTAGGAAAATATGGGACTTGGACATGCGTCCGGAGTCGAATTCCGAGGCCTAGAGCCCAAGTTATGAATTTTTATGTGAAATTGTTTTTGATGTAATTATTAAAAGAAATAAATTAATTGACCTTGGTATCGGGCTCGTATTTTGGTTCCGACGCCCGGTACAAGTCTTAAATATTATATATGTGATTTCTGTAAAGTTTGGTGACATTTGGATGTCGTTTGAGATGTTTTGGACCTTGAGTTCCAAGTTAAGAAGTTTTAAAAATCAAAAGTATGAAAATCATGAGTTTGAGGCTTGATTTGATGAAAACGAGGTGATATTGGCGATGTGATCGCACGAACAAGTTCATAATGTGTTTTTGAGGTTATGTGCATATTTGGTTTGGAGCCCCGAGGGCTCGGGTGAACTTTGGATAGGCCACGAGATCAATTTTTCATGTTAGAAGTTGTTGTCTGCAACTGGTCTGCAGAGTTCGCAAATGCGAACAATAGTTCGCAAATGCGAACTCCCCACTATTCTGCAGAGTTCGCAAATGCGAACAATAGTTCGCAAATGCTGTGTTCGCAAATGCGAACAATAGTTCGCAAATGCGAACTTGACCTTTCTGTGCCTGTGCTCGCAAATGCGAGCTATGGTTCGCAAATGCGAACTGGCCACTATTCCGCATGGGTTCGCAAATGCGAACAATAGTTCGCAAATGCGAACCTCCCCATATTTAGCCTGTGTTCGCAATTGCGAACAATAGTTCGCAAATGCGAACTTCCCAGCTTTGCCTTGGCTTCGCAAATGCGAAGAAAAGTTCGCAAATGCGAACTTCCCACCCTTAGCTTATTTTTCAAACTCCAGGAAATTGGTCGGGGTTCGCAATTGCGAACCCATGTTCGCAAATGCGAACACAGAGACCCGAAAAACACGAATTTCAGTCATTTCTTCATTTTTCACAAAACCAAAACACCCATTTGCGACTCTTCAAGGATTTCTTCTTCATCAAAACGATTGTAAGTCACTTTTTACTTAATTCTTTCAATTCCTAACATCATTAAACATGTTTTTTCATAAGAAATCAAAGATTTTCATGGTAAAATTCTTGTTTTTGTTAGAAAATAGGGTTTTTCATAAATTGGGGAATTGGACCTCGAATTGAGGTCCGATTTTGAAACAAATCATATACATGAACTCGTGGGGGGATGGGTAACCGGATTTTGGTACTAACCCCGAATTCCGACCATGTGGGCCCGGGGTTGAAATTCACTATTCATGGCAAAATGTTGTAAAAGTGGTATTTGGTCTTAAGAATTAGTTTGTTGAGTAGAATTGATGATATTAAATCAATTGTGTATAGATACAATTGGATTGGAGTCAAATTCGAAAGGAAAGGGCATTGCCACGGATTAAATCATTCGTAAACTTCCGAGGTAAGTGTTTGTTCTATCCTAGCTTGTAGGGATATGAATTTAATTATAAATATTGTTGACATAGAGATTATTGGCTAAATGCCGGTAACATATATAATTATTGATATATTTGGGAGCGGGTGGTACGCCTACCACAAGATATAATTATTGATATAATTGGGAGCGGGTGGTACGCCTACCACGAGATATAATTATTGATATAATTGGGAGCGGGTGGTACGCCTACCACGAGATATAATTATTGATATAATTGGGAGCGGGTGGTACGCCTACCACGAGATATAATTATTGATATATTTGGGAGCGGGTGGTACGCCTACCACGAGATATAATTATTGATATAATTGGGAGCGGGTGGTACGCCTACCACGAGATATAATTATTGATATATTTGGGAGCGGGTGGTACGCCTACCACGAGATATAATTATTGATATAATTGGGAGCGGGTGGTACGCCTACCACGAGATATAATTATTGATATATTTGGGAGCGGGTGGTACGCCTACCACAAGATATAATTATTGATATCATTGGGAGCGGGTGGTACGCCTACCACGATATATAATTATTGACAATTGGGAGCGGGTGGTACGCCTACCACAAGAGATAATTAATGTGATAGTTGGGAGCGGGTGGTACGCCTACCACGAGACATGAAATGAAAGAGGAAATTGAGACAAGAAAGTAAGGTTTATTCTGTTGATTTGATTATTCCGGATAACTTGAGTTATTGACTGTTATTTTAGAGCAGAGTATTTCTTTATAAATGTATCGTATATATACATATATATATCTATATTGCAACTGTACAAGTTTAGGTGGGTGACTGGCCTTAGCCTTGTCACTAGTTCGCTGGGATAGGCCAGGCACTTACCAGCACATGGGGTCGGTTGTGCTGATACTACACTCTGCGCTCTTTTTGCGCAGATACAGGTTACGGACAGCAGCAGCGACAATAGAGACTTGTGGATTTTTCGACTACCGAGACTACGAGGTAGCCTTGCAGGCGTCCGCAGGACCTGTTGTCTCTTCTATCTATGCTTTTCATTCTGTTATCTCATGTAATCGAGATAAACAGCTTGTATTTTCTTTCAGACCGTTATGTGTATTATTCTTAGAAGTTCGTGAGTATTGTGACACCAATCTTGGGTAGTATATCAGATTTGGATTTTCTTTATCACATTTGACTAAGTCTTCCGCTGTAATTTTTATGTTGTTAATAAGAAATTAGTAATTAATGGAGATGTAATTAATATTTGGCTTGCCTAGCTTCCATTTAGTAGGCGCCATCATGACCCCGATGTTGGGAAATCCGGGTCGTGACAAGTTGGTATCAGAGCTCTAGGTTACATAGGTCTCACCACTCACGAACAAGCTTAGTAGAGTTTGAGAGGTAGGTACGGAGACGTCTGTACTTGTCCTCCAGAGTCTATTGAGTTAGGAAAAAGTCTCTCATTTGTTCTTTCTTGTCGTGCGACTTGTTCCTCAATTATTGATTGAATTTCTATTCTGTCCTTTCGCAGATGGTAAGGACACGCGCTTCTTCGTCCGCTGACCAGCAGCCTGAGCCCCAGACAGCTCCTGTGAGGGGCAGGGGCCGAGGCCGTACTAGAGGCCGTGGTAGGGGTAGAGCTCAGCCCCAGGCAGCTACCCCAGAGGTGGAGCCTCATATTGAGATTGATGTGGAGGTTCCGGTTCCAGCAGCTCCAGTGGGCCCAGCTCAGGTCCCGGGAGAGGCTTTGATTACCCCGGATCTCCGGGATGCTTTGGTCAGGAATAGCGGGATTTATGGATAGCATTGCCAGAGCGGGTCTATTATCAGTTGCCCCAGCTACTTCTCAGGCTGGAGGAGGGGCCCAGACTCCTATTGCTCATACTCCGGAGCCAGTAGCTCCTCAGCCTCAGGCACCAGTAATTCAGCCAGCTGTGGCCACTCAGTCAGGTACCACAGCTCATGCCGGCGATGGAGCGGCCATGACTTCCGATTCGTTATGGAGGCTTGATCGGTTCTCCAAGCTATTTACCACTACATTCAGTGGAGCCGCATCAGAGGATCCTCAGGACTTTTTATTCAGTTGCCATGAGATTCTCAAGACTATGGGGATCGTGGAGACAAACGGAGTTGATTTCTGTACCTTCAGACTTGCAGGATCCGCCAAGACTTGGTGGAGAGATTATTGCCCGACTCGACCAGCAGGGTCCCCAGCTTTATCATGGGATCAGTTTGCCGAGCTATCTCTGGAGAAGTTTCTCCCTGCTACTCAGCGGGATGCACTTCGGAGGCAGTTTGAGCGCCTCTATCAGGGCACTATGACGGTCACTCAGTATGAGACGAGATTCGTTGACTTGGCTCGTCATGCAGTGGTGATACTTCCCATAGAGCGGGAGAGGGTCCGCAGGTTTATAGATGGGCTTAATCAGCCAATTAGACTCCAGATGGCTATGGGCGTAGGGAGTGACATATCATTTCAGGAGGCAGCCAATGCAGCACGCAGAGTTGAGATGGCTCTTGCTAGGGGAGGAGGTTATTCTTCAGATAAGAGGCCTCGTCATTCAGGCAGGTTCAGTGGTACCTCGTCTGGAGATAGAGATTTTTATGATAGAGGCCATCCTCCTAGGCCTTATCAGTCAGCTCTTCAGGTTTCTCATGATGCTTCAGGTGATCGTAATTCTCGGCCACGCTACTCTGATCAGCAGCCTATCAGTGCACCACCACTTCGCCATTTTCAGCAGTCGAGGGCTTGTTTTACGTGCGGTGATCTTAGGCACATTGCAAGGTATTGCCCTCGAGCTTCTGACAGATCTCACCAGCAGGGTTCTCGTGCCATGATTCAGGCCCCAGTTCCCTCACAGCCTGCCCAGCCAGCCAGAGGCGGGGGTAGAGGACATAGAGGTGGAGGTAGAGGTCATAGAGGTGGAGCTCAGACCGATAGAGGTAGAGACCAGCCAACAGCTGATCGTTCTAGAGATACTGCTCAGGGTGGTGGGGCACAGCCCCGATGTTATGCACTTCCCGCCAGGACCAGAGGCTGAGTCTTCTGATGCCGTCATTACAGGTATTATTTTGGTTTGTGATAGAAAGGCATCAGCATTATTTGACCCTGGGTCTACATATTCGTATGTGTCTTCCTATTTTGCACCACACTTGATTCAGCCCAGTGATCCACTGAGTGTTCCTGTTCATGTGTCTACACCAGTAGGCGACTCTATTGTGGTTGATCGAGTTCATCGGTCATGTATTATAGTAATTGAGGGTCTTGAGACCCGTGCCGATTTATTACTCCTAAATATGGTGGACTTCGATATTATACTAGGCATGGACTGGCTATCTCCGTATCATGCTATTTTAGATTGCCATGCCAAGACTGTGACTTTAGCCCTGCCGAATTTGCCTCGTATAGAGTGGAAAGGAATTTCAGGTCATACTAGCCGTAATGTTATTTCTTATGTTAAAGCTCGGCGTATGGTTGGAAAGGGATGCTTGGCTTATTTGGCCTATGTCCGTGATTCTAGTGCTGAGGTTCCTTCTATTGACTCTGTGCCTGTGGTTCGCGAATTTCCTGAAGTATTTCCTTCAGACTTGCCAGGTATGCCGCCCGATAGGGACATCAAGATCACAAAAATCATGCTCAACATAAAACTATTTTATTTTTGAATTTTCTGGGAGTGATTCTCATGTAGGGCAAAAATCACGTGCTCACAAGTTGCAGGATTTACTTGAAAAGGGTTTCATTAGGCCTAGTGTTTCGCCGTGGGGTGCACCTGTATTATTTGTAAAGAAGAAAGATGGTTCGATGAGAATGTGCATTGACTATCGACGGTTAAACAAGGTGACTATCAAAAATAAATATCCACTTCCGCGAATTGATGATTTATTTGACCAGCTTCAGGGTGCCAAGGTATTTTCAAAGATAGATTTGAGATCTGGCTATCATCAGCTGAAGATTAGGGCATCTGATGTCCCTAAGACCGCGTTCCGCACTCGGTATGGACATTATGAATTCCTGGTCATGTCGTTTGGGTTGACAAATGCTCCAGCAGCTTTTATGGAATTAATGAATCGGGTGTTCCAACCTTATCTAAACTTGTTTGTAATAGTCTTCATTGATGACATATTAATATATTCCCGCAGTCGGGAGGAGCATGCGCAACATCTCAGAGTGGCCTTACAGACTCTGAGAGATAGCCAGCTATATGCAAAATTTTCAAAGTGTGAATTTTGGCTAAGTTCAGTTGCATTCCTGGGTCATATTGTGACGGCAGCAGGTATTCGGGTTGATCCGAAGAAAATTGAGGCAGTCAAGAGCTGGCCTAGACCGACATCAGCCACGGATATTCGGAGTTTCTTGGGGTTAGCGGGTTATTACCGCCGATTCGTAGAAGGATTTTCTTCTATTGCAACCCCACTGACCAGATTGACCCAGAAGGGTGTTCAATTTGAATGGTCCGATGAATGTGAGGCGAGCTTTCAAAAGCTCAAGACAGCCTTGACCACAACACCGGTATTGGTTTTACCCACAGGTACGGGACCTTATACTGTTTATTGTGATGCTTCCGTATTGGGCTTGGTGCAGTGTTAATGCAGGATGGCAAGGTTATTGCCTATGCTTCGAGGCGGTTGAAGATTCATGAGAAGAACTATCCAGTGCATGATCTAGAATTGGCGGCGATTATTCACGCATTGAAGATCTGGAGGCATTATTTGTATGGTGTAGCATGTGAAGTGTACACCGATCATAAGAGTCTTCAGTATTTGTTTAAGCAGAAAGAGTTGAATATGAGGCAGAGAAGGTGGCTAGAGTTGCTAAAAGACTATGATGTTACTATTTTATATCACCCAGGTAAGGCTAATGTGGTGGCCGATGCATTGAGTAGAAAGTCTGCCAGCATGGGTAGTCTTGCATTTATTCCGGTCAGTCAGAGACCATTTGCTCTAGATGTCCAGGCCTTAGCCAACCGGTTCATGAGATTAGACATTTCTGAGCCTACCAGGGTGTTAGCCTGCACGGTCGCTCGTTCTTCTCTATTGGAGCGTATCTGTGAGAGGCAATTTGATGATCCTCATTTGCGTGATTTGAGAGATACGGTACAGCGGGGAGGTGCCACAAAGGTAAATCTAGATGATGATGGGGTATTGAGGTTGCAGGGTCGAGTTTGTGTGCCCAATGTCGAAGGAATTCGAGAGTTGATCTTAGCGGAGGCCCACAGTTCGCGGTATTCTATTCACCCGGGCGCCGCGAAGATGTACCAGGACTTGCGGCAGCACTATTGGTGGCGCAGAATGAAGAAAGATATCATTGCGTATGTCGCTCGGTGTCTAAATTGTCAGCAGGTGAAATATGAGCACCGGAGACCTGGTGGTGTATTCCGGAGGATTGAAATTCCCGAGTGGAAATGGGAGCGGATCATAATGGACTTCGTTACTGGACTTCCTTTGACTCGGAGGAAATTTGATGCTATTTGGGTCATTGTTGATAGGTTGACCAAGTCAGCACACTTTATTCCAGTATCTGTCTCCTACTCCTCGGAGAGGTTAGCGGAGGTTTACATTAGGGAGATTGTTCGTCTCCATGGAGTACCAGTATCTATTATCTCCGATCGGGGTACGCAGCTTACCTCGCGGTTCCGGAGAGCGGTCCGGCGGGAGTTAGGCACCCGGGTTCGGCTGAGTACAGCATTTCATCCTCGGACGGATGGCCGGTCCGAGAGGACTATTCGGATTCTCGAGGACATGCTCCGAGCTCCGTATTATTGATTTCGGAGGCTCGTGGGATCGGTTTCTACCATTAGCAGAGTTCGCCTACAATAACAGTTACCAATCTAGCATCCGGATGGCTCCGTATGAGGCGTTGTATGGTAGGCGATGTCGATCACCGGTTGGATGGTTTGAACCGGGAGAGGCTCGGTTGTTGGGTACATACTTAGTTCGGGAGGCCTTGGATAAGGTCAAGACTATCCAGGAGAGATTGCGTTCAGCTCAGTCCTAGGCAAAAGACTTATGCGGATCGCAAGGTGCGAGATGTAGATTTCATGGTTGGTGAACGAGTATTGCTTCGGGTGTCGCCTATGAAGGGCGTGATGAGGTTCGGAAAGAAGGGCAAGCTCAGCCCCTAGGTATATTGGTCCATTTGAGATTCTAGACAGAGTGGGAGGGGTGGCTTACAGATTAGCTTTGCCGCCTAGCTTATCAGCCGTGCATCCAGCTTTTCATGTATCTATGCTTCGGAGATACCACGGCGATCCCACACATGTGTTAGACTTCAGTAATGTCCAATTGGACAATGATCTATCTTACGAGGAGGAGCCGGTAGCCATTCTAGACCGGCGACAGTTGAGGTCGAAGAGTTATCCTTCTGTGCGTGTTCAGTGGAGAGGCCAGCCTCCTGAGGCATCGACCTGGGAGTCCGAGTCTGATATGCGGAGCCGCTACCCACATTTGTTCCCCGACTCAGGTACTTCTTTCTTTTGTGTTGGAAACATACACTCAGCCTGTGACGACCCAAAGGGTCATCACTTATTTAATTAATCATTTCGAGCTTCCGAGGCCTTGAAAACCTCATTCTATGTTGCCTCGATTTACGTGCACGATCCGAGCATGTAGCCGGAAAGATTTTGTGATAGAAAATATGAATTCTATGAGAAATTTGGATAAAAATGATATTAATATTGATATGGTTGACTTCGGTCAACATTTTTGGTAAACGGATCCGGACCCGAGATTTGATGGTCCCGAGAGGTCCGTAGGAAAATATGGGACTTGGACATGCGTCCGGAGTCGAATTCTGAGGCCTAGAGCCCAAGTTATGAATTTTTATGTGAAATTGTTTTTGATGTAATTATTAAAAGAAATAAATTAATTGACCTTGGTATCGGGCTCGTATTTTGGTTCCGACGCCCGGTACAAGTCTTAAATATTATATATGTGATTTCTGTAAAGTTTGGTGACATTTGGATGTCGTTTGAGATGTTTTGGACCTCGAGTTCCAAGTTAAGAAGTTTTGAAAATCAAAAGTATGAAAATCATGCATTTGAGGCTTGATTTGATGAAAACGAGGTGATATTGGCGATGTGATCGCACGAACAAGTTCATAATGTGTTTTCGAGGTTATGTGCATATTTGGTTTGGAGCCCCGAGGGCTCGGGTGAACTTTGGATAGGCCACGAGGTCAATTTTTCATGTTAGAAGTTGCTGTCTGCAACTGGTCTGCAGAGTTCGCAAATGCGAACAATAGTTCGCAAATGCGAACTCCCCACTATTCTGCAGAGTTCGCAAATGCGAACAATAGTTCGCAAATGCGAACTCCCCCTATTGTGTCTGTGTTCGCAAATGCGAACAATAGTTCGCAAATGCGAACTTGACCTTTCTGTGCCTGTGCTCGCAAATGCGAGCTATGGTTCGCAAATGCGAACTGGCCACTATTCCGCATGGGTTCGCAAATGCGAACAATAGTTCGCAAATGCGAACCTCCCCATATTTAGCCTGTGTTCGCAATTGCGAACAATAGTTCGCAAATGCGAACTTCCCACTTTTGCCTTGGCTTCGCAAATGCGAAGAAAAGTTCGCAAATGCGAACTTCCCACCCTTAGCTTATTTTTCAAACTCCAGAAATTGGTCGGGGTTCGCAATTGCGAACCCATGTTCGCAAATGCGAACACAGAGACCCGAAAAACACGAATTTCAGTCATTTCTTCATTTTTCACAAAACCAAAACACCCATTTGCGACTCTTCAAGGATTTCTTCTTCATCAAAACGATTGTAAGTCACTTTTTACTTAATTCTTTCAATTCCTAACATCATTAAACATGTTTTTCATAAGAAATCAAAGATTTTCATGGTAAAATTCTTGTTTTTGTTAGAAAATAGGGTTTTTCATAAATTGGGGAATTGGACCTCGAATCGAGGTCCGATTTTGAAACAAATTATATATATGAACTCGTGGGGGAATGGGTAACCGGATTTTGGCTCTAACCCCGAATTCCGACCATGTGGGCCCGGGGTTGAAATTCACTATTCATGGCAGAATGTTGTAAAAGTGGTATTTGGTCTTAAGAATTAGTTTGTTGAGTAGAATTGATGATATTAAATCAATTGTGTATAGATACAATTGGATTGGAGTCAAATTCGAAAGGAAAGGGCATTGCCACGGATTAAATCATTCGTAAACTTCCGAGGTAAGTGTTTGTTCTATCCTAGCTTGTAGGGATATGAATTTAATTATAAATATTGTTGACATAGAGATTATTGGCTAAATGCCGGTAACATATATAATTATTGATATATTTGGGAGCGGGTGGTACGCCTACCACAAGATATAATTATTGATATAATTGGGAGCGGGTGGTACGCCTACCACGAGATATAATTATTGATATAATTGGGAGCGGGTGGTACGCCTACCACGAGATATAATTATTGATATAATTGGGAGCGGGTGGTACGCCTACCACGAGATATAATTATTGATATATTTGGGAGCGGGTGGTACGCCTACCACAAGATATAATTATTGATATAATTGGGAGCGGGTGGTACGCCTACCACGAGATATAATTATTGATATATTTGGGAGCGGGTGGTACGCCTACCACAAGATATAATTATTGATATAATTGGGAGCGGGTGGTACGCCTACCACGAGATATAATTATTGATATATTTGGGAGCGGGTGGTACGCCTACCACAAGATATAATTATTGATATCATTGGGAGCGGGTGGTACGCCTACCACGATATATAATTATTGACAATTGGGAGCGGGTGGTACGCCTACCACAAGAGATAATTAATGTGATAGTTGGGAGCGGGTGGTACGCCTACCACGAGACATGAAATGAAAGAGGAAATTGAGACAAGAAAGTAAGGTTTATTCTGTTGATTTGATTATTCCGGATAACTTGAGTTATTGACTGTTATTTTAGAGCAGAGTATTTCTTTATAAATGTATCGTATATATACATATATATATCTATATTGCAACTGTACAGGTTTAGGTGGGTGACTGGACTTAGTCTCGTTACTACTTCGCCGTGATAGGCCAGGCACTTACTAGCACATGGGGTCGGTTGTGCCGATACTACACTCTGCGCTCTTTGCGCAGATACAGGTTACGGACAGCAGCAGCGATAGTAGTACGATTGTGGATATCCCGACTACTGAGACTACGAGGTAGCCTTGCAGGCGTCCGCAGGACCCGTTGTCTCTTCTATCTATGCTTTTCATTCCGTTATCTCATGTAATCGAGATAAACAGCTTATATTTTCTTTCAAACAATTGTGTGTATTATTCTTAGAAGTTCGTGAGTATTGTGACACCAATCTTGGGTAGTATATCAGATTTGGATTTTCTTTATCACATTTGACTAAGTCTTCCGCTGTAATTTTTATGTTGTTAATAAGAAATTAGTAATTAATGGAGATGTAATTAATATTTGGCTTGCCTAGCTTCCATTTAGTAGGCGCCATCATGACCCCGATGGTGGGAAATCCGGGTCGTGACAAGTTGGTATCAGAGC
>JASVEL010000792.1:0-186395 GCA_032618575.1 Nicotiana noctiflora | reverse complement strand
CGCGAACGCGATAGGAGGACCGCGAACACGAAGAACAAATACCTGTGCAGCAGAATAAAGTTCAAACTTCGTCCCATTTGTCATTTTTGACGATTTGGAGCTCGGGTAAGGCGATTTTTCGGGAGATTTTTGGAAAAATCAAAAGGGTAAGTGAGTAACTCAATTTTGGTTGTATAACTCGAATCTATTGCAAGTTTTAGTCTTTAATTTGAGAATTTTTGTTAAAAAGGGTAGAAAACCCTCTTGGATAGAATCAAGGATTCGATGGGCCATTTGTGGTCCGATTTGGGTGTTCTTGGTATGGTTAGACTCGTGTTGAGATAAGGAATCCGAAAATGTAACTTTCGTAATTTTTTCTAGAAGCGTACCGAAAGTCGGGTTTTGGCAACTTTGTGGTTTTGGTGTAATTCGATTGTTTTGATTGGGTAATGGCCAATTGGCTTATTTTGATGTGATTTCATTGATTTTTATCAGATACTACACCTGTGGAGGCCGACATTCGCGGTAAGAGAGTTGTCTCTTAGCGGTTTTGTACCGGAGTTGAGGTAAGTGGCTTGTCTAACATCGTGTGGGGGAACTTTCACCCCTAGGATATTATATGATAGTTTAAATGCCTTGTACGCGAGGTGACGGGCGTGTACATGCGCTGGTTGTTGTAACACACACTTTACTTGAATTGTCTGATTAGCGATATTCCTTCTCTTAGTTGATAAAATCGTTACTTTTACCCGGTATTAGTTAGAAAAGCATGATTTGGCTAGAATTCAACATGTTTAATTGCCTAGTCGACCTACTTGAACTTCTTGATAAATTGTCGACACTAGCTTCGGTGAAATTGTAATTTAACATATTATACTCTCCCTGTGTGTTTCTTTATATTGAGATATGGACTGCGGGTTCAATTCCCGGAGATCCCGAGTTATTGGTAGGGACTGGCGGGTTCAATTCCCGAAGATCCCGAGTTATTGGTAGGGATTGCGGGTTCGATTCCCCGAGATCCTGAGTTATTGTAGGGATTGCGGGTTCGATTCCCGAGATCTCGAGTTATTGGTAGGGACTGCGGGTTCAATTCCCGGAGATCCCGAGTTATTGGTAGGGATTGCGGGTTCGATTCCCGGAGATCCCGAGTTATTGGTAGGGACCGCGGGTTCGATTCCCGAGATCCCGAGTTATTGGTAGGATCGCGGGTTCGATTCCCGCAGATCCCGAGTTATTGGTAGGTACTCGCGGGTTCGATTTTCGGAGATCCCGAGTTATTGGTAGGACCGTGGGTTCGATTCCCGAGATCCCGAGTTATTGGTAGGGACCGCGGGTTCGATTCCCGAGATCCCGAGTTATCGGTGGGACCGCGGGTTCGATTCCCGGAGATCCCGAGTTGTCGAGATATGGACTGCGGGTTCGATTCCCGGAGATCCTGAGCTATTGATATATTATTGAGATGTGGACTGCGGGTTCGATTCCCGGAGATCCTGAGATTTATTGAGACATGGGCTGCGGGTTCGATTCCCGGAGACCCAGGGGTACTGTTGATGGGACTGTGGGTTCAATTCCCACAGGTCCTGGACTTGTTGATTGAGTTTTGTTACTCGTTGTTAGCTTAATTGTAGACGGTTGCAGTAATCACTTTATTGTTGTTATTTCAGAGTTATTCCCACTTAAACTGCTTATTTTGTCATTATCATTTTGTTATTGTTTCTCTCAGTAGGGCCCTGACCTTCCTCGTCACTACTCCATCGAGGTTAAGCTTGGCACTTACTGAGTACCGCCGTGGTGTACTCATGCTACTCTTCTGCACACTTTTGTTGTGTAGATCCAGGTACATCGGGACATGCTCATATGAGGTGATTCAGCAGCATTTTGGGAGACCTCGAGGTATGATCTGCTACGTCCGCGGATCCGGAGGCCTTCCTTCTATTCTGATAGTATTATATTAGTAGATGTTTTCTCTCATGTCGTTGTTAGATACTCTTCAACATAGAGCCACAGTTGTATACTCTCTTTTAGTCCGTGTTGCCCGTGGGATTCCGGGTCTTGGTGGTGTTTTATACAGTGTGTTTGACGGGTGTATGTGCTAAGCGGCACGGATTACATTCCTATTTATATTATTTTCTACTATTTCTTATTTAATGTTCATAAACTAGTATATTCCGCAACTTGTTAGGCTTACCTAGTCGTGGGGACTGGGTGCCGTCATGACATGTTCACGATTGGTGAACTAGGGTCGTGACAAGTTGGTATTAGAGCTCTAGGTTCGTAGGAGTCACGGGACACAAACCGGTTACTTAGATTCTCGCCGATCGATACGGAGACGTCTGTATTTATCTACGAGGGGCTATGTAACTGTTTAGGAATCTCTTCAATTCTTTGACTTCCTTATCATGCGCCATTTATTGAGTTGGAGCCTATGTCATATGTTCTTTTGCATCCTCTCGTGTATTGAAATTGCGCACTCGGTATCGAGTATGCGCCGACGGTTCGTGATGCTGCAGAGGGATTTCAAGGGAGTCAAGAATTTAGTCAACCATTGTTACCGTGTGTCATCCATATCGATAATGCAAGAGAATTGAGGATCTTCAATTGTGCACATGGGGGTGCACTAGATTCTGACATTCGGTTGATAAGTACGGTCTTGAGAAGGTTTACTTAACTGCCAAATCGTCACAGCAATGGTAGAATCACAAGATGGATGTAGATCTAAAGATAATTGGTGGTAATAAAGACTATATGGTTCACATGAGATACCTATTTAGCGAAGGATTCAGCTAGCAGAGATACTGGGGGGAAATGAGTTTAACTAACTTAAGAAGGACATGTACCAAATGAATGTCTTTGGCTTGTCTTATGATGAAGACGTACGAATGTTAAAGGCTAGTATCATGGATTAGCAAGATGTATCTTAAGGCTTCGTGTCAAGTGAAAGGATTTCACTATCAACGATGTAATTATGGGTCATGTGTCATATCAGATTTGGCCTGCGATGTATTTAGGTGCTATTCAAAAAGTTCTTGAAAACTTGCGGATGGGCAAGAGTTGAGGCTCGTATGGTATGATGTTGGGACTTTGGATGTTCCTGTGTCCCTAATAAACTCTACATTTTATTATTAGCAGGGAAATATTCGACAAAGGCTACATGGTGCTTCGTAGGCGTGTGAGAATCATAGTATATTTTAAGATATCGTTGGTAGAGAATGCTCGGTGCATGGAGCGAGAAGATGTTTGGTTGTATTGGGATGAGGTCATACCCTATGGTGTTAGAGTACTAATAGAGCACATGTGGTTATATTCGTTGGATCAAGTGAGTTGCAGTTGAATAATAGTAAATTACTTGAGAGAATAGTTCTAATGTGTTCGAGAGTCGTGTAATAGTGGCTTTGGGCTAAGTAGGAGAGTCCCATCGCTTAAGATTGGGTCGCATGGTTAATTACCTGTGTGAATTCTGGATACTAGCGTATTATTGTGTTATTGCAGCCACGAAAAAGGGCCATGAGTGGTAATTTGAGTATATGAATTGTTGAATGCATGTTATGGTTAGCCTTACTGGATCGTGTTCAAACTTGAGGAAAGATTCATGATTTATGCCTCGTATAGGCGCAGGCTTCGCGGGAAGTGGTTCCGTTAAGGGCTTTATCGAGAGGGTATTCATATGTTATAAAATTCAGTAGAGTTGGTTGCGTACTGGGGCAAGTCAGGGCCGGATGGCTCTCAATAGCGGTCCTAGTGAATTCAAGAGGTAAAGTGTGGTGCTTGATAATTCTGAGTCTATAAGTATAGTTGAGGCTCAAGCTTTTGAAGCAACTTATGAAGAAAGGCACAAAACGATCTATGATGTTTTGACTTGTGGTGTAGTATTTGAGAGACATGAAATGGTCGTCGTTCTTGAGATAGCATGGCCTCATGATTTAAGGTCACTCGGGGTAAGTGCGGTTGGAATAAGTTAGGTATTGAAGGAAGATATTAACATTTCTAAGGTAATCAAGGATAACCTGGAAGGAAGTAGATTGATCAGCCATAGTTGAGTTGGCGTATTGGTGTCAATGATCGGTTCATACAAAGTGATCGAATTATGCATGTGATTTGTGGCGGTGCATTTGAGACTTGTCGACCGTAGTGATTGATGTTATTTTGAAATATTCTTCTGTTAAGGGCCTGTTATGAATAGGCAGATCTCGGGAAGGGTTATGGTGGCTTGGACCACTACTTAGAGATTGGCATATTCAATGGTTATAAGAATTCACCATATGTTGTTATAGTTCTCTTGTAGTGAGCTAAATGGAAAGTCTTATGTGATGGAGTATTAGCCTATCGTCAGTTCTAGAGCTAGGATGGAAATTGTGTCTATCGTATATTGGCACGTAATGTGCAGTGAGTAGTATGAAATTTGAAGTAAGGACCAAGGTCACAGTTTGGTCAATGAATGTGATATAAAGAGCTCGGAAGAACAGGAAAAGAGTTTCAGTGTTTTGAGTAAGATGGGTATTAACATCAGTATCATTTGAGATCGGTGTTCTGTGAGAAAGGCTTTGCATCCCGGTTAGAGACTCCTGATCGCTTTTCAATGTCAGTGCAGCCGGTGGGTTGAATGTCCAAGCCCGTTAATTATTCAGAAGATGGTGGGAGCTTGTCCCATAAGAAGATTGTATAGGTGTGACATGTAGTCACTTGATTGGTTAGAAATTTAAACCAAGTATGAGGATTTTGGTGATATCATCCATTTGAGGACTTATGCCGGGAAGGCACTCTGCTTATTGGGTTATAGACCTGTGAAATAATATTGACTTAGCTTGGCACGACCAGGATGGACTTAAGGTCGGTGGATAGATTTAAATGTGTAGGTGAGCCTTGCGTCAGGCCGGTTATGTTTCTTCCAGCAATGCGCCCTTTATGGAGGGATAGTCGCGGTCTTATTTCGCGGTTATTTAATTCATGTAAAGATATATTGCGCCGTATGAGTGTGAGACGGCTTGGTAAGTTCCTTATGTGTTGAGGTTCCGCTCAGCGGCGATGTTATATGAGCATGATGGCTCTTGAGACTCAGATCTTATATCGCACCTCAGTTGTGATTGAGTTTGTAGCCTATAGCGCTATATGTTTCATTGTGTCCGATATCATGCACCTTAGTGTGCTTATGATTGATATTCAGTATTTTGATGTGACGAGCTATTTAGCTCGACATATGACTCCTTGTGTGAGTTTTATATTGTTGGGATCGGGTGGCATGCTTCCATAGTTATATTGTTGGGATCGGGTGGCACGCCGCCATTGTTATATTGTTGGGATCGGGTGGCACGCCGCCATGGGTATACTGTTGGGATCGGATTGCACGCCGCAATAGTATGATGTTTATTTTAGTGTCCATAATTGCTCTTATGTGTTCTGTTTCCTATTTTTCTGAGGAAGTCTATGTTAGTGTGAGAGTTGAATAGTTCTCTCTAGTGTTCGCCTTCCTTTTGTATCACGTACGAATTAGTGGATTACTAGCACATTGTGTCATCTTGTGGGACTTTTGATTATGTCTGATGTGGCTTATCGTCTGAGCATTTCGTAGTGGGTGAGATGAGATTATCTGATTTGGGGTCAGTGCAAACTGAATATATGAAGTATATTATAGAGGAAAGGATCATCCTCTGGTTTAGGACAAGGTAAGAATCCAGCAAGGTTATGCAGTCATGTTTGAGGATGGCGTTTGAGGAATATCGAGTGATCTCTTGATGAAAATAAGCCTGACATAGAATTCCGGATGTTGGAATTAGGCTCTAAAACTTAATTGTTTGAACAAGAGGGAATATCTTCAGATTATATCAGGCCAATGTGCTCAGCTGAGTCCTAGATTTATTGGCCCTTTTGAGATTTTGAGGCGTGTTGGGGAGTTTGCTTATGAGTTGGCCTTACCTTCCAGCCTAGCTAGGGTCCATCACGTGTTTTATGTCTCTATGCTCCGGAGATACCATGGTGACCCGTCGCGTGTGTTGGATTTCACTTATGTTCAGCTAGACGAGGATCTGTCTTACGTTGAGGGGCCAGTGGCCATTCTAGACAGGCAAGTCAGGAAGCTAAGGTCAAAGAACGTCGTTTCAGGAAAGGTTCAGTGACAGGGTCAGCCGGTCGAGGAGGCGACTTGGGAGACCGAGCAGGATATGCGCAACCAATACCCTCATCTCTTCACCACTCTAAGTATGTTTTCTATGCTCGTTCGAGGACGAACGAGTCTTTTAAGTGTGGGAAGATGTAACAACCCGGCCGGTCGTTTTAGAAAATTTCGCCCCAATCCCCAATTTAACTATTCCCCTAAGTTCATTCCTGCTATGGTGATTTGCCGGGAGAGTCGGTTATGAAATTTGGCGCATTTTGGGACACTTAATCTCTAAATAGAAGCCTTATAATTGAAAAATGGCCCGTAGCCGGAACAGTGTTAAGCCGAGATCGGAACGGAAATTCGATGGTTCCATTAGCTCCGTTAGGTGATTTCGGGGTTGGGAGCGCGATCGTAATGTATTTTGGAGGTCCGTAGCTCAATTAGGCTTGAAATGTCGAAGTTTGAAATTTTGGCGAATCCGAACAATAGGTGAGATTTTGATCCAGGGGTCGGAATGGAATTCCGACAATTTCTGTAGCTTCGTTATGTGATTTTGGATATGTCCGCAAATTTTCAGGTCATTTGGACGTCGTTTAATCGGGTTTTGGATCGAATGTTAGTTTCGGATGTTTTGAAAAAACTTAGGCTTGAATCCGTGTGTAATTGGTGATTTTGATGTTTAGGATGGTGTTTTATGATTTGAACAAGTTCGTATCATGTTTTGGAGTATGTTGGTGGTTTTCATTGGGGTCCCGGGGGTCTTGGGATGATTTCGGATGCCCAACGGGTCATTTTTGGAAGTTTTTGGACTGCTGTTCTGGTATCTGGTATTGTTCTTCGCGTTCGCGAGGGTCCTATCGCGTTCGCGAAGAAGAATTTGGCCTCTAAGACTTTGTTCTTCACGTTCGCGATGAAGGTATCGCGTTCGCGAAGAAGGATTTTCCGTCAGGGACTTTGATCTTCGCGTTCGCGAACAGTGCCTCGCGTTCGCGAAGAAGGATTTTGTGTCGCACAGGTCCTACTTCGGAAGCACATATCGTTTTATCTACCAGGAATTTCGAGGTGATTTAAAAATGGAGGTTGTAGCTCTTTGAATCTAGTTTCCAGAAATATATTATAATAGTCATTTAGAGTTGTGTGTAAAAAGTTATGACCATTTCGATAGAGGCTGTCAGAGCAAAGTTGGAAAATATATTTTTGGGGAGATTGTTCGTCGCGAACGCGATAGGAGGACCGCGAACGCGAAGAACAAATACCTGGGCAGCAGAATAAAGTTCAAACTTCGTCCCATTTGTCATTTTTGACGATTTGGAGCTCGGGTAAGGCGATTTTTCGGGAGATTTTTGGAGAAATCAAAAGGGTAAGTACTCTTAACTCAATTTTGGTTGTATAACTCGAATCTATTGCAAGTTTTAGTCTTTAATTTGAGAATTTTTGTTAAAAAGGGTAGAAAACCCTCTTGGATAGAATCAAGGATTCGATGGGCCATTTGTGGTCCGATTTGGGTGTTCTTGGTATGGTTAGACTCGTGTTGAGATAAGGAATCCGAAAATGTAACGTTCGTAATTTTTCGAGAAGCGTACCGAAAATCGGGTTTTGGCAACTTTGTGGTTTTGGTGTAATTCGATTTTTTTGATTGGGTAATGCCCTATTGGCCTATTTTGATGTGATTTCATTGATTTTTATCAGATACTACACCTGTGGAGGCCGACATTCGCGGTAAGAGAGTTGTCTCTTAGCGGTTTTGTACCGAAGTCGAGTTAAGTGGCTTGTCTAACCTCGTGTGGGGGAACTTTCACCCCTAGGATTGTCACGACCCCAAATCCGGTCGTGATGGCACCCAGCACACTGCTAGGCCAGCCCGACCAATCAACAATACCCACGGAGCCACAAGCTCACTTTATCCAATTTAAGCACAACAATGATAGATATATTTAAAACAGGGAACCAAGTCCCAACATGTGCCAACTCCCATAGACCGAAGGGTCAAGAGTCATGAGCCTCTACAGAGTATACAAAGTGTAAATAGTGAATATAACCGTGCACAAGTGTGGGATGATCAGAACAAAATACAGACAAACTGGAGAATCAGGTCCTGCGAACGCTGGCAGCTACCTCGACCGTCCAAAAGCACTCCCGAGCCGCAATAGAATCAGCCCTTCTGTGATGTACCTGAATCTGCACACAAGGTGCAGGGAGTCGGGTGTGAGTACTTCCAACTCAGTGGTAATAAAAGTAAATAATGCTGAAGGGAAGAAAACCACGATAGGCACTATCTCATGCTACACAATACATAACTATCTTTTTATTCCTTTCAAGCATATGTGAGTAGATTATTTAGAAATCTCAATTTTAGCTACTTTATTTCATAATAATATACCAATACCTGGATAAAATCTCAAGTAGTGCAAGTCCGCACTCAAATCAGCCCCTCGGGCTCAGCACTCCTTATCAATTTACACCAGGAGATCTGGTCAATAAGGCAACTAATGCATGTGTGCCAGTAATGTATGAGTGCCGAATGTTATGCCACGTAGTACACGTAAACCAATGTATGTATGCCATGCAATGCATATGACCGCTACGGCGTGTAGCCCGATCCTTTTGGGTACCCGTGCTCACTGGGGGTGTCCAGACTCCGGAGGGGCTCCTACAGCCCAAGCACAATATTAATATCACACCTGCTGCGGCGCGCAGCCCGATCCGTATACCACTGCGGCGTGCAGTCCGATCCATGCACGTGTATGCATATGCTCACATAAAATGTCATGTCCTAACATATGGCCCTCGGCCCCAATCAGTCTAACAAATAATCAAGAAAGCCCTACGGGCAACAATATCACATTAGCTCACAGCTAAAATATTATTAAGACCTTGTTCAAGTTTTTCATAACCTTATAAGAATGCTAAATAGCAAAAATACCATTTAAAACCTTAAATTAGAATAAAATATGCACAATGTTATCAAAACAGTGATACCAATCCCTGAAGGACTCAAATAATTGGCACGAAGTCCAAACATGATAATTAGTCCAATTCACTTCAACAATTAGGTGTTATTATTTATTACGCGGGACGGACCAAGTCACGATCCCCAATGGTGCTCTACCCCATGCCCGTTATCCGGCGTGCAAGTCACCTCAACACAACACTAAGATGTGCAAGTCCGGGGTTTACTAACCCTCGGGACATCATTTACAAGAATTACCCACCTCGAACCGACGAAAGCTCATGCCCGCGACGCCTTAGCTCCTCGAACCGACATCCACGCACGTCAAAACTAGCACAAATCAGCACAAATATATCAAAATAGGCTAATGGAACATAACCCAATCGAAAGAACTCCAAAAATATCAAAAATCACGAAATTGGCAAAACCCGAGCTCCGGGCCCACATCTCGAAAAATCTCGAAACTCATATTTCCAGAACCCTCGTCCCGCCACGAGTCCGTACATATAAAATTTACTAAAATCGGAGTTCAAATGGTCTTCCAAAACTAAAAATCCCGTTTTCAATATCTAGGCCACATTTCTTCAAGATTTCAACCCAATTTCATGAAGATTGATGTTAATTCTACCATAAAATGATGTTTTTGAGTCAAGAATCTTACCTCCGACGAATACCCGATGATTTCTCAGTGTTCTCCTCGAGTTTTCTTCTCTCTAGGGCTCAAAATTGTGTTTTGGGTATAAGAACCCGTGAGCCCTCTGTTCTGCAATTAAACTCACTGCCGGACGATTTTACTCTACGCGTTCGCGATGCACCTCACGCGAACGCGATGGCCTGTTTGATTACTTCATCGCGAACGCGACGCCTTATCACGCGTCCGCGACGATCATTTCCCCAGCTGCCGGATTTCTTCTACGCGAACGCGTCTACCCTTCACGCGTACGCGATGGTCTCCATCTTTCTCCTACGCGAACGCGGCCTTATTCCACGCGAACGCGATGCGTTCCAACTTCATCTTAAGCGAACGCGTTACCATCCCACGCGAATGCGATGACCAATATGCCCCAGCCTACGCGAACGCGGGCCTTGCCCTCGCGAACGCGATGGCTTAATTTTTGCACAGTGGTCTGCAAATTTACAGCAGACTTCTAAGTTCCAAAAATGCCGGATGATGGTCCGGATTCACCCCGAGGCCCCCGGGACCCCAACGAAAACCACCAACATACTCCAAAACACGATACGGACTTGTTCCAAATATAAAAACACCATCCTAAACATCAAAATCACCAATTACACACGGATTCAAGCTTATGTTTCTTCAAAACTTCCGAATTACACATTCAATCAAAAACCCGACCAAACGACGTCCGAATGACCTGAAATTTTGCAGGCATATCCAAAATCACCCAACGGAACTACTGCACCTGTCGGAATTCCATTCCGACTCCCGGATCAAAATCTCACCTATCGATCGGATTTCGCCAAAATTCAACCTTAGCCAATTCAAGCCTATTTCTACACCGGATCTCCAAATTCAATTCCGATTGCTCTCCTAAGTCATAAATGATCCCTCGAAACTAGTCGAATCATCGAATCCGATTCCGAGCACTCTAACTCAATAGTCAACTCTAGGTTGACTTTCCATATTCAAACTTCCTTCAAACATGCTATTTGCTTCATTTTTAATTCAATTCACTCCTAACTCACCCGATAGGTTCTAACACTGATATAGAAGCATAAGATATGTTAATGCAAGGTAACGGGGTGGAAATTCCCATAACGACGGGCCGGGTCGTTACATTCTCCCCAACTTAAACAAACGCTCGTCCTCGAGCGGACTCAAAGTTGTACTAGAAGCCACCCAATAACCGAATGACCTTACCAAGCATATATCCGGGTGACCATACGTCACCCTATCTCACATAAGTCCGAAAACACCACATGGTCAAAATTTCACAGACCATCTGAACCATAAATCACATTGTACTTTCTGAAATCATATGCCAAATGCTAATCCCATGCCTATACTCGGGATACACACGATCCAACTGTAATAGTCCATACTCACCACCTCGGTGAGATAATATGATGTGTCAAACAACCCAATCACTCGGAACAATAATCCCTAATCACAACAATTTCCCACGATAACCAAATACCAACTGAAAAACCCTTTTTCATTAGATAGAGTCTTGTTCCAACACCTTCATATCATGCCCACGGCAACCGAACACGCGATATATCGAACCCATCTCTCAGGTCAACCATTCATGAATCTATTTCACTTTTAACTGATACCACAATAGGTTTCGGAGCCAAACCTCGATTTTTACCTTTCTAACAAGCTAAGATCCAATATGCTCGTATTCATAAATGACTCCAAAGGTCATTTCAATTATAACACACCGCACTGGTGATATGACACCTCAACACCGGCCTAAGCCACATCGAGCACAACATAGGCTCCAATAGAAATGTTTGCACACACCCGAATCATGACAGCTCAAATCATGACAATTGTCTCCAGCAAATAGAGCTGCAATTCAGTTCCTCTGTGCCATCATAACATAGAACTGAGATCGCGTCTCGCATTATAGAAATAGAGTACCCGAATCCTCCTCGAGAGGTCATAACATCACGTGGCCTTGCCACGATTCGTGATTCTATCCCAACATTATTACTCATGAAGCACCTCAAGTTACCAAGCTCAAAAAGGTCAGCCACGCATAGATCTAGGTCTGAACCCAAGCAATCAACCTCACCCACGGTGAAACCATTAACCTATGCTATTAAATCCTGAAAGGACACAACCGATGTGCCATTCGCCAAGCGATACTCAAAACGGTCTTTTCCTCAGAAGCAAGGAAGTATTGTATACCAGGTAGCTTATAACTAACTATATTTTTACAATATTCTGTTGCGGCGTACAACCCGCTCCTATGACATACCCGTGGCGACGTGCCACCCGATCTAGATACCATAGCTGTGGCGGCGTGCCACCCGATCCAAGCATAAATCTCGCAAAGGAAATGCTTATCGAGTCGAATTTTCTCATTATAGCAAACATATATATACATATAGCCTCAAGCTCGGCCACATGAACGCATCCGACAACGTTTCTCAATACTGGAACTGAATCAATGGTAGATACTTCTACACTAACATCCGCCACTAAGGTCCAACTGACAAAGCAATGCCTACCAGCCGTCCGCTGGTCCTGTGTACAACTACTCTGTTGGAGCATACTCTGATGCTCTCTGCTACGCAATTTGTGTCATTTTCCGACATCGTCCATATCACATTTGTCTAGACGACCTGTCTTATGTCAACCAGTCTGAAATAAGGTATCATAACCCAAATTCATCATATCAAGCTAAGAGAGAGCCACTAGGGCTTTCGATTTCCAATAATCACAAAACGGTGTCGATACACGCGATATACAACCACTGCATAGGCGGATTACGAGGACTTCTAATCTCCAACACATATATAACACATGAATCGCTATACCTGGTTCCACACTCCACCGTACGAATACATAACGCACATCAAGCGTCCATTCATACCACGACGGCCATTCGGAAATTTCACTATGCCATCAACGATTCAGTTATTATAGTCGATCCAACAAGAGAATACCACCATACAACTGGATATCATCATTTTACATTACCTTGTCCTTTTTGGATCATATTCCCTGCCAAGTTAATAGAATAGCAGTATCATTTTCTTAAATTATCAGAAAGATCGATTCTTAATTCACCTGCAGCTGTCCGCGCTGCTCAATAATTTTATTGACTTCCCATATATTATGAACTGATCTCAAAACCTAGAATATACCATTATCTCCATAAAACATCGCATATACAATACCATACTAAAATAACATGGAAATTCTTATCCCTTTCCTACGTCGCAAACATCAACGCACTCAACTGGTCAAGGACTTTTATGATCCCATATAGAGAAAACTCATTACACATTCCAAGCTTTGCATACCAACAGGAAAAATACACTCATTTTTCAAACCACATTAAAACACATCATAAACTCTTTCTCCCAATCACATTGCATAAGTTAAAACTGCCAGGACCGAGTCCTTATACCCATATCAAGTTACACAACTGCCAGCACTCAAGAGCTTTGCTGCAATGTCTGCAAGACTCATTACTTCAAACACATACCAGGAACTAATCGCATTCCTTATCATACCGCTTCGGTTTATTAACAAGTTTCTCCATTTACTCAATTTCTTTTTTGAACCATCTTTAACTTAGTATTAGCCTTTACTGTAGTACTACCATAACTCAACTCATGTTACCACACGAGACTCGTACATAAGACCACACGGTCTAAAACCCATAAGCCACTCTCAGTTGTTTCCCATCATTCACATAATATAACACAAGTCTTGATTTTTCTCTAACGAAACCGCCATCTTTAGCCACATACACAAATCTTAAGGCACCTGACTGTTACAAGCAAAATCTTGAACACTGCAAAACCATTCTCGGGCATCATTCACCCTTATTCAGCTGTAATTCAACTGTCCTATTGGGTAGAACCACTCGTGTTTTGTTAGAACTCTGACATCGCAGAACATGATTACTTACAGGTACAATTCGCTATCTTTCTTTTCTATACGGTGAATATTCTTTACCAACAGCAATTCAAAACACCCTAGTACTTCATCAGATCTACGAAGCACCATAACCTTTACCAGAATTTCCCAACATACTTAGAGACAGAATCAACATAGCACACAATAGTGCAATCAGCTAATCAATAGCAACCTCCCCAACTTAGCTCGAAGCCATTCATCAAAGCACTTTCAACCACTCATATCATTATTACTCAAGTGATGCCAAAATGTTAATATGAGATTAAACTCAAGTCATTTACAAGCCTTGACAGAGACTCGAATCATCCGAGACCTTAGCTCTTCTGCAATTCTTGCAGATATACATGCACCACCAATAAGCCCACTCTCTTTAGGTGACATAAATCTTTCTAAGTCCCAAATTTTCCAAAAATTTCGGCAGAGTTTCCTTTGTAAATTGGCCTATCCACCTGCCAGAGAATCACCAAACCATTCTAAAAATACATCCACAACTCAACAAGATATCACAATGTATTTCAACAACATTAAATCCCAATATTATACGAATCATATTATCACAATTTATACTTGAACTTGTGTTGTACCTGCTCGAATCATAACACATATCAAAATCACTTTAGTCTTCCCGAGTTTAAACTCGTTCCACTACACATAAGGCACTTTACCTTCCAATTACGAGATATGATAATTATTTCTCACGCCTATAGTTAGGGCTACATATCAAATCACAATAAGAACTGAATACCTTATAGCTCTCCCATTATCAAACTGCCATTTACACAATAAGGATCAATACCGATCGTATGAACTTCATAATACCGACTCGCAAAATTAATACCTTGGTGTTCAAGCCATAGACAAGGATCCGGCCTCAAGTCCTCCCGACTGGCCCAACATGAATTCATAGAGATTACATCTCGCCCTCGACCAGGGAATCGCAAGCCATAAGTCAATTATATTACTGAGCGCTCGATGCATACACAGACGTGCGGAAGGAATTTCAAAATTATATCTCAAGCTGAATCAAGTACGCACGATAAGAATTCCAAGAAGTGTGAAGTGTTTCCTAAAGGTTCGCAGCCTCCCGAGGATAAGTACAGGCGTCCCCGTACCGATCCACAAGACTCTACTAACCGGCTCAAGACTCATGAGGCCTAGTAAACCTAGGCTTTGATACCAACTTGTCACGACCCCAAATCCGGTCGTGATGGCACCCAGCACACTGCTAGGCCAGCCCGACCAATAAACAATACCCACGGAGCCACAAGCTCACTTTATCCAATTTAAGCACAACAGTGATAGATATATTTAAAACAGGGAACCAAGTCCCAACATGTGCCAACTCCCATAGACCGAAGGGTCAAGAGTCATGAGCCTCTACAGAGTATACAAAGTGTAAATAGTGAATATAACCGTGCACAAGTGTGGGATGATCAGAACAAAATACAGACAAACTGGAGAATCAGGTCCTGCGAACGCTAGCAGCTACCTCGACTGTCCAAAAGCACTCCCGAGCCGCAATAGAATCAGCTCCACTATGATGTACCCGGATCTGCACACAAGGTGCAGGGAGTCGGGTGTGAGTACTTCCAACTCAGCAGTAATAAAAGTAAATAATGCTGAAGGGAAGAAAACCACGATAGACACTATCTCATGCTACACAATACAGAACTATCTTTTTATTCCTTTCAAGCATATGTGAGTAGAATATTTAGAAATCTCAATTTTTAGCTTCTTTCTTTCATGATAATATACCAATACCTGGATACAATCTCAAGCAGTGCAAGTCCGCACTCAAATCAGCCCCTCGGGCTCAACACTCCTTATCAATTTACACCAGGAGATCCGGTCAATAAGGCAACTAATGCATGTGTGCCAGTAATGTATGAGTGCTAAATGTTATGCCACGTAGTACACGTAAACCAATGTATGTATGCCATGCAATGCATATGACCGCTACGGTGCGTAGCCTGATCCAATTTGGGTACCCGTGCTCACTGTAGGGGTTCAGACTCCGGAGGGGCTCCTACAGCCCAAGTACAATATTAATATCAAACCTGCTGCGGCGCGCAGCCCGATCCGTATACCACTGCGGCGTGCAGTCCGATCCATGCATGTGTATGCATATGCTCACATAAAATGTCATGTCCTAACATATGGCCCTCGGCCCCAATCAGTCTAACAAATAATCAAGAAAAGCCCTACGGGCAACAATATCACATTAGCTCACAGCTAAAATATTATTAAGACCTTGTTCAAGTTTTTCATAACCTTATAAGAATGCTAAATAGCAAAAATACCATTTAAAACCTTAAATTAGAATAAAATATGCACAATGTTATCAAAACAGTGATACCAATCCCTGAAGGACTCAAATAATTGGCACGAAGTCCAAACATGATAATTAGTCCAATTCACTTCAACAATTAAGAGTTATTATTTATTACGCGGGACGGACCAAGTCACAATCCCCAATGGTGCTCTACCCCACGCCCGTTATCCGGCGTGCAAGTCACCTCAACACAACACTAAGATGTGCAAGTCCGGGGTTTACTAACCCTCAGGACATCATTTACAAGTATTACCCACCTCCGAACCGACGAAAGCTCATGCCCGCGACGCCTTAGCTCCTCGAACCGGCATCCACGCACGTCAAAACTAGCACAAATCAGCACAAATATATCAAAATAGGCTAATGGAACATAACCCAATCGAAAGAACTCCAAAAATATCAAAAATCACGAAATTGGAAAAACCCGAGCCCCGGGCCCACATCTCGAAAAATCTCGAAACTCATATTTCCAGAACCCTCGTCCCGCCACGAGTCCGTACATATAAAATTTACTAAAATCGGAGTTCAAATGGCCTTCCCAAACTAAAAATCCCGTTTTCAATATCTAGGCCACATTTCTTCAAGATTTCAACCCAATTTCATGAAGATTGATGTTAATTCTACCATAAAATGATGTTTTTGAGTCAAGAATCTTACCTCCGACGAATACCCGATGATTTCTCAGTGTTCTCCTCGAGTTTTCTTCTCTCTAGGGCTCAAAATTATGTTTTGGGTATAAGAACCCGCGAGCCCTCTGTTCTGCAATTAAACTCACTGCCGGACGATTTTACTCTACGCGTTCGCGATGCACCTCACGCGAACGCGATGGCCTGTTTGATTACTTCATCGCGAACGCGACGCCTTATCACGCGTCCGCGAAGATCATTTCCCCAGCTGCCGGATTTCTTCTACGCGAATGCGTCTACCCTTCACGCGTACGCGATGGTCTCCATCTTTCTCCTACGCGAACGCGGCCTTATTCCACGCGAACGCGATGCGTTCCAACTTCATCTTACGCGAACGCGTTACCATCCCACGCGAATGCGATGACCAATATGCCCCAGCCTACGCGAACGCGGGCCTTGCCCTCGCGAACGCGATGGCTTAATTTTTGCACAGTGGTCTGCAAATTTACAGCAGACTTCCAAGTTCCAAAAATGCCGGATGATGGTCCGGATTCACCCCGAGGCACCCGGGACCCCAACGAAAACCACCAACATACTCCAAAACACGATACGGACTTGTTCCAATCATAAAAACACCATCCTAAACATCAAAATCACTAATTACACACGGATTCAAGCTTATGTTTCTTCAAAACTTCCGAATTACACATTCAATCAAAAACTCGACCAAACGACGTCCGAATGACCTGAAATTTTGCAGGCATATCCAAAATCACCTAACGGAGCTACTGCAACTGTCGGAATTCCATTCCGACTCCCGGATCAAAATCTCACCTATTGATCGGATTTCGCCAAAATTCAACCTTAGCCAATTCAAGCCTATTTCTACACCGGATCTCCAAATTCAATTCCGATTGCTCTCCTAAGTCATAAATGATCCCTCGAAACTAGTCGAATCATCAGAATCCGATTTCGAGCATTCTAACTCGATAGTCAACTCTAGGTTGACTTTCCATATTCAAACTTCCTTCAAACATGCTATTTGCTTCATTTTTAATTCAATTCACTCCTAACTCACCCGATAGGTTCTAACACTGATATAGAAGCATAAGATATGTTAATGCAAGGTAAAGGGGTGGAAATTCCGGTAACGACGGGCCGGGTCGTTACAAGGATACTATGTGATAGTTTAAATGCCTTGTACGCGAGGTGACGGGCGTGTACATGCGCTGGTTGTTGTAACACACACTTTACTTGAATTGTCCGATTAGTGATATTCCTGCTCTTAGTTGATAAAATCGTTACTTTTACCCGGTATTAGTTAGAAAAGCATGATTTGGCTAGAATTCAACATGTTTAATTGCCTAGTTGACCTACTTGAACTTCTTGATAAATTGTCGACACTAGCTTCGGTGAAATTGTAATTTAACATATTATACTCTCCCTGTGTGTTTCTTTATTTGATGTATTGACGGACCGCGGGTTCAATTCCCGGAGATCCCGAGTTATTGGTAGGGACCGCGGGTTCAATTCCCGAAGATCCCGAGTTATCGGTAGGACCGCGGGTTCGATTCCCCGAGATCCCGAGTTATCGGTAGTGGATTGCGGGTTCGATTCCCGGAGGAGTTATCGGTAGGGACCGCGGGTTCAATTCCCGGAGATCCCGAGTTATTGGTAGGGACCGCGGGTTCGATTCCCGGAGATCCCGAGTTATTGGTAGGGACCGCGGGTTCGATTCTCGGAGATCCCGAGTTATTGGTAGGAACTGCGGGTTCGATTCCCGGAGATCCCGAGTTATTGGTAGGGACTGCGGGTTTGATTCTCGGAGATCCCGAGTTATCGGTAGGGACCGCGGGTTCGATTCCCGAGATCCCGAGTTATTGGTAGGGACCGCGGGTTCGATTCCCGGAGATCCCGAGTTATTGGTAGGGACCGCGGGTTCGATTCCCGAGATCCCGAGTTGTCGAGATATGGACCGCGGGTTCGATTCCCGAGATCCCGAGCTATTTGTATATTACCGAGATGTGGACTGCGGGTTCGATTCCCGGAGATCCCGAGATTTATTGAGACATAGGCCGCGGGTTCGATTCCCGGAGACCCATAGGTACTGTTAATGGGACGGTGGGTTCAATTCCCACAGGTCCTGGACTTATTAATCGAGTTTGTTACTTGTTGTTAGTTAATTGTAGACGGTTGCAGTAATCATTTTATTGTTGTTATTTCGGAATTATTATCGTTTAAACTGGCTTATTATTGTTATTATCATTTTTTGTAATTGTTTTCTCTCAGTAGGGCCCCGACCTTCCTCGTCACTACTCCATCGAGGTTAGGCTTGGCACTTACTGAGTACCGTCGTGGTGTACTCATGCTACTCTTCTGCACACTTTTGTTGTGCAGATCCAGGTACATCAGGACAGGCTCATATTAGGTGATTCAGCAGCACTTTGGGAGACCTCGAGGTATGATCCGCTACGTCCGCGGATTCGGAGGCCCTCTTTCTATTCTGATAGTATTAGTAGATGATTTCCTTCATTTCGTTGTTAGATACTCTTTACACATAGAGCCACAGTTGTATACTCTCTTTTAGTCTGTGTTGCCCGTGGGATTCCGGGTCTTGGTGGTGTTTTATACAGTATGTTTGACGGGTGTATGTGCCAAGCGGCACGGATTACATTCCTATTTATATCGTTTTCCGCTATTTCTTATTTAATGTTCATAAACTGGTATATTTCGCAACGTGTTAGGCTTACCTAGTCGTGGGGACTGGGTGCCATCACGACATGTTCACGATTGGTGAACTAGGGTCGTGACAAGTTGTCTTCATTATCTGATTCTAGTATTGATTCTAATTCATTTTCTGATAATTCATATATACTATCATTACTTTCTAATTCGTAGTCTATATATTCCATTTGTACATATTCTTCGTCGTTTATTATTATTTCTGATACTTGCTTAGCTCTTTGATTTTTAGGTATTTTGCAATCTTTTGCTAAATGTCCTAATTTTCCACAATTATAACATTTACATTCTGATAATTTTTTCTTAGGTCGGTATTGTCTTTTGTTATTAAATTTCTTTACATAATATCTTCGTCTAGGTTTTTTATACTTAAATTTTGACTTATACTTTTTGTATTTCTTAATTTTATTATGATTTTTATTATAGTATCTTTTATTACATCCAAACTGAGGTGTTGTTTTCTCTTTACAACATGCTAAGTTTTTTATTAACGTTTTTTCCATTTTAATTTCTTCTTTATGTTTTTCACATAATTCTGCAAACCAATTTTGTAAGTATTTAATTCTTGCTCCTAAAGTATCTTGTAATGCTGCATTATTCCAATCTTTTAGTATTTTTGAACTAAATGGTTCTGGTAATTTTGAAAAATATAATTTTCTTATTTCTTTACTTTCCTCTATACTATATATTCCTTTATAGTAAAATTCTTTAAATGCACATGTATATTCGTCTATGTAACACATATTACATATTGCTAATTTTGACATTAGATTTCTATTTAATATTTTTTCTCTATGCTGTTCTACTACTTCTGTTTCTACACTACTAAATTCATTTCTTATAGTTGTTTCATATTTATGTAAAATTTCTATAGCTGTTGTAGCTTTTTCACCATCAAGTTTTTTATCATTTCTTAATACTCCTAAGGCATCTTTATTTATATTTTGTAAACATAACTTAGTCGTTCCTATTAATGTTCTTTCTATGTATTCTGGTACATCTGATATTCCTATTTTATTGTCTATAATCTGTTTTGTCATATATCCTACCCATAACTGGATTGTCTTACTTATCTTTTACACAATCTAAATCTAAGAAATTATGTTGTGTTGTTGTTGGTATTTGTGTTGGAATCCATTTTGTATATCTTGGTTCTCTATCATTTCTATATGTTTTCTTATAATTATTTTCGTAATTTATATAACTTTTTTGCTCTAACTGTGTATCTTTTGTTCCTGATGTACTAGATTTTTCATCTATTATCGCGTTTATTTCTATACGATCATTTCTACCTTCTTCGTTTTGTTCGACTTGTGCTATATTTTCTAAAATTTCCGTATATTTTTAGCTTGTTTCTGAATAATTTTCTAAATCACTATTATTATTTGGTTCATTTATTTCTTCTGTTCTAATTATTTCTAATTTTTCTTCTTGTAATTGTTCTTTGAATCTATTTATTTCAAGTTGTAATTTATTTTCTTGTTCTTTTTCTTTTTGTCTGGTTGCATATAGTTCTTTTAACATGTTTAATTCTTTTTCTAATTCTATTATTTTAGCATTTTTGTTTGTTCTATCTGTTTTATTTCTATTTTTGATTGTTGTTTAATTTTTTCTATCTCATATTTTCGGTCTATTTCCTCATTTTCTCTTGTTATTCTTACTAAAGCAGTGAAGCTATCTTCTAATTTTAGTGATTCTTTTTCTAACATTAGATATAAGTTATCTCCTATTTTCTTATATTTTCTTCCTATATTAGAAAATACAATTTTTATTTTTATTCCTTCTTGGTTTTCATATGTTTTTTCGTCTACTGCAAATTCCTCTTTATTCATCTTTTAAGTTGTATTATTAGTTTCCATTCTAATTCTGAAATTATATCTATTAGTTATTCTAATCTATTATTATTATTTTTAGAGATTTTTAAGTAATTAAATTCACAATATAAACCATATAATTCATTTTTAATTTTATCTGCTTCTTTTAATCTATTAATCTTGTTATTACTATTATTACTTTTTTCAATACTAGCTCTGATACCAAATTGGGGGTTGGGGTCGGGTATAGCTCCGATTAGCTCTGTTATAGGTTGTCTGGATTGATTAGTTACTAACTGTGTAGGTAATTGATTAGATTTTTGATTCATTGCTGGTTAAATGCTAAATTATAATTTTCTTTAGCTAAAGTTTTTAATAACAGTAATATAATATTGCGCTTATCATATTGACATGAACACTTGCTGTTTAAGTTTAACTGGATTAATTGGGATTAATAATTAGCTGGTTTAAGAGGTAATATGGTCGGGCTTGCCTAGCATTGTGTTGGGTGCCATCACGACCGAGTTTGGGTCATGACAAGTTGGTATCAGAGCCTAGGTTAACAGGTCTCGCGAGTCATGAGCCGGTTTAGTAGAGTCTCGTGGATCGGTATAGGGACGCCTGTACTTATCCTCGGGAGGCTGCAAACCTTTTAGGAAAAGTTTCAATTCTTGGAATTCTTGTCATGCGATTTCTTTTGACTTGAACTGAACTTTGACATTCTATTCTCTCGCAGATGGCGAGAACTCGAGCTTCCGGACGGGGAGGACGACCACCACTATCACCTGCTAGAGGCCGTGGACGCGGCCGTGGTCGTGGCAGAGTCCCACCAGTTTTCCACGTTCAGGACCAGCCTCAATTTGTAGATGCGCCAGTAACACATGTTCAGGCACCGGCGGTGCCCATTGTAATTCCTGTCCTCCAGGAGGCTTTAGCTCAGATCCTATCTGTATGCATTGGCCTAGCTCAGGCAGTCTCAGCAAATACTACCATAGCTACCTCACATATTGGGGTGGTCATCATACCCCCATTGCTTGCACACCCGAGCAAGTTGTTCAGGGATTGCAAACACCGGGAGCAACCCCAGTTCAGTGAGATGCAGCAGTTGCCCTAGTGGTACCAATCACACCAGCTCTAGATTACGAGGTTCTAGTTATGCGAGATGATGAGCAGCATTAACTAGAGAGGTTCGGCAGACTGCAGCCTCCGATGTACAGTGGTACTGAGGACGAGGATGCCTAGGGATTTCTAAATAAGTGTCACCGTATGCTTCTCACTGCATGGATTTTGGATTCGAGTGGAGTGGATTTTACTACCTTCCAGTTCTAAGGGCCTGCATTAACATGGTGGGAGGAGTTTAAGAGGCGTAGGCCTGTTGAAGCAGCGCCCTTTACTTGGCACCAATTCTCCACTATGTTCTTGGAGAAGTGGGTGCCTCGATCTTAGAGGGATGAGATGCGCAGACAATTTGAGGGTCTCCGTCAGGGGGACATTTCAGTGTCAGAGTATGAGATCAGGTTTACAGGGTTGTCTAGGTATGCACCGTGGTTGGTTCCTTCCGACAGAGAGAGGATTGAACGCTTTGTGGACGACCTCATTTATCCCTTTCGTATTCTGATGACTCGGGAGAGGGTTTTGAGCCGTACATTTGAGGATGTTGTGGATATTGCTCGCGACATAGAGACAGATCGTCGCAGAGAGCGGGATAAGAGGGAGGCCAAGAGGCCTCGAGGTTCAGCTAGTTCCAGTGGCGCTCAGACCAGAGGCCAGAGTCAGCAGAGCCGAGGTCGCTCTTTCAGATCTTCGTAGTCGGGTCGCTCAGATCGTCGCAGATGGTCTTCTAGACAGGGTTATCAGGGTTCGCACCAGAGCCAGCCATCTCTCAGTGTCATGCCAGCTCAGAGTTCTTCAGAGGCCCCATCTGCTCAGGGTTCATCTCGGCCTAGTTCATCAGCTGGCCACTCCAGCACCAGGGGTCCTTATCAGTCTCAGTCCCTAGCACCGGGGAGTTGCTACGAGTGCGGAGAGTTTGGGCACCACTGTATGGAGTGTCCCCGTCTTGTTTCCGGATCTTATCAGCAGAGGGGTCAGCCCTCGTCATCTGGTCCTTCTACTTCAGCACCCACCCCACCAGCTAGGGGCGAGGGTCAGTCAGCTAGAGGTCGCCCTCGAGGGGAGGCCGATCAGGCGGACATGCTAGATGCTACGCTCTCCAGGGCCGATCTGAGGTCGTTGCTTCTGATGCAGTTATCACATGTATTATTTCAGTCTGCCACAGAGATGCCTCAGTGTTGTTCGATCCTGGTTCTACTTATTCTTATGTGTCTACATATTTTGCTCCGCATTTGGGCACGACCCGAGGGTGTCTTGAGCTGCTAGTGCATGTATCTACCTCGGTAAGGGATACTATTGTTGTGGACCATGTATACCGGTCCTGTTTGGTCACTATTGGGGGTCTGGAGACCCGAGTGGACATGTTGCTTCTCAGCATGATCGATTTTGATGTTATATTGGGCATGGACTGGCTATCTCCATGTCATGCTATTCTGGACTGTCATGCAAAGACAGTCACCTTGGCTATGCCAGACATTCAGAGGATCGAGTGGCGAGGCACGACTGAGTATGTACCTAGCAGGGTAATATCTTTCCTCAAGGCCCAACGAATGGTCGGGAAGGGATGTCTCTCTTATTTAGCATTTGTGCGGGAGGTCGAGGCCCAGACTCCTAGTATTGATTCTGTTCCCATTGTACGAGACTTTCCTGATGTGTTTCCCTCAAACCTGCCGGGCATGCCGCCGGATAGGGACATTGATTTTGGGATCGATTTAGTGCCAGGCACTCAGCCTATTTCTATTCCTTCATATCAGATGGCACCAGCTGAGCTGAAGGAATTGAAGGAGCAGCTCCAGGAACTCCTAGATAAGGGGTTCATTCGGCCGAGTGTGTCACCGTGGGGTGCACCGGTCATGTTTGTTAAGAAGAAGGATGGATCCATGAGGATGTGTATTGACTATAGGCAACTGAACAAAGTTACAGTGAATAATAAGTATCCTCTGCCTCGTATTGATGATTTATTTGATCAGCTTCAGGGAGCGACAATATTCTGTAAGATTGATCTCCACTCTGGTTATCACCATTTGAAGATCAAGGACTCAGATATTCTTAAGACAACTTTTAGGACCTAATATGGTCATTATGAGTTCTCGGTGATGTCTTTCAGGCCTACTAATGCCCCAAGAGCGTTTATACATTTCATGAACAGTGTGTTCCGGCTGTATCTCGACTGGTTTGTCATAATCTTTATTGATAGTATTCTGGTATACTCACATAGCCAGGAGGAGCATGCTCGACACTTGAGCATTGTATTGCAGAGATTGAGAGAGGAGAAGTTGTATGCCAAGTTCTCCAAATGTGAGTTCTAGCTTGAGTCCGTAGCATTCTTAGGACACGTGGTATCCCGTGATGGCATTCAGGTAGATTCGAGGAAGGTCGAGGCAGTGCAGAGTTGGCATGGTATTATCACCGATTTTTGTTCAGTGATTCTCTTCTATTGCTTCACCCTTGACTAGATTGACTAAGAAGGGTGCTCCTTTTGTGTGGTCCGATGAGTGTGAGAAGAGCTTTCAGAAGCTCAAGATAGCATTGACCACGACAACAGTCTTGATATTGCCGTCAGCTTCAGATTCTTATACTGTGTATTGTGATACCTCGATAGTTAGCATTAGATGTGTGTTGATGCAGGAGGGTAGAGTTATTGCTTATGCTTCTCGCCAGTTGAAGCCCCATGATAATAACTACCCTGTGCACGATTTGGAGCTAGCAGCCACAGTTCACGCTCTGAAGATTTGGAGAAAATACTTATATGGTGTTTCTTGTGAGGTGTATACCAACCATCGCAGCCTTCAGCATCTGTTAAGACAGAAGGACCTTAATTTGAGACAGCGGAGGTGGTTGGAGTTTCTTAAGGATTATGACATCACTATCTTGTATCATCCAGGGAAGGCCAATGTGGTGGCCGATGCTTTGAGTCGGAAGGCAGTTAGTATGGGCAGCCTAGCTTTCATCCCAGTTGGGGAGAGGCCATTTTCTTATGATGTTCAAGCCCTAGCCAATCGGCTAGTGAGGTTGGATATTTTGGAGCCGAGTCGAGTATTGGCTTGTGTTGTTTCTCACTCTTCCTTATATGATAGCATCAAGGAGCGATAGTATGATGACCCACATTTGCTTGTCCTTAAGGACAAAGTGCAGCGTAATAATGCTAGAGATGTGACTATCGACAGTGATGGTGTTCTGAGGATGCAGGGCCGTATATGCGTGCCCAATGTAGATGGTTTGCGGGAGTTGATACTTAAGGAGGCACACAGTTCGCGGTACTCTATTCACCCAGGTGCCGCGAAGATGTACCAGGACTTGAGAGGTGGAGGAGGATGAAGATGGATATTGTTAGGCATGTAGCTAAGTGCCTAAATTGCTAGCAGGTCAAGTATGAGCATCAGAGACCGGGCGGTGTTCTTCAGCGTATGGTCATTCCCGAGTGGAAATGGGAGAGGATCACCATGGATTTTGTTACTGGACTCCCTCGGACAGCGAGGAAGTTTTATTCTGTATGGGTGATTGTTGATCGGCTAACTAAGTCCGCACATTTCATCCCAGTTTGTACTACTTACTCATCGGAGCACTTGGCAACAATCTTTATTCGGGAGATTTTCAGGTTGCATGGGGTCCCAGTGTCTATCATATCTGACAGAGGCACTCAGTTCACTTCTCAGTTGTGGAGAACATTTCAGCGAGAGATGGGTACGGGGGTTGAGTTGAGCACCGCATTTCACCCCCAGACAGACGGGCAGTCGGAGCGCACTATTCAGATCCTGGAGGATATGTTGCGGGCATGTGTGATTGACTTTGGTGGTTCGTGGGATGAGTTCTTGCCACTTGCTGAGTTTGCCTACAACAACAGCTATCAGTCGAGTATTCAGATGGCCCCGTACGAGGCATTGTACGGCAGACGGTGTAGATCTCCCGTCGGATGGTTTGAGCCTGGTGAGGATAGGTTGATAGGGACTGAGTTAGTTTAGGATGCTCTGGATATAGTAAAGTGGATCCAGGAGAGGCTTCGCATAACACAGTCTCCCCAGAAGATTTATGCAGACCGTAGGGTTCGAGAGTTGTCTTTCATGGTTGGTGATAGGGTATTGTTGAAAGTTCACCCATGAAAGGTGTCATGCGGTTCGGGAAGAAGGGGAAGCTGAGCCCCAGGTACATTGGTCCTTTTTGAGATACTCAGGAGGGTTGGAGAGGTGGCATATGAGCTGGCCTTGCCACCCAGTTTGTCTAGTGTTCATCCAGTATTCCATGTGTCTATGCTCCGGAAGTACATCGGGGATCCGTCTCATGTATTAGACTTCAGTACCATTCAGCTTGATGGTGATCTATCTTATGATGTGGAGCCAGTGGCTATCTTGGGTAGACAGGTTCGAAAGTTGAGGTCTAAAGATATTGCTTCAGTCAAGGTGCAGTGGAGAGGTAGGCCCGTAGAGGAGGCTACTTGGGAGGTCGAGTAGGAGATGTGGAGCAGATACCCTCACCTATTTGAGTCTCCAGGTATGTTTCTTGACCCATTCGAGGACGAGCGTTTTCTTAAGTTGGAGAGAATGTGATGACCCGGCCCGTCATCATGTGAGTTATCACCCTGTTATCCCCGTTATCTGCTTGTTAATGTTGTAATATGCATGTTGGGTAAGTTGAGTCAATCCGGATTGAGTTTAGTTGGAAATGAGACAAATAGTCTCTTAGAAGAAGGAATAGTTGAGAAAAGTCAGTTGGATGTTGACCTGTGAGTTAGAGAGCTCGGAATCGAATTATGATGATTAGGTCAGCTCCGGGAGGTCATTTGTGAGCTAGGAGAGCGATCAGAAGTGAATTTGGAGGTCCGGTGTAGTTTTAGGCTTGAATTGGCTAAAGTTAAATTTTGGCGATATCCGATCGATAGGTGAGACTTTGATCCGGGAGTCGTAATGGAATTCCGACAGTTGCAGTAGCTCCGTTAGGTGATTTTGGATGTGCCTGCCAAATTTCAGGTCATTCGGAGGTCGTTTGGTCGGGTTTTTGGTCGAATGGCGGTTTCAGAAGTTTGAATGAAAACTTAGGCTTGAATTTGCTTGGATTCAGTATTTTCCGTGTTTGAGGGCGTGTTTTTAGGATTGGAACAAGTTTGTATCGTGTTATGGAGTATGTTTGTGGCTTTCGTTGCGGTCCCGAGGGGGCCCGGGGTAAATTCAGGAGGTTAACCGGGAGAAATACATGGAAATTGCAAGTTGAGGATTTGTTGGTTCTCTTCTTTTCGCTCCTGCGGATTGGGGACCGCAGGAGCGGGACTGTAGAAGCGGAATTTGGACCGCAGATGTGAAAGGGAGCTTGGCCAGGAGGTTCTGCAGAAGCGGATGACTAGTCGCAGGAGCGGACTCGCTTCTGCGAGTCCTTGGTCGTAGAATCGAAAAGGCGGGCTGGGGAGAATCGCTGGTGCGGAGGCTTGTTCGCAGGAGCGGTCTCGCAGGAGAGAGACCTGGGCCGCATAAGCAAAATTGGGCGGCTAGGTGTGTTTTCGCAAAAGCGACCATTTGGTCGCACAGGCGGCCTCGCAGAGGCGAATTTTTGTCCGCAGAAGCGGAAATCGGGCCTGTGTTAAAAAATAACATAAGGGTTAAAATTTCATAAGTTGCAAAACATTTGGGGCTCGGTTCTTGGAGGCGAATTGGGCGATTTGGGCGAGATATTGCTGGGAGATCATCGGGTTAACATCGGAGGTGAGTTTTATGGTTCCTTTACGCGTTTTTATCTTGAAATCCTCCTTTATTTCACGGAAATTGGATCAAAATGTGAGGAAATTTAGCCTAAGCCAGGGTTTTGGTAAATTGCCGATTTGAGTGGGCAAATGGAGTCCGAATTTGGTAAATTTTATATGCCTAGACTCGTATTGAGACGAGGGTTCTGAATATGTAACTTTTATAATTTTTCGAGAAGCACATCAAAAGTCGGGTTTTGACAACTTTGTGGATTTTGATACAATTTAGGTTATTTCGAATGAATTGTGTGAAATTAGCATATATTGATGCATTATCTATGATTTTGAGCAGATTTGGCATCCGAGGAGATTGATTTGCGAGGCAAGCGCAAGGCGGATTCACAGTGCTAGGTTGAGATGAGATACGCGTCTTGTGAGTGGTAGTAGTAAATAATGTACTGAGGGTTTGAAACCTCGTACTGGCACTTCACAGTGCTATGTTGAGATGAGATACGCATCTTGTGATAGGCGTGGTGACATTGAGATTGGGAAATTGGACTTGGACCTTCTCGGTTAATAGTATACTGTGTAGTATATTACGAGCCAGTACTAGATGTGTACTTGAGAGATACTACCTATGGTGGAATTCCCTATTCTAGCTGAGTGGGCCTGAGAGGCCAGGTCTATATTGACTGGGATAGGGTCGAGGACCCATTATGAGGTATTATATATATATATATATACCTATTTTGGATCGGGCTGCACGCCGCAGCAGTATATATGTTGGATCGGACTGCACGCCGCAGTAGTATACATGTGGATCGGACTGCACGCCGCTGTATTATTGCGCTTGGGCTGTAGGAGCCCCTTCAGAGTCTGACTCTGCACACATTCTCAGTGTGCGCTGGTGTATATTATGGGATCGGGCTGCACGCCGCAGCAGTATAGTTATATATGTATACATATATGGGATCGGACTGCACGATGCAGTAATACATGTGTGGATCGTGATGCACGCCGCAATATCATAGCGCTTGGGCCTAGGGAGCCCCTCCGAAGTCTGTATACACCCCCAGTGAGCGCCATCGACGTTAAATGGAACAGGCTGCGCGCCGTAGCGGTATATGTATTGGAGCAGGCTGCACGCCGCAATATTATACTTATTCATATCCTTACACTTACTTAAATACTTATACATTATAGGCATATGTATATATCTTCGTACGTTGTTATGGTTGTACACTGTGGTGGTACGAGTGAGGATTTAGTCAGTGTGGGACTTTGATGAGATAAATAAGGACTGGTGATCGGAGTACTTACTATAGTTATGACGTACCTGTGAGGGTTGCCTTAGAACTGTTTAGTAATAGTACAGGAGTTCTTACTTTCGGTTATTGTTTATTATTGTTACTCACTGAGTTGAAATATACTCACCTCACTCCCCTGCACTTTCTGTGCAGATCCACAGGTGCCCGAGAGCAGTTGAGACATTGTAGCTGCTGATCATTTTCTACTTTTGCGGAGACTACGAGGTAGCTGCCAGCGTCTGCAGAGCCTGTTTTATCCTTCTTTATCATCTTATTGTTTTCATTTGGCCTAGATTTGTTTGTATTAGGATGTTATTCTGTAGAGGCTCAGTCTCGGGACACCACGATTCGGATTGGGACCGTATTTTGTATGTTGATACTATTGCGCTTATTATATTGACATGAACACTTGCTGTTTAAGTTTAACTGGATTAATTGGGATTAACAATTAGCTGGTTTAAGAGGTAATATGGTCGGGCTTGCCTAACATTGTGTTGGGCGCCATCACGACCGGGTTTGGGTCGTGACACATCGTCATTCTCAGCTTTGTGATTTCTTTTCGCAGCTGGTGGCTTCTCATTAACTGCTCAACTTCCACCAGCATTTTGAGCTTTTCTTTTTCCTGGTACTTCCTCTACTTTTTCTATTTTCTATGACGAAGCAGTAAGAAGTTATGTACTTATTTTGTACTTTTGTTCAAGAATTAAAATATTTTTAAGACATAACAGGCTGATAAACTAAATTTACCGAGTATTCCATCATATATGCATTCTTTTGCCTTGATAGCAAGTTTCATCTACATGGGAAATTCACCACTAAATTTGTCTCAACCAATGTACTCCAAGTTTTCTCTTTTTTTAACATCATGTAGCATTGATTCAGAATCGCAGTGTAGGAACAATTTATGGTGGAATAATTCATTTAGACAAATGAGCAAACACCTTATGGCCATGTATTTACATTTACCTATTTAAAGAAGAGAGCTCGCATTGACCGCTCACATTCTTTTCCCATGACAGATTTTCAGATAAAGGGAACCAACAATAATATTAAAAAAATAAGCACATAAATATAAATCATCTTCCTAAAATCACCCATTTTTAACCTGCACCCAAAAAATTATTACAAAATTGAATAGGTCAAGATGGCATTTTAGGTACTGAAGGGAGCGATAAAACATAGAAAAAATGAACAGTCCGCTTTTTAAATTACCTTTAAATATATGTTCACCGCAAGCTTGTTTGATTAGGTAATTCGTTAACAGCTAAGGCAATGATTTTATGGCATAAGTTATATGCACAGATTAAAGTTAGTTATTGATACTTAGGAGAATATGTTATAGGCATTCTGTTGAAGTTTGACAAATTCAATCCCACATCGGTAGTTTAAGAAAGTGGTTTGGAATTTTTCCCTATAAAAGAAGGCTTAATGTTTAGGATTTAAACATACCTCTCATTTGCCTTCTTATCTTCTTAAGGCATTTGTATCTTCTCTCTTTAGTATTATTTTACTTGTATTTGGAGTGGAATAAAATATTGGTTGTGTCCGAGGAGTAGGCAAAATTAGCCGAACCTCGTAAATTCTGGTGTTCTTTATATTGTTTCTTTATTGTCTTATTTATTATTTGGTGGCTGCTATAAATTTTTGGTATAGAAGTTGTGACTCATTCACACTATATACATTTGGCTTCCGCAACAATTGGTATCAGAGCCAAGGTATTATCTCGGTATGCTATGTGATTGCAGCATAGTTTGATCTTCCACATCAGAAAAGATTTATCTTGGTAACTGAGTCAAGGTTCTTTCTCGGTATGTTCTGTGGTTGCAGCTTAGTCTAATCTTCCACATCAGAAAGGAAATAATCTTGATTTGTGTCGTCAGCTATTAAATAATATTTATGTCAAAGATGGGAGACAATAAACAAGAAGAATCTACATCAAGTGTCAGCAATACGCCATCATTGGCATCTTCACTTATGACAAGAATTGTGTCAAATGCGAAATTTGCGGTAGAAATTTTTGACGGGTCCAGACATTTTGGGATGTGGCAAGGCGAGGTTCTAGATGTCCTTTTCCAACAAGGGCTAGATCTTGCTATTGAAGAAAAGAGACCAGATGGTATTGGAGAAGAAGATTGGAGAATTATCAACCGTGTTGCTTGCGGTACCATTCGATCCTACCTTGCTAGAGAGCAGAAATATCCGTATACAAAGGAAACTTCTGCTAGTAAATTATGGAAAGCACCGGAGGATAAATTTTTGAAGAAAAACAATCAAAATAAATTGTACATGAAGAAGAGACTGTTTCACTTCACCTATGTTCCTGGTACCACGATGAATGAACATATCACCAGTTTCACTAAGTTGGTCACGGATTTGCAAAATATGGATACAACTTATGATGATGGTGACTTGGCCTTGATGTTATTTGTGTCACTTCCTGACGAGTACGAGCACCTTGAAACTACTCTACTCCATGGAAATGACGAAGTTTCTCTCCGAGAAGTTTGTTCGGCTTTGTACAGCTATGAACAAAGAAAGCGAGAAAAACAGAAGGGCGGAGAAGGAGAAGCACTGTTCGTGAGGGGTCATCCTCAAAATCAAACGAGGACAAGGAAAGGAAGATCTAAGTCAAGATCTAAACCCAGCAAAGATGAATGTGCCTTTTGTCGAGAAAAAGGGCACTGGAAGAAAGACTGTCCGAAGTTGAATAATAAGGCCAAACATAATAATGGAAAGGCCATTATGGATTCAAATGTAGCTGATTGTGATGATTCGGATTTCTCATTAGTTACAACTGAGCCGTCAACGTCATCAGACATATTGTTGATGGACTCGGCTTGTAGCTATCATATGTGTCCTAACAGGGATTGGTTTGTGGACTTTCAAGAAGGAGAATATGGAGTCGTCCAAACAGGCGGATAACAACCCTCTTACCTCATATGGAATTGGTTCAATACGATTGAGGAACCATGATGGAATGATCAGAACATTAACAGATGTTCGATATGTACCGGGTTTGAAGAAAAATCTCATCTCTGTGGGAGCCCTGGAATCAAAAGGGTTCAAAATTATTGCAGAAAATGGAGTGATGAGAGTATGCTCCGGTGCACTAGTGGTAATGAAGGCCAATCGAAAAAACAATAACATGTACCGTTATCTCGGTAGTACAGTTATTGGGACAGCGACAGTGACGTCCAGTGACAACAAAGAGACAGAAGCAACCAAGCTATGGCACATGCGCTTGGGACATGCTGGAGAAAAATCCTTGAAAACTCTATCAGATCAAGGATTGTTGAAAGGGGTAAAGGCTTGCAATTTGGAGTTTTGCGAGCATTGTGTCAAAGGAAAACAGACAAGGGTTAAATTTGGTACAGCAATCCATAATACTAAAGGCATTTTGGATTATGTACATTCTGATGTTTGGGGTCCTTCCAAAACACCTTCATTGGGTGGGAAGCACTATTTTGTGACCTTTGTTGATGATTTTTCCCGAAGAGTATGGGTGTATGCAATGAAGAGCAAAGATGAAGTGCTGAGAATTTTTCTCAATGATGGTGGAGAATCAAACGGGCAGGAGGATCAAGTGTATTCGCACAGACAATAGAGGTGAATACAAAAATAATCATTTCAATAAGGTCTGTGAAAATGATGGCATTGTTCGACACTTCACTGTGAGACATACACCACAACAGAATGGAGTGGCAGAACGCATGAACCGGACCTTGCTGGAGAAGGTACGGTGTATGTTGTCCAATGCTGGCTTGGGCAAAGAATTTTGGGCTGAGGCAATTACATATGCATGCCACCTCATTAATTGCTTACCATCTGCTATTATTGATGGCAAGACACCAATTGAAAAATGGTATGGAAAGCTTGCTGTAGATTACGACTCTTTGCACATATTTGGCTCAACTCCATATTATCGTGTGACGGAGTCAAAATTGGATCCAAGGGCAAAGAAGGCTATTTTTATGGGGATTACTTCTGGAGTCAAAGGACATCGCTTATGGTGTCCTATGACAAAGAAAGTAATATTCAGTAAGGGATGTTACCTTCGATGAATCTTCTATGGTAAACAAGGTAACAAATGAAGATACCAAACAAGATGATGGTGCTTCTAAACAGGTGGAGTTTGAGGAAAAATTTATTTTTCCTACACAAGAAGCAGAGGAGGAAACAAATGAAGATTATCCTCTGGAAGGAGAGCCAGTAGAGGAGATTCCAACTCAGGAACCTCAACAACAACTTGAATCAATAGCAACCAGCAGGCCAAAAAAAAAGTAACGAAACCTGTTCGTCTCATAGAGACAGTTGCTTGTGCAACCGCAATTGCAGCTGATGATGTTCCCACCACTTATAAAGACACAGTCCAAAGTTCAGAAGAAGATAAGTGGAAGATTGCCATGAATGATGAATTACAGTCCCTTCATCAGAATCATACATGGAGATTGGCCAATCTCCCGAAGGGAAAGAAAGCAATTGGGTGCAAATGGGTATTTGCATAGAAGGAAGGATTTCCTAACCAAGTAGATGTTTGCTACAAAGCAAGATTGGTGGCGAAAGGATATGCTCAAAAGGAGGGAATTGATTACAATGAAGTATTTTCTCCAGTTGTAAAACATTCCTCCATTCGAATTATGTTGGCTTTGGTAGCACAATTGGATTTGGAACTAGTTCAGATGAATGTAAAAAAACTGCGTTTTTACATGGAAAATTGGAGGAGGAAATCTACATGACTCAGCCAGAAGGATTCAAAGTTGCTGGTAAGGAAAATATGGTTTGCAAACTTGAAAAATCGTTGTACGGGTTGAAACAATCTTCTAGACAATGGTACAAACGATTTGACAAGTTTATGTTGCAGCAAGGGTACAAAAGAAGCAAATACGATCATTATGTGTATTTGTGCAAGCTTTAAAATGGTTCCTATATATATCTTCTCCTATATGTTGATGATATGTTGATAGCTTCCAAGAATTCGGAAAAAATTGATAAGTTGAAGATTCAACTGAAGAAAGAGTTCGAGATGAAGGATCTGGGTGAGGCGAAGAAAATTCTTGGCATGGAGATAATAAGAGATAGACGTTCAAAGAAACTCTGTTTATCTTAAAAAGAATATTTGAAGAGAGTACTACAACGTTTTGGCATAGATGACAAGACCAAGCCAGTTAGTACTCCACTTGCTCCCCATTTTAAGGTAGGTACTACTATGTCGCCATTGGATGAAGCTGAACAAGAGTATATGTCAAAGGTACCATACGCAAATGCTGTTGGTAGCTTGATGTATGCAATGGTCTGTACGAGACCTGACATTTCACAAGCTGTTGAAGTTATTAGCAGATATATGCATAATCCGGGAAAGGAGCATTGGCAAGCTGTGAAGTGGATTCTACGGTATTTTCATAATACTGTAGATGTCGGGTTAGTTTTTGAGCAGGAATTTAATCAGTCTGTAGTTGGATATTGTGACTCAGATTTTGCGGGTGATCTGGACAAACGAAGATCAACTACTGGTTATGTGTTTACTTTTGCAAAGGCACCAGTTAGTTGGAAGTCTACTTTGCAGTCTTGCTTTGTCTACAACAGAGGAAGAGTACATGGCTATTACAGAGGCTGTGAATGAGGCAATTTGGCTTCAAGGATTGCTAGAGGAGCTTGGTGTTGAACAAAAAGTTATCACAATTTTTTGTAATAGTTAAAGTGCTATTCAATTAGCGAAAAACCAAGTTTATCATGCAATGACGAAGCACATTGATGTTCAGTTTCATTTTGTACGAGAAATCATAGAAGAAGGTGGAGTCACGGTGAAGAAAATTCATACAACCGAGAATCCTGCTGATATGCTGACAAAAGTGGTGACTGCGATCAAGTTTCAACATTGTTTGGATTTGATCAACATTGTTGAACACTAACGATTGAAGATGAAGACACAACCAAAATTTGTTATAGAGAGAAAATTGAAGATGTGGAATTTTTGTCAAGGTGGAGATTTGTTGAAGTTTGACAAACTCTATCCCACATCGGTAGTTTAAAAAAGCGGTTTGGAATTTTTCCCTATAAAAGAAGGCTTAATGTTTAGGATTTAAATGCACCTCTCATTTTCCTTCTTATCTTCTTAAGGCATTTGTATTTTCTCTCTTTAGTAGTATTTCACTTGTATTTGGAGTGGAATAAAATATTGGTTGTGTTCGAGGAGTAGGCAAAATTAGCCGAACCTCGTAAATTTTGGTGTTCTTTATATTGTTGCTTTATTGTCTTATTTATTATTTGGTGGCTGCTATAAATTTTTGGTATGGAAGTTGTGATTCATTTACACTATATACATTTGGCTTCCGCAACACATTCCACTGAGATTAATATGTGAAAAATATGTTGTAGATATTCCACTAAATCATTGATATGTGGAAACCTTTTGGTCCTTGCAATATCTTCTATTGTGCTTGCACATGCTACATTCAACTAAATAATCATGCAAGGCATTGTTTAATAAGGTATTTTATACTAAAATAAGGTCTTGATCATTTGTCCAAGGGAATAACATAGAGACATTCCTCTTGTAGACAACTAATGAAGAAATTATATCAAAAGGTAGAAAGCGTGAGTATATAATTCAGCTTCTAACAGGGAACTCACCTTCATGTTTGTCTTGCAAGACTGATAGATAGTAGCAACAAATAAATACACATCACTTATATCTAGCAAAGATCTACAAAATACTGCAAGTAGTAGAGCACTATAAGGATGTAACTCAATATCGTGTTCTGGCCAAGTGGATCCCTGAGAGCAAGTTGATCTGTCAAGCACTCGCCATCAGCCTTCTCAATCCTAGCTCTGGCAGTCTTAGTGAACCTCAAATCACACACCTTCAATGCTGGAACTTCATAATTAAATCTATTTTTTCCAAATGCTCGGAATATCAAATAACAAATCTAGACAAAGAAGCTAGTTAACAAAGACAATGAAATAACCTTTGAGTTTCATTTTTTCTTTTGTATGATAAATGATATATATTCTTAAATGGTTCCTTTATTTGTGTTTTACCAGTCTTTTATTTAATGATGTGCTATACGATGAATTTTCTCTCATTATTGTTGATCACTATCTACTACTGAGATCATTTTAATTTAAACAGATCTATATTACAAGATTATAGTTATCTACTAAGTATTTTCTCCAGTTGTAAAACATTCCTCCATTCGAATTATGTTGGCTTTGGTAGCACAATTGGATTTGGAACTAGTTCAGATGGATGTAAAAACTGCGTTTTTACATGGAAACTTGGAGGAGGAAATCTACATGACTCAGCCAGAAGGATTCAAAGTTGCTGGTAAGGAAAATATGGTTTGCAAACTTGAAAAATCATTGTACGGGTTGAAACAATCTTCTAGACAATGGTACAAACGATTTGACAAGTTTATGTTGCAGCAAGGGTACAAGAGAAGCAAATACGATCATTATGTGTATTTGTGCAAGCTTTAAAATGGTTCCTATATATATCTTCTCCTATATGTTGATGATATGTTGATAGCTTCCAAGAATTCGGAAAAAATTGATAAGTTGAAGATTCAACTGAAGAAGGAGTTCGAGATGAAGGATCTGGGTGAGGCGAAGAAAATTCTTGGCATGGAGATAATAAGGGATAGACGTTCAAAGAAACTCTGTTTATCTCAGAAAGAATATTTGAAGAGAGTACTACAACGTTTTGGCATAGATGACAAGACCAAGCCAGTTAGTACTCCACTTGCTCCCCATTTTAAGGTAGGTATTACTATGTCGCCATTGGATGAAGCTGAACAAGAGTATATGTCAAAGGTACCATACGCAAATGCTGTTGGTAGCTTGATGTATGCAATGGTCTGTACGAGACCTGACATTTCACAAGTTGTTGGAGTTATTTGTAGATATATGCATAATCCGGGAAAGGAGCATTGGCAAGCTTGTGAAGTGGATTCTACGGTATATTCATAATACTGTAGATGTCGGGTTAGTTTTTGAGCAGGAATTTAATCAGTCTGTAGTTGGATATTGTGACTCAGATTTTGCGGGTGATCTGGACAAACGAAGATCAACTACTGGTTATGTGTTTACTTTTGCAAAGGCACCAGGTTAGTTGGAAGTCTACTTTGCAGTCTTGCTTTGTCTACAACAGAGGAAGAGTACTTGGCTATTACAGAGGCTGTGAAGAGGCAATTTGGCTTCAAGGATTGCTAGAGGAGCTTGGTGTTGAACAAAAAGTTATCATAATTTTTTGTGATAGTTAAAGTGCTATTCAATTAGCGAAAAACCAAGTTTATCATGCAATGACGAAGCACATTGATGTTCGGTTTCATTTTGTACGAGAAATCATAGAAGAAGGTGGAGTCGCGGTGAAGAAAATTCATACTACCGAGAATCCTGCTGATATGCTGACAAAAGTGGTGACTGCGATCAAGTTTCAACATTGTTTGGATTTGATCAACATTGTTGAACACTAACGATTGAAGATGAAGACACAACCAAAATTTGTTATAGAGAGAAAATTGAAGATGTGGAATTTTTATCAAGGTGGAGATTTGTTGAAGTTTGACAAACTCTATCCCACATCGGTAGTTTAAGAAAACGGTTTGGAATTTTTCCCTATAAAAGAAGGCTTAATGTTTAGGATTTAAACGCACCTCTCATTTTCCTTCTTATCTTCTTAAGGCATCTGTATCTTCTCTCTTTAGTAGTATTTCACTTGTATTTGGAGTGGAATAAAATATTGGTTGTGTCCGAGGAGTAGGCAAAATTAGCCGAACCTCGTAAATTCTGGTGTTCTTTATATTGTTGCTTTATTGTCTTATTTATTATTTGGTGGCTGCTATAAATTTTTGGTATGGAAGTTGTGATTCATTTACACTATATACATTTGGCTTCCGCAACACATTCCACTAAGATTAATATGTGAAAAATATGTTGTAGATATTCCACTAAATCATTGATATGTGGAAACCTTTTGGTCCTTGCAATATCTTCTATTGTGCTTGCACATGCTACATTCAACTAAATAATCATGCAAGGCATTGTTTAATAAGGTATTTTATACTAAAATAAGGTCTTGATCATTTGTCCAAGGGAATAACATAGAGACATTCCTCTTGTAGGCAACTAATGAAGAAATTATATCAAAAGGTAGAAAGCGTGAGTATATAATTCAGCTTATAACAGGGAACTCACCTTCATGTTTGTCTTGCTAGACTGATAGATAGTAGCAACAAATAAATACACATCACTTATATCTAGCAAAGATCCACAAAATACTGCAAGTAGTAGAGCACTATAAGGATGTAACTCAATATCGTGTTCTGGCCAAGTGGATCCCTGGGAGCAAGTTGATCTGTCAAGCACTCGCCATCAGCCTTCTCAATCCTAGCTCTGGCAGTCTTAGTGAACCTCAAATCACACACCTTCAATGCTGGAACTTCATAATTAAATCTATTTTTTCCAAATGCTCGGAATATCAAATAACAAATCTAGACAAAGAAGCTAGTTAACAAAGACAATGAAATTGGTTCCATTAGCTCCGTTAGGTGATTTCGGGGTTGGGAGCGCGTTCGGAATGTATTTTGAAGGCCCGTAGCTCAATTAGGCTTGAAATGCCGAAGGTTGAAATTTTGGCGAATCCGAACGATAGGTGAGGTTTTGATCCGGGGGTCAGAATGGAATTCCGACACTTTCTGTAGCTTTGTTATGTGATTTTGGATATGTCCGCAAATTTTCAGGTCATTCGGACGTCGTTTGGTCGGGTTTTTTGATTAAATGCGTGTTATGGAAGTTTTAGAAGAACTTAAGCTTGAATTCGATGAAATTTGATGGTATTGGCATTGTTTGATGCATGTCGATGATTGGAACAAGTTTGCATGATGTTTTAGGAGGTGTTAGTATTTTTGTTTGAGGTCCCGGGGGCCTCGGGGTGATTTCGGATGGTTAACGGGAACTTTTGAAGTTGGAAAACTTCATAATAGGCGAAGATGTAAATGAGTGTGCACAAGACCTCATTTTAAACGATCATATCTCCCGTTATATAAATAGTTGTGTGAGCTACAACCTATGAAATTAAAGCCCTTTGAGTCTAATTTCCAACGCAATAAACCGTTCGTCATTTGGAGGTGTAAACAGAAAGTTATGATCATTTTTCTGGGCATGTGTCAGTAGCGCGGCCTTAGCGCGGGCGCGCTAATTGCTCGCGCTAATGGGTTATTTACTGCCTCAACCCGCGCTAATTAGCGCGGGCGCGCTAGTAGCAGGCTCCTAAATACCCCAAGACCGGGTATAGAGAGTTTCAAAGTCATTTTTGGGGCAAGGGCTTGCTCTCTCAAGAGGAATCCGTCCTACTCTTCATTTCTATGATCCAAGGTAAGATTTTTGGAGTATTTTGAGTTGATTACTACTCCTAAACACTTATATTAACATGGATTAATCTTGAAAATCTTTATATTTTCAAGAAATTCCTTCAAGAACTCAAAAGGGGTTTTGCTAGATTTCTTCCAAAAGGTAAATCCTACACCTTAGACTTATATATATAGGTATATTATGGGAATATGAGTATGAATCAAGTATTACAACTTATGGCATGGTAATTGAAAGTCATAAATTTCCAATTTAAATACATGAACATGGTAGGGATTTAAAGGTGTTTATTTGATGGAATTTTATTGGTTGGGTGTGAATGGATGGTCATACATGTGTATTTGGAAGTTATAAATTGGTTAGGAATGATGGTGAGATGAATTGTTGGTTAATGGTGATAGTTGGAAGAACCAATACTATAGTTATGAGGTAAAAATAACCATGCCTACAAGGTGTTTGATAATATGCATAAATGGCATAAGTTATGGAATTTATTATCAATATTGGCCCTATTGAATGTTGAATTGTAGATTGAAGTTACATAACTATATTAGATCATTGTAGTATCATTAAGGGGCAAATTTCGGATATGTATGGCTAAAAACGCCGTCTTTTAGAAATCGAGCTTCATCGATGTTTGTGTGATCTTGGTCATTTTTCATAATTTTTCGTATTAGCTTAGAATTTAATTGTAGAATAAATTACTTGAATTATTATTTACAATTTGCAATTTAATTGGATAGAGTTGAGCCACTCGGAGTCGGATACTCGTGGCAAGGGAGTCGTTCTTAGCGGCTTTGTACCGGAATTGAGGTAAGTGGCTTGTCTAACCTCGTGTGGGGGAACTTCCACCCCTAGGATTTTTATGTGAAAGTTTAAATGCCTTGTATGCGAGGTGATGAGCGTGTACATGCGCTGGTTGTTGAACACATACTTTATATAAAATGCCTAATTTGTGATATCTTTGTTTTTAGCCGATTAATCTGATATTCTTACCCGGTAGTAGTTAGAAAATCATGATTAGGTAGTACTTTATGACTAGTTGCCGAATTGCCTTACTTGAGCTTCTTGATAGTTGTTGGCACTAATTTTGGTAAAGTTGTAGTTAAGCATATTATATTCTTTCTGCGTTTTCCTTTATTTGTTATGTTTGTGGACTGCGGGTTCAATTCCCGGAGACCCAGGGCTGTGGGTTCGATTCCCGAGATCCTGAGTTATTGGTAGGGACTACGGGTTCGATTCCCGAGATCCTGAGTTATTGGTAGGGACTACGGGTTCGATTCCTGAGATCCTGAGTTATTGGTAGGGACTACGGGTTCGATTCCCGAGATCCCGAGTTATTGGTAGGGACTATGGGTTCGATTCCCGAGATCCTGAGTTATTGGTAGGGACTACGGGTTCGATTCCCGAGATCCTGAGTTATTGGTAGGGACTACGGGTTTGATTCCCGAGATCCTGAGTTATTGGTAGGGACAACGGGTTCGATTCCCAAGATCCTGAGTTATTGGTAGGGACTGCGGGTTCGATTCCCGGAGATCCCGAGTTATTGATTATTTATTGACACATGGGCTGCGGGTTCGATTCCCGGAGACCCAGAGGTACTGTCAATGGGACGGTGGGTTTGATTCCCACAGGTCCCGGACGTGTTTTATTGAGTTGGTTATTTGTTGTTAGCTTAATTGTAGACGGTTGCAGTATTCATTTTATTGTTGTTATTGCGGGAGTTATTATCATTTAAACTGTTTATTATTGTTATCATCACTATATTATTGTTTCTCAGTAGGGCCCTGACCTTCCTCGTCACTACTCCATCGAGGTTAGGCTTGGCACTTACTGAGTACCGCCGTGGTGTACTCATGCTACTCTTCCGCACACTTTTGTTGTGCAGATCCAGGTACATCGGGACAGGCTCATATCAGGTAATTCAGCAGCATTTTGGGAGACCTCGAGGTATGATCTGCTACGTCCGCGGATCCGGAGGCCTTCCTTCTATTCTGATAGTATTAGTAGATGTTTTCTCTCATGTCTTTGTTAGATACTCTTCACACATAGAGCCACAGTTGTATTCTCTCTTTTAGTCTGTGTTGCCCGTGGGATTCCGGGTCTTGGTGGTGTTTTATACAGTGTGTTGACGAATGTATGTGCCAAGCGGCATGGATTACATTCCTATTTATATTGTTTTTCCTCTATTTCTTGTTTAAAGTTCATAGACTTGTATATTCCGCAACGTGTTAGGCTTACCTAGTCGTGGGGACTGGGTGCCATCACGACATGTTCACGATTGGTGAACTAGGGTCGTGACACAAGGGCAACCAATATCTCACTTCACAACAAGTCCCGACAAGAGCAATCAATAACAATTCTACAACCCGGCAAGGGTTCAACAATTTATCTTTAAATATGTCTCACAACAAGTATTGACAACGACTCACGGTCATGCTAGACGTCAGTGTATGGATGCTCGTCACCACAGCCCATACACCGCACTCGATCACATAGCACATAGCACATAATCGTATTCCCTCAAGCTAGGATAGAACAAACACTTACCTCGAATGTTTACGAACAATTCAATCCGTGGCAATGCCCTTTCCTTTCAAATTTGGCTCCAATCCAATCGTATCTATTCACAATTGATTTAATATCATCAATAGTACTCAACAAACTAATTCATAAGGCCAATTACAACTTTTACAACATTCTACCCGGAATAGTGAATATCGACCCCGGGCCCACAAGGTCGAAACTCGGGGTTCGGACAAAACTCCGGATACCCATTCCCCCACGAGTTCAAGAATATGATTTGTTTCAAAATCGGACCTCAATTCTAGGTCCAATTACCCAATTCATGAAAAACCCTATATTCTACCAAAAACAAGAATTTCTACCATGAAAACCTTTGATTTCTATTAAAAAACATGTTTAATGTTGTTAGGAATTGAAAGAATTAAGTAGAAAGTGACTTACAATTGCTTTGAAGAAGAGGGAGTTCGTGAAAAATCGCAAATGGATGTTTTTGGGTTGTGAAATGTGAAAAATGAAGCTGGAAATCGTGATTTACAGGTCTCTGTGTTCGCATTTGCGAACAGGGGTTCGCAATTGCGAACCCCAACCAAATTCTGGAGTTTGAAAAATAAGCTAAGGATGGGAAGTTTGCATTTGCGAACTTTTGTTCGCATTTGCGAAGCCAAGGCAAATGCTGGGAGGTTTGCATTTACGACATAATGTTCGCATTTGCGAACAAGACTGGATTCAAGGGGCCTTCGCATTTGCGACAAATGCTTCACATTTGCGAAGCTAGGCCTTTTACTGAAGGCCTCGCATTTGCGAGGTATTGTTCGCATTTGCGAACCCCTTCACTCCCCTGCCATCTTCACATTTGCGAAGATTGGTTCACAATTGCGAACCAAGGCCAGCCTGGGGACATCTCGCAATTGCGAAGCCAACAGCTGGGTAAAAAAAACCAGCAGTGTTAAAATTCAGAAATTGATCCAACGGTCTATCAAATCTTTACCCGAGCCCCGGGCTCCAAACCAAACATGTACACAACATCAAAAACACATTACGAACTTGTTCGTGCGATCAAATCGCCAGTATCACATCGTTTTCATCAAATCAAGCCTCAAGTTTATGATTTTCATACTTTTGGTTTTCAAAACTTTCAAACTTGAAACTCAAGGTCCAAAACATATCAAACGACATCCGAATGTCGCCAAACTTTGCAGAAAGCACCTATATAATATTTAAGACTTGTACCGGGCGTCGGAACCAAAATACGAGCCCGATTCCACGGTCAATTAATTCATTTTCCTTTAATAATTACATCAAAACAATTTCACAGAAATATTCATAACTTGGGCTCTAGGCCTCAGAATTCGACTCCGGATGCATGTCCAAGTCCCATATTTTCCTACGGACCTTCCGGGACCATCCAATCTCGGGTCCAGGTCCGTTTACCAAGAATGTTGACCGAAGTCAACTATATCAATATTAATATCATTTTTTTCCAATTTCTCATAGAATTCATATTTTCTATCACAAAATCTTTCCGGCTACATACTCGGATTGTGCACGTAAATCGAGGGAACATAGAATGAGGTTTTCAAGGCCTCGGAAGTACGAAATGATTAATAAAACAAGTGATGACCCTTTGGGTCGTCACAATTGTTAGTTTGAACTATGGACTGTTGGTTATGATATGTCATTTAGTATTTAATGGTTTAGTACTAAGTTCAAATTGATTAAAATCAGCAATTCATTATAAATTGTAATAAATTACTTAAGTAGTGAATAATGAAAACAATTAATATGAGCCAAGTGATATATTTTAACGGTGTAAAAGAATTTTGCCAATTTATAGTTTAACTTGTTATAATATGTTATTGATTTTATTTTAAAGGTTTCTATACCAGCTTGTTAGAAATAGTTATCTATTATTATACTTTACCTATTTAAAGTGATCAAAGAATTCCTTATTTCATATATAATCATTTGTTTCGCCGAAAAAGATACATGATGATCTTCTTTATGTATAGTTCGGTAAAGACACTTTAATACCAATCAGAAATCTAAGTTAATGGTAAACTTTCGTAAAACTCAAAACTTTTTGTAAAACTCAAAATAATTAAGGAAAATTATTGTTCCTTTAAATATTTGTAAATAGTTAATTTCATTGGTTTAAGTCAATTAAAATATGTATTTACATTAGTTGTAAAATAATTGGTTTAATTTGTATAAATATTATTTGTCAATTTTGTATTTTATTTTTATTTAGATTTTAGCCATGTCTACTTCCATTAAACAGTTATTTTAATATAGCAAACAATATCACAATTTGAGTATGTAATCAATTAAGATTTTATCTTTTATTGTACAAAAAAAATAAGTTTAATAAATATAGTATTTTAAGTTTGTTTTAAAGATAAATTTAGTATTTTTTTAAAAAAAATAATTCTATTAGTTTTTAATATATTACAAAACAATTCTTAATTTTGTTTTAATCAATTTCTTTTAATACAAGTTAAGAATTTTCGTATTTATTTATTAAATAAAAAAAATCAAAAATTTTATTTATTTATTTATTTTACGTTTCATTAATATTTACTATAAATTAATTGGATGTATTGCATATTTTTAGTCTATTAATTATTTAGGATTTTTCTTTATTTATAAAAAAAAATAAAAAAAAATAGAAATGTAGTCATTTTAAGATTTCTTTCAAAAAATAAAGGAGGCGCGTCTCGCCATATCAATATAAAAATACGGGGCTCTCGTTTTTCTTAAATAAAATATTTTGAAATCTAGGATTGGTCGTTTTAGCGAATTTTCACGGCCTCCTAAAAAATAATAAGGCGTTAATATCTTTAGGCACGTCTTTAATAATTTTATCTCCCTAAACTCGGGTGCACATTTATGTGACCCAAATCCAAATCTCAACAGGGTCAAAATATGTTGACAACCACGAGTACATTGATGTGACGTGGTTCGAGATACGTTTTCACAACGTTGCAATCATTTGTTAAAAATAATATTAATAATAGTAATAAAAGTGGTCAAAGATATAAATTTTGCACATTAGTTCATATTTGTTAAAAATTAGATAATCAAGCCGAATATAATAGTTGAGCGACCGTGCAAGAACCACGGAATTCGGGAATGCCTAACACCTTCTCCCAGGTTAACTGAATTCCTTATCCGGATTTCTGGTACGCAGACTATTAAATAGAGTCAAACATTTCCTCAATTCGGGATTCAAACCGGTGACTTGGGACACCATAAATCTCCCAAGTGGCGACTCCGAATCTCTCAATAAATTTATTCCGTTTCGATTGTCCTTTAACTGGAAAAACTCCCTCGCGCCCTTGCGGGCCTGCGCCAAAAGGAGGTATGACAGTGTCCGCCACCAAATCCGAGGTACGGATATAGAAATACTTCATCCAGAATTAGCGGGCTTATCGTCCACCTCGACGACTAAGCCCTTTGTTCCGCGATTCTTCAACTGCAGCATCTTGCCCCTCATATAGCCGAGACTGAACAACTGCAGTAGATGGTGGACGGAGATGTCCACGCCAGCCCTCTCTGCATACGTCATCAAGATCCGGCAGATTTTCCACGTATACGAAGTAAGCTGGGTCGGGAAGATATTGTAGAAGCGGCACAGTGCCTCCGCCTAGGGGCAAATCAAAAGTTCGCACCCCATTATGAAAGGATACTCGTGGATGGCACAGAATCCCGGCCGATGTATGTACACCAGGTCGTTCCCGGCCACACTCGTCTCCACCTTCTCCGGGACATGGCAGGATATCCTGAGATCATGGAGTTGGCCCACAGTGTACGTGGACCTCTCCCATACATCGGCCTCCGCCGATGTGGAAAAGTCATTCCGTACCCTCAAATCACGAGGAAGGAGATTGTCTTCCTTCAGAGGGACAAGAGTTTTTTTTACCATCTTGCTACCCCTCGACCGCCAGGAAGCCCCGGAGCCAGTCGCTTCCCCTTCTGGTTCCCGACGACGACTGCCTTTAGCCATTTTTCTAAGTTGTTGAGTTACTAACTGGATACTATAAGAAAATGGTAGCAAGGATGCTAAGAGTAGAGAGATGGATTGCCGGATATGTGAAAATGATCAGTTAAGAAGCAAGGAGTTTTTGATGATCTAAAAGAAGGGATAGTATTGAAACTGCCCTCTATTTATAATACGCTACTGCGCGAAATTCGAAGGGTTTTTGCACCGGAAAAGAGGCGAGAAACCGAAACGTCAAATTGACTTTATGACCAGCATTGAAAATAACAGTAATTATGACGTACGCCGTCAGCAAGCAACGCTTCAGAAGAACGTGCCACGTATGCACGTGTGCACAGGACCCAACATGGGCTGGATCTATCCGCCCATCGCAGATACGCCCCGAGCACATCTCCAATAGGCGGATGGACTATCTGTATGAGGACAAATCGGATGCAAAGTATGACTAGTTTGTATATACATGTGGTCGGTCCGCATGAAGTGCAAGATTGGGACGCCTCCTTCTGAGGACGGCGACATTCGGGGACGTCCTCATTTATGGCCGTACGCCGAGAAGGATACAGTCCCGCCCTTAAAATATCGAGCCGGCGGACCAGTCTAGGTGGACGTCCCCAACCTCCCCCATTTTATATTTCCAATATACTTGTAATATCTTAGCGTCAATGTAATAGGTGGGCAAGGGGGCCTCTTCCCTATATAAAGAAGGGCCTCCCCCCATTTGTAAGGATCGATCAATTTTTAATAAGACAACTCTCTCTCTATGTCACCCTTCTCTCTATTATTAACATTTTCACTGCTCATTTATTCTAGATAGTACATTAAACTTTATTCTCTTCTTGTAAGGGCTATCTACACACACTAATCCGACGATCAATCTTCAATATGTATTACCGTTGATTCCGATCGTCCCTTTATTTACATTGATTTTTTTGTTCAAAGGCATTCAACAACTTTTGAGCAAAACAACTAGTATGATCAGTATCCAAACAGATGAACAATCTATGTTCAGCTGTTATAATTAGGATACTCTCACATAAGTCAATATTGTTACATTATATTGATCACATGAACAGTTGAAATTATACAACAATCACCCATTCCTTATTTATACAAATCCGGTTATATTACGTTTTAGTGCGATATATAATAGGACGTATAAATGTGTTTAGTAGTCATTTAAGGTAATATAATCGCTATAGGACATAGAATGATAGAGATAATCTGTACTCCACATTAGTCCTTATTGCTATTAAGTAATATAATGTAACGACCCGACCGGTCGTTTTTAAAAATTATGCCCCGATCCCCAATCTAACTATTTCCCTAAGTTCATCTCTTCTATTGTAGTTCGCCGGGAGGTTCGGTTATAGAATTTGAAGCGTTTTGGGACACTTAGCCCCTAAATGAGAGCCTTATAGTTGAAAAATGGCCCGTATTTGGAATAGCATTAAGACGACCTTGGAATGGAAATCCGATGGTTCCATTAGCTCCGTTAGTTGATTTTGGGGTTGGGAGCGCATTCAGAATGTATTTTGGAGGTCCGTAGCTCAATTAGGCTTGAAATGCCGAAGTTTGAAATTTTGGCGAATCCGAACGATAGGTGAGATTTTGATCCGGGGGTCAGAATGGAATTCCGACAATTTATGTAGCTTTGTTATGTGATTTTGGATATGTTCGCAAATTTTCAGGTCATTCGGACGTCGTTTGGTCGGGTTTTTGATTAAATGCGTGTTTTGGAAGTTTTAGAAGAACTTAAGCTTGAATTCGATGAAATTTGATGGTATTGGCATTGTTTGATGCATGTCGATGATTGGAACAAGTTTGAACGATGTTTTAGGAGGTGTTAGTATTTTTGGTTGAGATCCCGGGGGCCTCGGGGTGATTTCGGATGGTTAACGGGAACTTTTGAAGTTGGAAAACTTCATAATCGGCGAAGATGTAAATGAGTGTGCACTAGACCTCACTTTAAACGATCATATCTCCCGTTATATAAAGAGTTGTGTGAGCTACAACCTATCAAATTAAAGCCTTTTGAGTCTAGTTTCCAACGCAACAAACCGTTCGTCATTTCGAGGTGTAAACAGAAAGTTATGATCATTTTTATGGGCATGTGTCAGTAGCGCGGCCTTAGCGCGGGAGCGCTAGTTGCTCGCGCTAATGGATTATTTACTGCCTCAACCCGCGCTAATTAGCGCGGGCGCGCTAGTAGCAGGCCCTAAATATACCTAAGGACGGGAAATGACAGATTTTGAGTCATTTCTCAAGCCTAGGGCTTCCCCAACACCCCCAATTCGACCAAGGCACTCAATTGCACTCCTAAGGTAAGCTTTTAAGTGTGTTTTCATGGTGATTTCTCTTCTCAATCACTAGTTACAACATGATTTTTGGTTGAATTTCATAGGATTTCTTCAAAATCTCAAGAACACCCCAAAGTTTGTCTTTCAAGATTTGATCTACAAGAGGTAAGCCTACACCTTAGACTTACACATATGGTGTTATTATGAGAATATGAGTATGAATCAAGTATTACAACTTATGGCATGGTAATTGGAAGTCATAAATTCCCAATTTAAATACATGAACATGGTAGGGATTTAAAGGTGTTTATTTGATGGAATTTTTGTTGGTTGGGTGTGAATGGATGGTCATACAGGTGTATTTGGAAGTTATAAATTGGTTAGGAATGATGGTGAGATGAATTGTTGGTTAATGGTGATAGTTGGAAGAACCAATACTATAGTTATGAGGTAAAAATAACCATGCCTACAAGGTGTTTGATAATATGCCTAAATGGCATAAGTTATGGAATTTATGATCAATATTGGCCCTATTGAATGTTGAATTGTAGATTGAAGTTACATAACTATATTGGATCATCGTAGTATCATTAAGGGGCAAATTTCGGATATGTATGGCTAAAAACGCCGTCTTTTAGAAATCGAGCTTCATCGATGTTTGTGTGATCTTGGTCATTTTTCATAATTTTTCGTATTAACTTAGAATTTAATTGTAGAATACATTACTTGAATTATTATTTACAATTTGCAATTTAATTGGATAGAGTTGAGCCACTCGGAGTCGGATACTCGTGGCAAGGGAGTCGTTTCTTAGCGGCTTTGTACCGGAATTGAGGTAAGTGGCTTGTCTAACCTCGTGTGGGGGAACTTCCACCCCTAGGATTTTTATGTGAAAGTTTAAATGCCTTGTACGCGAGGTGACGAGCGTGTACATGCGCTGGTTGTTGAACACATACTTTATATAAAATGCCTAATTTGTGATATCCCTGTTTTTAGCCGATTAATCCGATATTCTTACCCGGTAGTAGTTAGAAAATCATGATTAGGTAGTACTTTATGACTAGTTGCCTAATTGTCTTACTTGAGCTTCTTGATAGTTGTTGGCACTAATTTTGGTAAAGTTGTAGTTAAGCATATTATATTCTTTCTGCGTTTTCCTTTATTTGTTATGTTTGTGGACTACGGGTTCAATTCCCGGAGACCCAGGGCTGTGGGTTCGATTCCCAGAGACCCGGAGTGAAATTGGTAGGGACTGCGGGTTTGATTCCCAAGATCCTGAGTTATTGGTAGGGACTACGGGTTCGATTCCCGAGATCCTGAGTTATTGGTAGGGAATACAGGTTCGATTCCCGAGATCCTGAGTTATTGGTAGGGACTACGGGTTCGATTCCCGAGATCCTAAGTTATTTGTAGGGACTACGGGTTCGATTCCCGAGATCCTGAGTTATTGGTAGGGACTACGGGTTCGATTCCCGAGATCCTGAGTTATTGGTAGGGACTGCGGGTTCGATTCCCGGAGATCCTAAGTTATTGATTATTTATTGACACATGGGCTGCGGGTTCGATTCCCGGAGACCCAGATGTACTGTCAATGGGACGTTGGGTTCGATTCCCACAGGTCCTGGACGTGTTTTATTGAGTTGGTTATTTGTTGTTAGCTTAATTGTAGACGGTTGCAGTAATCATTTTATTGTTGTTATTGCGGGAGTTATTATCATTTAAACTGGTTATTATTGTTATCATCACTATATTATTGTTTCTCAGTAGGGCCCTGACCTTCCTCGTCACTACTCCATCGAGGTTAGGCTTGGCACTTACTGAGTACCGCCGTGGTGTACTCATGCTACTCTTCTGCACACTTTTGTTGTGCAGATCCAGGTACATCGGGACATGCTCATATTAGGTAATTCAGCATCATTTTGGGAGATCTCGAGGTATGATCTGCTACGTCCGCGGATCCGGAGGCCTTCCTTCTATTCTGATAGTATTAGTAGATGTTTTCTCTCATGTCTTTGTTAGATACTCTTCACACATAGAGCCACAGTTGTATTCTCTCTTTTAGTCTGTGTTGCCCGTGGGGTTCCGGATCTTGGTAGTGTTTTATTTATTGTGTGACGGATGTATGTGCCAAGCGGCACGGATTACATATCTTTTTATGCTATTTTCAGCTGTTTCTTATTTAAGTGTTTATAACTTGTATCTTCCGCAACGTGTTAGGCTTACCTAGTCGTGGGGACTGGGTGCCATCACGACATGTTCACAAATGGTGAACTAGGGTCGTGGTATCAGAGCTCTAGGTTCGTAGGAGTCACGGGACACAGACCGGTTACTTAGATTCTCATTGATCTATATGGAGACGTCTGTATTTATCTACGAGGGGCTATGTAACCGTTTAGGAAACTCTTCAATTCTTTGAATTCCTTATCGTGCGCCATTTATTCAGTTAGAGCCTATGTCATATGTTCTTTTGCATCCACTCGTGTATTGAAATTGCGCACTCGGCATCAAGTATGCGCCGACGGTTCGTGATGCCGCAGAGGGATTTCAAGGGAGTCAAGAATTTACTCAACCATTGTTACCGCGTGTCATCCATAACGATAATGCAAGAGAATTGAGAGATCTTCAATTGTGCACATGGGGGTGCACTAGATTCCGACATTCGATTGATAAGTACAGTCTTGAGAAGGTTTACTTAACTATCAAATCGTCACAACAATGGTAAAATCACAAGGTGTATGTAGATCTAAAGATAGTTGGTGGTAATAAAAACTATATGGTTCACATGAGATATCTATTTAGCGAAGGATTCAGACAGCAGAGATACTGGGGGGAAATGAGTTTAACTGTCTTAAGAAGGACATGTACCAAACGAATGTCTTTGGCTTGTCTTATGATGAAAATGTACGAATGTTAAAGGCTAGTATCATGGATTAGCAAGATGTATATTAAGGCTTCGTGTCAAGTGAAAGGATTTCACTATCAACGATCTAATTATAGGTCATGTGTCATATCGGATTTGACCTGCGATGTATTTAGGTGTTATTCAAAAGTTCTTGAAAACTTGCGGATGGGCAAGAGTTGAGGCTCGTATGGTATAATGTTGGGACTTTATATGTTCCTGTGTCCCTAATAAACTCTACATTTTATTATCAGCAGGGAAATATTTGACAAAGACTACATGGTGCTTCGTAGGCGTGTGTGAATCATAGTATGTTTTAAGATGTTGTTGGTAGAGAATGCTCGGTGCATGGAGCGAGAAGATGTTTGGTTGTATTGGGATGAGGTCATACCCTATGATGTTAGAGTGCTAATAGAGCACATGTGGTTATATTCGTTGGATCAAGTGAGTTGCAGTTGAATAATGGTAAATGACTCGAGAGAATGGTTCTAATGTGTTCGAGAGTCGTGTAATAGTGGCTTTGGGCTAAGTGGGAGAGTCCCACCACTTAATATTGGGTTGCATGGTTAATTACCTATGTAAATTCTGGATATTAGCGTATTAATGGGTTATTGCAGCTACGGAAAAAGACCACGAGTGGTAATTTGAGTATATGAATTGTTGAATGCATGTTATGGTTAGCCTTACTGACTCAGGTTCAAACTTGAGGGAAAATTTATGATTTATGCCTCGTATAGGTGCAAGCTTCGCGGGAAGTGATCCCGTTGGGTGCTTTATTGAGAGGGTATTCATATATTACAAAATTTAGTAGAGTTGGTTGCGTATTGGGGCAAGTCATGGCTGGATGGCTCTCAATAGCGGTCCTAGTGAATTCAAGAGGTAAAGTGTGGTGCCTGATAATTCTGAGTCTATAAGTACAGTTGAGGCTCAAGCTTTTGAAGCAACTTATGAAGAAAGGCACAAAATGTTCTATGATGTTATGATTTGTGGTGTAGCATTTGAGAGACATGAAATGGTCGTCGTTCTCGAGATAGCATGGCCTCATGATTTAAGGTCACTCGTGGTGAGTGCGGTTGGAATAAGTTAGGTATTGAAGGGAGATATTAACATTTCTAAGGCAATCCAGGGTAAACTGGAAGGAAGTAGATTGATTAGCCATAGCTGAGTTGGCATATTGATGTCAATGATCGATTCATGCAACGTGATCGAGTTATGCATGTGATTTGTGGCGGTGCATTTGAGACTTGTCGGCCGCAGTGATTGATGTAATTCTGAAGTATTCTTCTGTTAAGGGCCTATTATGAGTAGGCAGATCTCGGGAAGGGTTATGTTGGCTTGGACCACTACTTAGAGATTGGCATATTCGATGGTTATGAGAATTCGCCGTATGTTGTTATAGTTCTCCTGCAGTGAGCTAAATGGAAAGTCTTATGTGATGTAATATTAGCCTATCATCAGTTCTAGAGCTATGATGGAAATTGTGTCTATCGTATATCAGCACGTGATATGTAGTGAGTAGTATGAAATTTGAAGTAAGGACCAAGGTCACAGTTTGGTCAATGAATGTGATATAAAGAGCTCGGATGAGCAGGAAAGGAGTTTCAGTGTTTTGAGTAAGATGGGTATTAACATTAGTATCATTTGAGATCGGTGTTCTATGAGAAAGGCTTTGCATCCCGGTTAGGGACTCCTAATCGCTTTTCAATGTTAGTGCAGCCGGCGGGTTGAATGTGCATGCCCGTTTAATTATTCGGAGGATGGTGGGAGCTTGACCCACAAGAAGATTGTACAGGTGTGACTTGTAGTCACTTGATTGGTTAGAAATTTAAACCAAGTATGAGGATTTTGGTGATATCATTCATTTGAGAATTTATGCCCGGAGGGCACTCTGCTTATTGGGTTATAGACCTGTGAAATATTATTGACTTAGCTTGGCACGACCAGGATAGACTTAAGGTCGGTGGATTGGTTTAAATGTGGAAGTGAGCCTTGCGTCAGGCCGGTTATGTTTCTTCCAACAATGCGCCCTTTATGGAGGGATAGTGGCGGTCTTATGTTCGCGGTTAGTTAATTCATGTAAAGATGTATTGCGCCGTATGAGTGTGAGACGGCTTGGTAAGTTCCTTATGTGTTGAGGTTCCGCTCAGCGGTGACGTTATATGAGCATGATGGCTCTCGAGACTCAGATCATATATCGCACCTTAGTTGTGCTTGAGTTTGTAGCCTATAGCGCTATATGTTTCATTGTGTCTGATATCATGCACCTTAGTGTGCTTATGATCGATATTCAGAATTTTTATGTGACGAGCTATTCAGCTCGACATATGACTCCTTGTGTGAGTTTTATATTGTTGGGGTTAGATGGCACACCGCCATAGTTATATTGTTGGGACCGGGTGGCAAGCCGCCATGGTTATATTATTGGGACCGGGTGGCACGCCGCCATGGTTATATTGTTGGGATCGGGTGGCACGCCGCCATGGTTATATTGTTGGGATCGGGTGGCACGCCGCCATGGTTATATTGTTGGGATCGGGTTGCACGCCGCAACAGTGTGATGTTTATTTCAGTGTCCATAATTGCTTTTATGTGTTCTATTTCCTATTTTCTGAGGAGGGTCTATGTTTATGTGAGAGTTGAATAGTTCTCTCTAGTGTTCGCCTTCCTTTTGTATCACGTATGAATCAGTAGCCTACTGGCACATTGTGTCATCTTGTGGGACTTTTGATTATGTCTGAGGTGGCTTATCGCCTGAGCAGTTCGTACTGGGTGAGATGAGGTTATGGGATTTGGGGTCAGTGCAAACTGATTATATGAAGTATATTATAGAGGAAAGGATCATCCTCTAGTTTAGGACAAGGTAATGGATCTTGTCAGGAGTATAGACCTAATGAATTTTTGATTCAGTAGTTGGTTATGAATATCGGCACATCTCTTCCATCGTGTCAGTATTGTGAAAGTTAGAACAAGACCTATGTAGACCATGAGGTGCAATGAGAGCATCTGATTCGTCGAATTTTTGGCTGATTTGGTCATAAAAAATATATATATTATCGTGGTCCTATGGATTTTGTGTTGCAAGGTAAGAATCCAACAAAGTTATGCAGTCATGTTTGAGGACGGCGTGTGAGGAATAATTATGTGATCTCTTGATAAAAACAAGCCTGACATAGAATTTCGGATGTTAGAATTAGGCTTTAAGACTTATTTATTTGAACAAAAGGGAATATCTTCAGATTATATCAGACTAATGTGCTCAGCTGAGTCCGAGATTTATTGGCCCTTTTGAGATTTTGAGGCATGTTGGGGAGGTTGCTTATGAGTTGGCCTTACCTCCCACCCTAGCCGGAGTCCATCCCGTATTTCATGTCTCTATGGCCCGGAGGTACCATGGTGACCCGTCGCATGTGTTGGATTTCACTTCTGTTCAGCTAGACGAGGATCTGTCTTATGTAGATGAACTAGTAGCCATTCTAGACAGGCAAGTCAGGAAGCTAAGGTCAAAGAACATCGCTTCGGTAAAGGTTCAGTGGCGGGGCCAGCCGGTCGAGGAGGCGACTTGGGAGACCGAGCAGGATATGCGCAGCCAGTACCCTCATCTTTTCACTACTCCATGTATGTTTTCTATGCTCGTTCGAGGACGAACGAATCTTTTAAGTGTGGGAAGATGTAACGACCCGACCGGTCGTTTTTGAAAATTATGCCCCGATCCCCAATCTAACTATTTCCCTAAGTTCATCTCTTCTATTGTAGTTCGCCGGGAGGTTCGGTTATAGAATTTGAAGCGTTTTGGGACACTTAGCCCCTAAATGAGAGCCTTATAGTTGAAAAATGGCCCGTATTTGGAATAGCATTAAGACGACCTCGGAATGGAAATCCGATGGTTCCATTAGCTCCGTTAGTTGATTTTGGGGTTGGGAGCGCGTTCGGAATGTATTTTGGAGGTCCGTAGCTCAATTAGGCTTGAAATGCCGAAGTTTGAAATTTTGGCGAATCCGAACGATAGGTGAGATTTTGATCCGGGGGTCAGAATGGAATTCCGACAATTTCTGTAGCTTTGTTATGTGATTTTGGATATGTTCGCAAATTTTCAGGTCATTCGGACGTCGTTTGGTCGGGTTTTTGATTAAATGCGTGTTTTGGAAGTTTTAGAAGAACTTAAGCTTGAATTCGATGAAATTTGATGGTATTGGCATTGTTTGATGCATGTCGATGATTGGACAAGTTTGAACGATGTTTTAGGAGGTGTTAGTATTTTTGGTTGAGGTCCCGGGGGCCTCGGGGTGATTTCGGATGGTTAACAGGAACTTTTGAAGTTGGAAAACTTCATAATAGGCGAAGATGTAAATGAGTGTGCACTAGACCTCACTTTAAACGATCATATCTCCCGTTATATAAAGAGTTGTGTGAGCTACAACCTATCAAATTAAATCCCTTTGAGTCTGGTTTCCAACGCAACAAACCGTTCGTCATTTGGAGGTGTAAACAGAAAGTTATGATCATTTTTATGGGCATGTGTCAGTAGCGCGGCCTTAGCGCGGGAGCGCTAGTTGCTCGCGCTAATGGATTATTTACTGCCTCAACCCGCGCTAATTAGCGCGGGCGCGCTAGTAGCAGGCCCTAAATATACCTAAGGACGGGAAATGACAGATTTTGAGTCATTTCTCAAGCCTAGGGCTTCCCCAACACCCCCAATTCGACCAAGGCACTCAATTGCACTCCTAAGGTAAGCTTTTAAGTGTGTTTTCATGGTGATTTCTCTTCTCAATCACTAGTTACAACATGATTTTTGGTTAAATTTCATAGGATTTCTTCAAAATCTCAAGAACACCCCAAAGTTTGTCTTTCAAGATTTGATCTACAAGAGGTAAGCCTACACCTTAGACTTACACATATGGTGTTATTATGAGAATATGAGTATGAATCAAGTATTACAACTTATGGCATGGTAATTGGAAGTCATAAATTCCCAATTTAAATACATGAACATGGTAGGGATTTAAAGGTGTTTATTTGATGGAATTTTTGTTGGTTGGGTGTGAATGGATGGTCATACATGTGTATTTGGAAGTTATAAATTGGTTAGGAATGATGGTGAGATGAATTATTGGTTAATGGTGATAGTTGGAAGAACCAATACTATAGTTATGAGGTAAAAATAACCATGCCTACAAGGTGTTTGATAATATGCCTAAATGGCATAAGTTATGGAATTTATGATCAATATTGGCCCTATTGAATGTTGAATTGTAGATTGAAGTTACATAACTATATTGGATCATCGTAGTATCATTAAGGGGCAAATTTCGGATATGTATGGCTAAAAACGCCGTCTTTTAGAAATCGAGCTTCATCGATGTTTGTGTGATCTTGGTCATTTTTCATAATTTTTCGTATTAGCTTAGAATTTAATTGTAGAATACATTACTTGAATTATTATTTACAATTTGCAATTTAATTGGATAGAGTTGAGCCACTCGGAGTCGGATACTCGTGGCAGGGGAGTCGTTTCTTAGCGGCTTTGTACCGGAATTGAGGTAAGTGGCTTGTCTAACCTCGTGTGGGGGAACTTCCACCCCTAGGATTTTTATGTGAAAGTTTAAATGCCTTGTACGCGAGGTGACGAGCGTGTACATGCGCTGGTTGTTGAACACATACTTTATATAAAATGCCTAATTTGTGATATCCCTATTTTTAGCCGATTAATCTGATATTCTTACCCGGTAGTAGTTAGAAAATCATGATTAGGTAGTACTTTATGACTAGTTGCCTAATTGTCTTACTTGAGCTTCTTGATAGTTGTTGGCACTAATTTTGGTAAAGTTGTAGTTAAGCATATTATATTCTTTCTGCGTTTTCCTTTATTTGTTATGTTTGTGGACTGCGGGTTCAATTCCCGGAGACCCATGGCTGTGGGTTCGATTCCCAGAAACCTGGAGTGATAATTGGTAGGGACTACGGGTTCGATTCCCGAGATCCCGAGTTATTGGTAGGGACTACGGGTTCGATTCCCGAGATCCCGAGTTATTGGTAGGGACTACGGGTTCGATTCCCGAGATCCCGAGTTATCGGTAGGGACTACGTGTTCGATTCCCGAGATCCCGAGTTATTGGTAGGGACTACGGGTTCAATTCCCGAGATCCCGAGTTATTGGTAGGGATTGCGGGTTCGATTCCCGAGATCCCGAGTTATTGGTAGGGACCGCGGGTTCGATTCCCGGAGATCCCGAGTTATTGATTATTTATCGAGACACGGGCTGCGGTTCGATTCCCGGAGACCCACAGGTACTGTCAATGGGACGGTGGGTTCGATTCCCACAGGTCCTGGACGTGTTTTATTGAGTTGGTTATTTGTCGTTAGCTTAATTGTAGACGGTTGCAGTAATCATTTTATTGTTGATATTTCGGAGTTATTATCATTTAAACCGTTTATTATTGTTATCATCATTATATTATTGTTTTCTCAGTAGGGCCATGACCTTCCTCGTCTCTACTCCATCGAGGTTAGGCTTGGCACTTACTGAGTACCGCCGTGGTGTACTCATGCTACTCTTCTGCACACTTTTGTTGTGCAGATCCAGGTACATCGGGACATGCTCATATTAGGTAATTCAGCATCATTTTGGGAGATCTCGAGGTATGATCTGCTACGTCCGCGGATCCGGAGGCCTTCCTTCTATTCTGATAGTATTAGTAGATGTTTTCTCTCATGTCTTTGTTAGATACTCTTCACACATAGAGCCACAGTTGTATTTTCTCTTTTAGTCTGTGTTGCTCGTGGGGTTCCGGATCTTGGTAGTGTTTTATTTATTGTGTGACGGATGTATGTGCCGGCACGGATTACATATCTTTTTATGCTATTTTCAGCTGTTTCTTATTTAAGTGTTTATAACTTGTATCTTCCGCATCGTGTTAGGCTTACCTAGTCGTGGGGATTGGGTGCCATCACGACATGTTCACAAATGGTGAACTAGGGTCGTGACATATAATTAACTATATTTTTTCAATATATCCTATAATAGATAATCACAGTTCTTTACATCATATTACTGATAATCCTATAGGTATGAACTATGATAACATATAGGGGCTATATATTTACGTAGCATTAATCAATATTTAATTTATGTATAGTACCTCATGTGATTTTTTTACCTTCCTATACCATATATGAAACTTTATTACCCTTCATGTTTAAGGTTTGATTTAATTACAAACCCGTAAACTAAATTACCAATTATATACCGTACTTAATTAAGGATCTAATTAATAGGCATTTTTTACTTGTTAATTAAAGGGAATCATAATGGCCACATTCTGCTGAAGAGAATCCCATATTGGTTGAGACTAGACCTTCATCCAACACAGTGCAACAATAGGGCAGCCTCGCTGAACGAATGACTATTTGTGATTCCAAAACCTCTTCTCTTTCCTGAAGCCAAGCTGGACATTACTGCTTGCTAAAAGATGTGCAACCCGATCAATTCTCTTTCAGACTGGCAGTCTAGCACAATAGAGGCGGTCTCCTTTTTGGCGTTGTGGTGATATTTGGAGAAGAATCTCCAGCCAGCATGAACATCAATAGGTGGGATGTTTACTCATTCCAAAAATCTGCCAACTAAAATTTGAATTCTACAATTTGAATTCAGCTCGTCGAAACTCTTATTAGTTGAATCTGTTATTATTTTTAGGAGCTGTTATTATTTTTAGGAGTTGTTCGTTCTTTTTCTTTTTCGAGATTTAAATTGTAGTCTTAGAGAGAAATATGCAGATTTGAATCTATTAAATTTGATCACATACAGTATCTACAATATATCTACATTTTATCTATAATATATCTACAAATTAACTACAAACTATAAGTAAACTATAATTTGTCTATAATTTATCTACAATCTGGAGACACTGTATATTAAAATATTTTTTCCTGCATCAAATAAAGAAATTGTAGTCAAATTGTAGATATATGTTGTAAATTTGTAGATAATATCAAAAATTTAAATTCTACAATTTGAATTCAGCTCGTCGAAACTCTTATTAGTTGAATCTGTTCTTATGAGCTATTCGTTCTTTTTTTCCGAGATTTAAATTGTAGTCCTAGAGAGAAATACGCAGATTTGAAATTTCCTTTCCCTTTTAAAAATTGATTTTAATGTAGAATCAATTAATCCCAAGATTATCTCCTTATTTTTAGAGAGTTAATTTAGAATCAATTAATCCCAAGATTCTCTACTTATTTTTAGCGCGTTAATTATGGAAGATTCTGCTAAATTAATTGTGTATTAAACAAATAGTACAGAAATTGTAGGGAAAATATGGACCGGACAGGTAATTTAGATACTATGCACATTTTTAATAATAAAATTTCATATATGGTATAGAAAGGAAAAAATCTCCATGTGATTTTTTTACCTTCCTATACCATATATGAAACCTTATTACCCTTGATGTTTAAGGTTTGATTTAATTACAAACCCGTATACCAAATTACCAATCATATACCATACTTAATTAAGGATCTAATTAATGGGCATTTTTTACTTCTTAATTAAAGGGAATCATAATGGCCACATTCTGCTGAAGAGAATCCCATCTTGGTTGAGACTAGACCTTCATCCAACACAGTGCAGCAATAGGGCAGCCTCGCTGAACGGATGGCTATTTGTGATTCCAAAACCTCTTCTCTTTCCTGAAGCCAAGCTGTACATTGCTGCTTGCTAAAAGATGTGCAACCTGATCAATTCTCTTTCAGACTGGTAGTCTAGCACAATAGAGGCGGTCTCCTTTTTGGTGTCGTGGTGATATTTGGAGAAGAATCTCCAGCCAGCATGAACATCAATAGGTGGGATGTTTACTCATTCCAAAAATCTGCCAACTAAAATTTGAATTCTACAATTTGAATTCAGCTCGTCGAAACTCTTATTAGTTGAATCTGTTATTATTTTTAGGATCTGTTCGTTCTTTTTCTTTTTCGAGATTTAAATTGTAGTCTTAGAGAGAAATATGTAGATTTGAATATGTTAAATTTGATCACATACAGTATCTACAATATATCTACATTTTATCTACAATATATCTACAAATTAACTACAAACTATAAGTAAACTATAATTTGTCTACAATTTATCTACAATCTGGAGACACTGTATATTAAAATATTTTTTCCTGCATCAAATAAAGAAATTGTAGTCAAATTGTAGATATATGTAGTAAATTTGTAGATAATATCAAAAATTTAAATTCTACAATTTGAATTCAGCTCGTCGAAACTCTTATTAGTTGAATCTGTTCTTATGAGCTATTCGTTCTTTTATTTTCGAGATTTAAATTGTAGTCCTAGAGAGAAATACGCAGATTTGAAATCCTTTCCCCTTTAAAAATTGATTTTAATGTAAAATCAATTAATCCCAAGATTATCTCCTTATTTTTAGAGAGTTAATTTAGAATCAATTAATCCCATGATTCTCTACTTATTTTTAGCGCGTTAATTATGGAAGATTCTGCTAAATTAATTGTGTATTAAAAAAACAGTACAGAAATTGCAGAGAAAATATGGACCGGATGGGTAATTTAGATAATATGCTCATTTTTAATAATAAAATTTCATATATGGTATAGAAAGGAAAAAATCTCCATGTGATTTTTTTACCTTCCTTTACCATATATGAAACCTTATTACCCTTGATGTTTAAGGTTTGATTTAATTACAAACCCGTATACCAAATTACCAATCATATACCATACTTAATTAATGATCTAATTAATGGGCATTTTTTTATTTCTTAATTAAAGGGAATCATAATGGCCACATTCTGCTGAAGAGAATCCCATCTTGGTTGAGACTAGACCTTCATCCAACACAGTGCAGCAATAGGGCAGCCTCGCTGAACGGATGACTATTTGTGATTCCAAAACCTCTTCTCTTTCCTGAAGCCAAGCTGGACATTGCTGCTTGCTAAAAGATGTGCAACCCGATCAATTCTCTTTCAGACTGACAGTCTAGCACAATAGAGGCGGTCTCCTTTTTGGTGTTGTGGTGATATTTGGAGAAGAATCTCCAGCCAGCATGAACATCAATAGGTGGGATGTTTACTCATTCCAAAAATCTGCCAACTAAAATTTGAATTCAGCTCGTCGAAACTCTTATTAGTTGAATCTGTTATTATTTTTAGGAGCTGTTCATTCTTTTTCTTTTTCGAGATTTAAATTGTAGTCTTAGAGATAAATATGCAGATTTGAATCTGTTAAATTTGATCACATACAGTATCTACAATATATCTACATTTTATCTACAATATATTTACAAATTAACTACAAACTATAAGTAAACTACAATTTGTCTACAATTTATCTACAATCTGGAGACACTGTATATTAAAATATTTTTTCCTGCATCAAATAAAGAAATTGTAGTCAAATTGTAGATATATGTAGTAAATTTGTAGATAATATCAAAAATTTAAATTCTACAATTTGAATTCAGCTCGTCGAAACTCTTATTAGTTGAATCTGTTCTTATGAGCTATTCGTTCTTTTTTTTCGAGATTTAAATTGTAGTCCTAGAGAGAAATACACAGATTTGAAATTTCCTTTCCCTTTAAAAATTTGATTTTAATGTAGAATCAATTAATCCCAAGATTATCTCCTTATTTTTAGAGAGTTAATTTAGAATCAATTAATCCCAATATTATCTACTTATTTTTAGCGCGTTAATTATGGAAGATTCTGCTAAATTAATTGTGTATTAAACAAATAGTACAGAAATTGTAGCGAAAATATGGACCAGACGGGTAATTTAGATACTATGCACATTTTTGATAATAAAATTTCATATATGGTATAGAAAGGAAAAAATCTCTTAATCGTAACGCATATGACTACAGTTGCATTTACCAATAGCCCAAACTATCATAGTTTTAAAAGAAAGATACATACTACAGAATAACTAATGTCCGAGCATTGAATCACTTAGCCTAAATAAACGTATATGATTGACTAATACGTGGACATGGTACTTAATTATAATACTACAATTATGTTATAAATTGTAATCATTATCGTATTGAGTTATTATTTACGTCGTATGACATATCTTGAAATTAACGCATCTCATATTAATATCTTGAAATAACAAGGTTATATTGCGTAACATCTATGAAAGTAGTAATTACGTAATATACTGTTATTTATACTCATTTAAAGCAATTCAGAGATTTTTCTGTATTTGCTTTATAAACGATTTAGATAGCGTCACAATATCGGGGACATTTGTGAACTCCTAGGACCATATGGGTTATTATCATATTTACTAAGCTCATGGGACTAGTTATGACATATAGTAGTCCTGGACACGTAATATAACTACACGTATTATACAATTCTATAATACAGCGAGTGTGAACAATAGCCTATAACCATTAAACACATCTCTATAAACATGTAATAGACTTGCAATCTATTCTTCATTATGCGTCCTACTACAGTTATTTAAGTATACAAGTCCATGGCTGAGATTAGCTAGTAGATATTACCCAAAGTAATAAGACGTAGATATTTTAGGCACGATTTTAATATACAAGTACGAATGCATATTTATGTGACCCAAATCTTACTTTCAACGAAATCAAAATGTATTTAAAGCCACATGTGTAGATACGGTGTGGTTCCAAAAATGCATTTTCACTATGTTGCAATTCCTTGAAATTGATAAAGCGGAATATTAATAATTCACATAATTGAAATATATATAGAAATTAGATAAAAGCAAATACAACAGTTGAACGACCGTGCTAGAACCACGGAATTCGGGAGTGCCTAACACCTTCTCCCGGATTAACAGAATTCCTTATCCAGATTTCTAGATCGCAGACTGTAATAGAGTCAAACTTTCCTCAGTTCGGAATTAAACCGGTGACTTGAAACACCATTATATTCTCAAGTGGCGACTCTGAACACAATACCTAGTTGTCATAAACGGATTATAATTATTAATACTCGTAATTGTGCGTCAATTTCATTTTGCTTATCATATTTTGTCCACTAGTAAACATGCGCTAAATTTGTCCTATGTATATTGCATAGGTATAAGTATCACCACATGTCCCAATATGACGTATACGTCTAAATCTCGTACATACGTATAATGTATTGGAAAACTCTGAATGTATTGGATAATGTTCTTGGCCTTCATTTACATTGGGCACAAGTTAAATGTTCGTATAATTATGGGTAGGGCGCCATATTAAATATGATTACGTTTTTGATTTATGTGTTAACGGAATCAAATGTAAAGTATTTTATTGTAACGACCCGGCCCGTCGTTAAGGGAATTACCACCCCGTTACCTTGCATTTACATATTTTATGCTTTTATATTAGTGTTAGACTTTATCGGGTGAATTAGGAGTGATTCAGGTTGAAAATGAGGCAAATAGCCTTTTTGAAGGAAGCTTGAATATGGAAAGTCAACCTGGAGTTGACTATTGAGTTAGAGTGCTCGAAATTGGATTCTCATGATTCGACTAGTTTCGGGGGATCATTTATGACTTAGGGGAGCAACCGGAATCGAATTCGGAGGTCCGGTGTAGTTTTAGGATTGAATTGGCTAAGGTTGAATTTTGGCGAAATCCGGACGGTAAGTAAAGAATTTGATCCGGGGATCGGAATGGAATTCCAACAATTTTTGTAGCTTCGTTATGTGATTTTGGATATGTCTGCAAATTTTCAGGTCATTCGGACGTCGTTTGATCGGGTTTTGGATTGAATGTTAGGTTCGGAAGTTTTGAAGAAACTTAGGCTTGAATCCGTGTGAAAATGGTGATTTTGATGTTTAGGATGGTGTTTTTTGTGATTGGAACAAGTCCGTATTATGTTTTGGAGTAGGTTGGTGGTTTTCGTTGGGGTACAGGGGGCCTCGGGATGAATTCGGACCATCATCCGGGCATTTTAGACTTGGAAAAACCTGCAGAAAATTTACAGGTCAGTGCAGCTGAAATTAAGCCTTCGCGTTCGCGTGAAGGCAGTCGCTTCGCGAAGGCCAGGCAGGCCAATGCATCGCGTTCGCGTGAAGACCTACGCGATTGTAACGACCCGACCGGTCGTTTTAGAAAATTACGCCCCAATCCCTAATTTAACTGTTCCCCTAAGTTCATTTCTCTGCTATTGTGGTTTGCCGGGAGAGTCGGTTCTGAAATTTGGAGCATTTTGGGACACTTAGTCCCTAAATGAGAGATTTAAAGCTAGAAAATGGTCCGTAGCCGGAACAGTGTTAAGACGATCTCGGAACGGAAATCCTATGGTTCCATTAGCTCCGTTAGGTGATTTTGGGGTTGGGAGCGCGTTCGGAATGTATTTTGGAGGTCCGTAGCTCAATTAGGCTTGAAATACCGAAGATTGAAATTTTGGCGAATCCGAACGATAGGTGAGATTTTGATTCGGGGGTCGGAATGGAATTCCGACAATTTCTGTAGCTTCGTTATGTGATTTTGGATATGTCCGCAAATTTTCAGGTCATTTGGACGTCGTTTGGTTGGGTTTTGGATCGAATGTTAGTTTTGAAAGTTTTGAAGAAACTTAGGCTTGAATCCGTGTGTAATTGGAGATTTTGATGTTTAGGATGGTGTTTTTATGATTGGAACAAGTTCGTATCGTGTTTTGGAATATGTTGGTGGTTTTCGTTGGGGTCCCGGGGGCCTCGGGAGGATTTCGGACCATCGATCGGGCATTTGAACTTGGAAAAGGCCTGCTGTAAAATTGCAGGTTTCTGCCCAGGCATTAAGCCTTCGCGTTTGCGAGGCATGGGCCGCGTTCGCGAAGGCTTGGCAGAGTAAAGCATCGCGTTCGTGATAAGGGGTGTCGCGTTCGCGTAGGTAAGTTAAGGTGAAGCTTCGCGTTCGCGTGACTTGGGGTCGCGATCGCGTAGAAGAAAAGGGGAGAGCTTCGCGTTCGCGTGGGAGTGTACGCGTTCGCGTAGAGGAAGGACCCGGCGGCTGGGAGATTGTTGATCGCGAACGCGTGGTGGAGCGTCGCGTTCACGAAGGGTAAACTGGAGCTGAGTATCGCGAACGCGTGGGATGGCGTCACATTCGCGAAGAGGAAGTTGGGCTGTTCATCGCGAACGCGTGAACAGTAACGCGAACGCGAACGCGATGAGCAATGGGATCTGGCAGTGAGCTTAAGTTCAGAACATAACACCCGCGACCCCCATACACAAAAACGCCATTTTTGAGCTCCAAGAGAGGATTTTGAAGGGGAAACGCTGGGATATCATTGGGAAATCATCGGGGGTAAGTTTCTTGACCTTAATTCGTTGGTTTATCATGAAATCCGTGATTATTTCACCGAAAATGGGGGATTAAAGGTGGGTTTGAGCCCTAGGCCTAAATGTTAGAAAATCTTTGATTTGAATGGGCAAATGGAGTCCGATTTTGGTAAATTTTATATGCCTAGACTCGTATTGAGATAAGGAACCCGAATATATAATTTTCGTGATTTTTCGATAAGCGTACCGAAAGTCGGGTTTTGGCAACTTGTAGGTTTTGGTGTATTTTGAGTTGTTTTGATTGGGTAATGCCCAATTGGCCTATTTTGATGTGATTCTATTGATTTTTATCAGATACTACACTTGTGGAGGCCGACATTCGCGGCAAGAGGGTTATTTCTTAGCGGTTTTGTACCGGAATTGAGGTAAGTGGCTTGTCTAACCTCGTCTGGGGGACTTTCACCCCTAGGATATTATTGTGATACTTTAAATGCCTTGTACGTGAGGTGACGGGCGTGTACATGCGCTGGTTGTTGAACACATATTTTACTCAAAATGTTCAATGAGTGAGATTACTGTTTTTAGCTGTTAAATTCGAAATTCCTACCCCGGTAGTAGTTAGAAAAGCATGATTAGATAGTGTTTAACTGTCTAGTTGCCTAATTGTCTTACTTGAGTTTTCTTGGTAATCGCTGGCGCTGTCTATCGGCGAAGTTATAGTTAAGCATATTATACTTTTCTCTGTGTATTCCTTTACTTGTATTGAAATGTGGACTACGGGTTCGATTCCCGAGATCCTGAGATTATTGAAATGTGGACTACGGGTTTGATTCCCGAGATCATGAGATTATTGAAATATGGACTACGGGTTCGATTCCTGAGATCCTGAGATTTATTGAAATGTGGACTACGGGTTCGATTCCCGAGATCCTGAGATTTATTGAAATGTGGACTACGGGTTCGATTCCCGGAGATCCTGAGTTATTGAGATATTATTGAGACATGGGCTGCGGGTTCGATTCCCGGAGACCCAGAGGTACTGAGAATGGGACTGTGGGTTCAATTCCCACATATCCTGGATTTGTTTATTTGAATTGGTTATTTGTTGTTAGCTTAATTGTAGACAGTTGCATTAATCATCTTAATGTTGTCATTTCGGAAATTATTATCATTTAAATTGTTTATTTTGTTATCATTATTATATTATTATTTTCTCAGTAGGGCCCTGACCTTCCTCGTCACTACTCCATCGAGGTTAGGCTTGGCACTTACTGAGTACCGCTGTGGTGTACTCATGCTAGCTACTCTTCTGCACACTTTTGTTGTGCAGATCCAGGTACATCATAGCAGGCTCGTGCTAGGTGATTTCCGCAGCTTTCTGGAGACCTCGAGGTATGATCTGCTACGTCCGCAGATCCGGAGGCTTTCCTTCTATTCTAATAGTACTAGTTGACATTTTTCTTCATTTCGTTGTTAGATACTCTTTACATATAGAGCCACAGTTGTATTTCTCTTTTAGTCTGTGTTACCATGGGGTTCCGGATCTTGGTAGTGTTTTATTTACTATGTGACGGATGTATGTGCCAAGCGGCATGGATTACATATCTTTTTATGCTATTTTTCCGTTGTTTCTTATTTAGGTGTTTATAACTTGTATATTCCGCAACGTGTTAGGCTTACCTAGTTGTGGGGACTGGGTGCCATCACGACATGTTAACAATTGGTGAACTAGGGTCGTGACAAGTTGGTATCAGAGCTCTAGGTTCATAGGAGTCACGGGACACAGACCGGTTACTTAGAGTCTCGCTGATCGATACGGAGACGTCTGTATTTATCTACGAGGGGCTATGTAACCGTTTAGGAAACTCTTCATTTCTTTTGGATTCCTTGTCGTGCGACATTTTTGGCATCAAAAATCTAAACTACTGATTTCTATTCTCTCACAGATGGTGAGGACACGAGCTACTCGCGATGATCAGGTACCCGCGCCCCCTGTTGCCGCCGTCAGAGGCCGAGGCCGAGGTAGAGGACGAGGACGCGCCCGAGGTGCAGCCACAGCACCTGCGCGCGCTGCCGCTGAGGTGCCACAGGTAGACCAGGTTGGAGCGCAGGCACCTGGTACACCGACTACAGCTGCTACTACTACAGCACTACAGGAGACCCTGGCCCAGTTCATGAGTATGTATACCACTTTAGCTCAGGCATGACTGCTTCCTCTCGTCGCAGCTACATCTCAGGCCGGGGGAGGGGCCCAGACTCCCGCAGCTGTGACACCGGAGCAGCGTGTGCCAGTGGGACAGGTTCCAGATGTTTTGGTTATGCCTCCTGCCGCCCCAGCACAACCCGGAGGTGGACCAGCTGCCTCTGAGGACGAGCAGCGTAGATTGGAGAGGTTCAAGAAATATGACCCTCCAGTGTTTAGTGGTCTGGTTTCAGATGATGCATTGGGTTTTCTAGAGGAGTGTCATCGTATTCTTTGTACTATGGGGATTGTGGAGACCAGCGGGGTTTCCTTCACTGCTTTTCAGTTTCGCGGGGCCGCTTATGATTGGTGGCGCACGTATGAGTTGGATAGTCCAGAGGAGTCTGCTTCATTGACTTGGACGCAGTTTTCAGATCTGTTTTTGAGGGAGTTTGTTCCACAGAGCCTTAGGGATTCTTGGCGCTCGGAGTTTGAGCGGTTGCGACAGGGCTCCATGTCAGTATCGGAGTATGCTATCAGTTTCACCCGTTCTAGCTAGGCATGCACCGGCTTTGGTAGCCACGGTTCGGGAGAGAGTGCGGAGATTTATTGAGGGCCTTGTTCCGCCTATCCGATCCAGCATGGCCAGAGAGCTTGAGACAGATATATCTTATCAGCAGGCAGCTAGCATTGCCAAGAGGATCGAGAGTATGCTCCCTAGAGAGCGGAGAAAGAGAGAGGCCAAGAGGTCTCGTAAGTCGGGCCATTTCTCTGGTGCCCGCACTTCAGCAACAGGTCGTTTTGGCAGGGGTTATTCCGGTCGTCCAGTTCACTCAGCATTGCCCGCAGCCGGTAGTACCCCAGCTCTTCCAGCACCTCAGGAGCCTTATTATGCTCCCCCAGTTTCCAGTGCACCTCCTGCGCGGGGTCCTTCCAGGAGTCAGACTAGTGGGGGTGAGGCCGGTCAGTCACAGCCACCGCGTCCTCCCAGAGCTTGTTTTGAGTGCGGGGATACTCGCCACCTGGTTAGGGAGTGCCCCAGGCGCAGGAGAGGAGCCCCTCATCAGTCATCACATCATCCGCGTGGTTCTCAGGGCCAGCAGGCTATCATTCCAGCCCCAGCTGCCCCTCCACCTACCCAGCCAGCCAGGGGCGGGGGTCAGAGTTCCAGAGGCCGCCCTCGAGAGGGGGGACATGCCAGATTCTATGCTATTCCTGATCGCGCTGCGGCTGTTGCATCTGACTTTTTTATCACAGGTATTAGTCTGGTTAGTCACAGGGAGGCATCGGTTCTATTCGACCCCGGTTCCACTTTTTCATATGTGTCTTCTTACTTTGCTTCTCACCTGGGTGTGCCTCGGGATTCTTTGAGTGCCCCCATTTATGTTTCCACTCCGGTGGGTGATTCTTTGGCTGTGGACCGTGTATATCGGTCGTGTTTGGTTACCATTTGTGATTTTGAGACCAGAGCGGATCTATTGTTGCTCGAGATGGTCAATTTTGATATTATTCTGGGCATGGACTGGTTGTCCCCCCATTATGCTATTCTTGATTATCACGCCAAGACCGTGACGCTGGCTATGCCAGGCATTCCACGTATTGAGTAGTGTGGTACTCTAGATCACACCCCTAGCTGTGTCATTTCCTTCCTCAGAGCTCAGCGTATGGTTGAGAAAGGGTGTGCTGCTTATTTAGCTTAGGTGCGGGACGTCAGTATTGACACTCCCTCTATTGATTCTGTTCCTGTGGTACATGACTTTGCTGATGTATTTCCAGCTGATCTCCCGGGAATGCCGCCCGACAGAGATATTGATTTTGCTATTGATTTGTTTCCGGGCACTCAGTCCATTTCTATTCCACCGTACCGTATGGCTCCTCCTGAGTTGAAGGAGTTGAAGGATCAGTGACAGGAGTTATTGGGTAAGGGTTTCATTTGACCCAGTGTTTCGCCTTGGGGTGCTCCTGTATTGTTTGTGAAGAAAAAGGACGGTTCTATGCGTATGTGTATTGACTATCGTCAGCTGAACAAGGTTACAATGAAGAACCGGTATCCTTTGCCCCGTATTGATGATTTATTTGACCAGCTACAGGGCGCACAGGTGTTTTCTAAGATTGATTTGCGCTCTGGGTATCACCAGCTGAAGATTCGGGAGCCAGATATCCCGAAGACTGCCTTCAGGACTCAGTATGGTCACTATGAGTTCCTCGTGATGTCTTTTGGGCTGACTAATGCCCCAGCAGCATTTATGCATTTGATGCACAGTGTGTTCAGGCCTTATCTGGACTCGTTCGTGATTGTCTTCATTGATGATATTCTAGTATATTCTCGGAGCCGGGAAGAGCACGAGCAGCATTTGAGGATAGTGCTTCAGATTCTGAGGGAGAAGCAGCTTTATGCCAAGTTCACTAAATGTGAATTCTGGTTGAGTTCAGTGGCATTTTTGGGCCACGTGGTATCGAGTGACGGTATTCGAGTAGATCCGAGGAAGGTGGAGGCCGTGCAGAGTTGGCCCAGACCCTCATCCGCTACTGAGATTCGCAGTTTCCTTGGTTTGGCGGGCTATTACCGTCGTTTCGTAGAGGGGTTCTCTTCGATTGCAGCACCTATGACCAGATTGACCCAAAGGGTGCCCCTTTTCAGTGGACAGACGAGTGTGAGGCGAGCTTTCAGAAGCTCAAGACAGCTTTGACTTCGGCCCCTATATTGATGTTGCCTACAGGTACGAGGTCCCATACCATATATTGTGATGCCTCACGAGTTGGCCTCGGCGCGGTATTGATGCAGGACGGTAGGGTGATTGCCTACGCGTCAAGACAGCTGAAGGTGCATGAGAAGAATTACCCTGTTCATGATTTGGAGCTAGCTGCCATTGTTCACGCCTTGAAGATTTGGCGTCATTATTTATATGGGGTTCCTTGTGAGATCTACACTGATCACCGGAGCTTGCAGCACTTGCTTAAGCAGAAGGACCTGAATATGCGTCAGAGGAGATGGTTGGAGCTACTAAAGGACTATGATATTACTATTCTCTATCATCCGGGCAAGGCTAATGTGGTTGCCGATGCTTTGAGTCGTCGGGCAGAGAGTTTGGGGAGTTTAGCATATCTACCAGTTTCAGCGAGGCCTATGGCGATGGATGTTCAAGCTCTAGCCAGGCAGTTTATTAGATTGGATATTTCGGAGCCCAGCCGGATTATGGCATGTGTGGTTTCTCAGTCTTCTCTATTTGACCGCATCAGGGAGCGTCAGTTCGACGACCCTCATTTGCTTGTCCTTCAGGATAGAGTTCGGCGTGGTGATGCTCGAGATGTTACCATCGGGGATGATGGAGTTATGAGGATGCAGGGGCGCATCTGTGTGCCCAATGTAGATGATCTTCGAGAGCTAATTCTAGTAGAGGCCCATAGCTCGCGGTATTCCATCCATCCGGGAGCCGCGAAGATGTATCAGGACTTAAAACAGCATTACTGGTGGAGGCGGATGAAGAGGGATATAGTTGATTATGTTTCTAGATACCTCAACTGCCAGCAGGTGAAGTATGAGCATCAGCGTCCGGGTGGATTGATGCAGCAGATTGAGATTCCCGAGTGGAAATGGGAGCGCATTACCATGGACTTTGTATCTGGACTTCCACGGACGGTTAGGAAGTTTGATTCCATTTGGGTCATTGTGGATCGGCTGACCAAGTCCGCCCATTTTATACCGGTGAGCACTACATATTCATCGGAGCGACTGGCGGAGATCTATATCAGGGAGATAGTTCGGCTGCATGGTATTCCAGTTTCCATCATTTCAGATAGAGGCACTCAGTTCACTTTACGGTTCTGGAGAGCCGTACAGCAGGAGTTAGGTACTCGGGTGGAGCAGAGCACAGTCTTTCACCCCCAGACGGATGGGCAGTCCAAACGCACTATTCAGATTTTGGAGGATATGCTCCGTGCGTGCGTGATTGAGTTTGGAGGTTCATGGGATCACTTCTTGCCACTGGCGGAGCTTGCTTATAACAACAACTACCAGTCTAGTATTCAGATGGCACCGTACGAGGCCCTATATGGTAGGAGGTGCAGGTCTCCCGTGGGTTGGTTTGAGCCGGGCGAGGCCAGGTTGCTAGGTACTGATATGGTTCGGGAGGCTATGGACAAGGTCAAGGTGATTCAGGACAGACTTCGTGCAGCCTAGTCTAGACAGAAGAGTTATGCGGACAAGAAGGTTCGCGATGTGGCTTTTATGGTCGGTGAGCGGGTTCTGCTTCGAGTCTCGCCCATGAAGGGCGTTATGAGGTTTGGGAAGAAAGGAAAGCCGAGTCCTAGATTTATTGGCCCTTTTGAGATTTTGAGGCATGTTGGGGAGGTTGCTTATGAGTTGGCCTTACCTCCCAGCCTAGCCGGAGTTCACCCCGTATTTCATGTCTCCATGCTCCGAGATACCATGGTGACCCGTCGCATGTGTTGGATTTCATATCTGTTCAGCTAGACAAGGATCTGTCTTATGTTGAGGAGCCAGTAGCCATTCTAGATAGGCAGGTCAGAAAGCTAAGGTCAAAGAACATCGCTTCGGTTAAAGTTCGGTGGCGGGGCCAGCCGGTCGAGAAGGCGACTTGGGAGACCGAGCAGGATATGCGCAGCCAGTACCCTCATCTTTTCACTACTCCAGGTATGTTTTCTATGCTCGTTCGAGGACGAACGAATCTTTAAGTGTGGGAAGAAGTAACGACCCGACCGGTCATTTTAGAAAATTACGCCCCAATCCCTAATTTAACTGTTCCCCTAAGTTCATTTCTGCTATTGTGGTTTTCCGGGAGAGTCAGTTCTGAAATTTGGAGCATTTTGGGACACTTAGTCCCTAAATGAGAGCTTTAAAGCTAGAAAATGGTCCGTAGCCGGAACAGTGTTAAGATGATCTCGGAACGGAAATCTGATGGTTCCATTAGCTCCGTTAGGTGATTTCGGGGTTGGGAGCGCGTTCGGAATGTATTTTGGAGGTCCGTAGCTCAATTAGGCTTGAAATGCCGAAGATTGAAATTTTGGCGAAACCGAACGATAGGTGAGATTTTGATTCGGGGTCGGAATGGAATTCCGACAATTTCTGTAGCTTCGTTATGTGATTTTGGATATGTCCGCAAATTTTCAGGTCATTTGGACGTCGTTTGGTTGGGTTTTGGATCGAATGTTAGTTTTGAAAGTTTTGAAGAAACTTAGGCTTGAATCCGTGTGTAATTGGAGATTTTGATGTTTAGGATGGTGTTTTTATGATTGGAACAAGTTCGTATTGTGTTTTGGAATATGTTGGTGGTTTTCGTTGGGATCCCGGGGGCCTCGGGAGGATTTCGGACCATCGATCGGGCATTTGAACTTGGAAAAGGCCTGCTGTAAAATTGCAGGTTTCTGCCCAGGCATTAAGCCTTCGCGTTTGCGAGGCATGGGCCGCGTTCGCGAAGGCTTGGCAGAGTAAAGCATCGCGTTCGCGATAAGGGGTGTCGCGTTCGCGTAGGTAAGTTAAGGTGAAGCTTCGCGTTTGCGTGACTTGGGGTTGCGATCGCGTAGAAGAAAAGAGGAGAGCTTCGCGTTCGCGTGGGAGTGTACACGTTCGCGTAGAGGAAGGACCCGGCGGCTGGGAGATTGTTCATCGCGAACGCGTGGTGGAGCGTCGCGTTCGCGAAGGGTAAACTGGAGCTGAGTATCGCGAACGCGTGGGATGGCGTCGCGTTCGCGAAGAAGAAACTGGGAGAGTCATCGCGGACGCGTGAGGCCCATCGCGAACGAGATGAGCAATGGGGTCTGGCAGTGAGCTTAAGTTCATAACATAACACCCGCGACCCCCATACACAAAAACGCCATTTTTGAGCTCCAAGAGAGGATTTTGAAGGGGAAACGCTGGGATATCATCGGGAAATCATCGGGGTAAGTTTCTTGACCTTAATTCGTTGGTTTATCATGAAATCCGTGATTATTTCACTGAAAATGGGGGATTAAAGGTGGGTTTGAGCCCTAGGCCTAAATGTTAGAAAATCTCTGATTTGAGTGGGCAAATGGAGTCCGATTTTGGTAAATTTTATATGCCTAGACTCGTATTGAGATAAGGAACCCGAATATAAAATTTTCGTGATTTTTCGATAAGCGTAGTGAAAGTCGGGTTTTGGCAACTTGTGGGTTTTGGTGTATTTTGAGTTGTTTTGATTGGGTAATGCCCAATTGGCCTATTTTGATGTGATTCTATTGATTTTTATCATATACTACACTTGTGGAGGCCGACATTCGCGGCAAGAGGGTTATTTCTTAGCGGTTTTGTACCGGAATTGAGGTAAGTGGCTTGTCTAACCTCGTGTGGGGGACTTTCACCCCTAGGATATTATTGTGATACTTTAAATGCCTTGTACGCGAGGTGACGGGCGTGTACATGCGCTGGTTGTTGAACACATATTTTACTCAAAATGTTCAATGAGTGATATTCCTGTTTTTAGCTGTTAACTTCGAAATTCCTACCCGGTAGTAGTTAGAAAAGCATGATTAGATAGTGTTTAACTGTCTAGTTGCCTAATTGTCTTACTTGAGTTTTCTTGGTAATCGCTGGCGCTGTCTATCGGCGAAGTTATAGTTAAGCATATTATACTTTTCTCTGTGTATTCCTTTACTTGTATTGAAATGTGGACTACGGGTTCGATTCCCGAGATCCTGAGATTATTGAAATGTGGACTATGGGTTCGATTCCCGAGATCCCGAGATTATTGAAATATGGACTACGGGTTCGATTCCCGAGATCCTGAGATTTATTGAAATGTGGACTACGTGTTCAATTCCCGAGATCCTGAGATTATTGAAATGTGGACTACGGGTTTGATTCCCGAGATCCTGATATTTATTGAAATGTGGACTACGGGTTCAATTCCCAGAGATCCTCAGTTATTGAGATATTATTGAGACATGGGCTGCGGGTTCGATTCCCGGAGACCTAGAGGTACTGAGTATGGGACTGTGGGTTCAATTCCCACAGATCCTGGATTTGTTTATTTGAATTGGTTATTTGTTGTTAGCTTAATTGTAGACAGTTGCAGTAATCATCTTAATGTTGTTATTTCGGAAATTATTATCATTTAAACTGTTTATTTTGTTATCATCATTATATTATTGTTTCTCAGTAGGGCCCTGACCTTCCTCGTCACTACTCCATCGAGGTTAGGCTTGGCACTTACTAAGTACCGCCGTGGTGTAATCATGCTACTCTTCTGCACACTTTTGTTGTGCAGATCCAGGTACATCAGAGCAGGCTCGTGCTAGGTGATTTCCGCAGCTTTCTGGAGACCTCGAGGTATGATCTGCTACGTCCGCAGATCCGGAGGCTTTCCTTCTATTCTAATAGTACTAGTTGACATTTTTCTTCATTTCGTTGTTAGATACTCTTTACATATAGAGCCACAGTTGTATTTCTCTTTTAGTCTGTGTTACCGTGGGGTTCCGGATCTTGGTAGTGTTTTATTTACTGTGTGACGGATGTATGTGCCAAGCGGCATGGATTACATATCTTTTTATGCTATTTTTCCGCCGTTTCTTATTTAGGTGTTTATAACTTGTATATTCCGCAACGTGTTAGGTTTACCTAGTCGTGGGGACTGGGTGCCATCACGACATGTTCACAATTGGTGAACTAGGGTCGTAACAACGATAGCGTAGGCAATGTAGGGTGAAGCTTCGCGTTCACGTGACTGGGAGTCGCGATCGCGTAGAAGGGAAAGGGGACAGCTTCGCGTTCGCGTGACCTAATGTCGCGTTCGCGATGACTTAATTGAGCGGAGCATCACGTTCGCGGGAGACCCATCGCGAACGCGTAGAGCAAAAAATGGCTGACAGTGAAATTAAAAAGCAGAACAGACCAGTCGCGGGATTATACACCAAAAACACAAATTTTGAGTCCTAGACAGAAGAACTCACCGGAAATTGCTGGGATTTCATCGGGTAATCATCGGAGGTAAGATTATTGACTTACAAACGTAAATTTATGGTAGAATTAACATCAATCTTCATGAAATTGGGTAGAAACTGTGAAGAATTACGGCCTAGGTATTGAAAACGAATTTTTGAGTTTTGAAAGGCCATTTGAACTCCGATTTCGATACATTTTATATGCACGGACTCATGGCGAGATGAGGATCGTGTTGGTATAAGTTTCTGAATTTTTGTAATAGCGGGCCAGGGGTCGAGTTTTACCAACTTAGCGTATTTATGTGTTTTTCATGTAAATTGAGTTGGGTTATGTTTCTATGACCCATAAATGACATAATTATTGTGGTTTGAATAGATTTTACGCGCGAGGCAGTGAATTCTAAAGGAAAAGGCATTTCGGACGAGTCTACGACCGGCTAGAGGTGAGTAGTTTGTGTATATGGTAGCTTGAGGGTTCGAAACCCCGGCTTAACACATTGTGATGCTAGTAGGGTGTGGCTCGCACCCCGTGGCAAGTGCGGGATTGATTGTGACTGGGGATTGAGACTTGGTCCATCCCGGATGTGGATAATATCCTATTAGTGATGGAAAAACACTGTGTTTGACATATTTGTGTGCTGTAAGCCTTGTTTGGGGCCTTGTGCCGACCTATAGTATCCCTAGGGGATAGTATATATGTGATAGATATACCTGCTTAATCACTGATCTCAGTACCTGGTTTTGAAATCACAGTATTGAAATGCTGAGTCACCTGTTTTGCAAAAATTAAGTGAAAGTTAAAGTATTTTTCATAAATTATGAACTGGAATCTGGAAATAAGCAAATTGAGTTGTTTTGTGACTTATCTGATTATTATGGACTGAGGATGGATCGGGCTGCATGCCGCAGCAGTTATTATGATATGAGGATCGGGCTGCACGCCGCAACGGTATTTGCGATTGGGCTGTAGGAGCCCCTCCGGAGTCTGTACACACCCCTAGTGAGCGTCGTCGACATTAAATTGATCGGGCTACATGCCGTAGCGGTTATGTGCATTGCATTGCATCTTTATCTGTTGAATTATTCTATGGTAGCTGTATTGTACTGTTGGTGCTAGTTCGTAGGAGGATCGGACTGTAGTTTAGCTTCATATTATGGTATTCTGTGGAATATTACTCACTGAGTACGTAGTCTGTCGTGCATTTACAGCTTTTGCAGAGTCATACCGAGTTGCTGAGGTAGCTGCCGACGTTCGCAGAACCTCTCTTCTCTTCCTCTTTTTAGTTGCTATTTTATGTTTAGACTTGAGTATTTCCATACAATATTCTCTACTTTTGTTGGGTTTTGTTAGAGGCTCTAGACTTGTGACTCCGGATCTTTCGAAGTGTCAGTTGCTTTCGCACTTCTCAATACTTTGTTCATTTTATTATTATTGGAGTTCTTTGACTCATATGTTCTTTTGAGTTGTCCATTTGGGAATGATATTCATTATGATAAACAATTGTTGGTCTGACTGGCCTAACTTAATTGTTGGTCGCCATCACGACCGGATTTGGGTCGTGACAAGTTGGTATCAGAGCCTAGGTTACTAGGACTCGCGAGTCATGAGCCGGTTTAGTAATCTTTCGCGGATCGCTACGTAGACGCCCGTATCTATCCTTGGAAGGGTACGGAACTTTAAGAAAAACCTCACTTTCTTGAATTCATATCGTGAGGTTTGTGTTATCGTGAAACTAAATTTTTCCACATTCTATTCTCTCGCAGATGGCGAGAACACTTGCTAGTGGACATGGCGGATGTGGCGGACGTGGCGGACGACCACCATTGGCACCCAGAGGTCATGGTCGTGGTAGAGGTAGGGCAGCAGTACCAGCACCTACTGACCCATCGGCTGACCAGACTCAGGGTCAGATTCCAGCACCGGTGGCCCAGGTTCAGGATCATGTTCCAGCTACAGACACTCCGGCAACTCAGGTTCAGGCACCGACAATTGCTATTGTGATACCGGGTCTTCAGGAGACTTTGGCTCAGATTCTATCAGTATGCACTGGCTTGGCTCAGGTAGTTGCAGCCTCTACTACATCGTGTTCTTCACAGGCAGGGGGAGGGAATCAAACCCCCGTAGCTCGCATACCCGAGCCGGTAGTACAGGGTATTCAGGCACTTGGGGCAGCTCCAGTTCAGCCAGTTGCACCCGTTGCACCAGCTCCTGCTCATATGGTTCCAGTTATACCTGACGATGAGCAGCGTCATTTGGAGAGGTTTGAGAGGCTACAGCCTCCGGCATTCAATGGTGCTGAGGGCGAGGACGCCCAGGGTTTTCTTGATAAATGTCACTCTATGCTTTGCACCGCGGGTATTCTGGAGTCCAGCGGTGTTGCTTTCACCAATTTTCGGTTCACAGGTGCAGCATTTCAGTGGTGGGAGGATTTTGAGAGGGGTAGGCCCGCTAGGGCAGCGCCCCTCACTTGGCAGCAGTTCTCCACGGTATTTTTGGAGAAATATGTGCCTCAGTCCCAGAGAGAAGAGCTGCATCGTCAGTTTGAGTGGCTGAAGCAGGGGGATATGTCGGTTACTCAGTATGAGATGAGATTCACACAGCTAGCCCGCCATGCCATGTGGATGGTTCCAATGGACAAAGAGAGGATCCGGAGATTTATAGATGGTCTTATCTATCCCATCCATATATTGATGACCAGAGAGAGAGCTTTGGCAGTTACCTTTGAGGAGGTGGTTGATGATGCCCGTCATATTGAGATAGATCGCCGCAGAGAGCGTGAGGAGAGAGAGGCTAAGCGGCCTCGTGGTACTGGCAGCTACAGTGGTGCTCCGTCTAGGGGCCAACCTCAGCACAGCAGGGGTCATTTTTTCAGGTCTCATCAGTCTGTACGTGCAAAGTCCAGTGGGGTTTCATCAGATCGTAGTCGTCAGGGCCATCAGGGTTATCAGGGTCAGCAAGGCCGTCAGCAGAGTCAGCCCGCATTGAGTGCTCTTCCAGCTCAGAGCTCTGCTCCTGCTTCCTCAGCACATGATTCATCTGCAGCGAGGGGTCCTCAGCAGCCCCTTCTTCCATCTTTGGGCCGTTGTTTTGAGTGCGGTGACTTGGGCAATATCAAGAGAGAGTGTCCTCAGTGGCTTCATAGGCGGTCTCAGCAGAGGGATCAACCCTCGTCTTCTACTCTTGTTTCTTCAGCGCCAGCACGGTCAGCTAGGACGGGTGGCCAGGTAGCCAGAGGTCGCCCGAGGGGCGAGGATCGTACTGGTGGAGGCCAGGCTCGTTTCTATGCTCTTCCGGATAGGAAGGACGCTAGTGCCTCAGATGCTGTCATTTCAGGTATTATCTCAGTCTGCCACAGGGATGCTTCTGTATTGTTTGATCTCGGATCCACCTATTCCTATGTTTCTACTTATTTTGCATATCATTTGGGTATGACCCATGGCATTCTTGCTTTGCCCGTACATGTGTCTACCCCGATGGGGGATACTGTTGTTGTGGATCAGGTATATCGATGCTGTCTTATTACTATTAGGGGTCTGGAGACCCGAGTTGATTTATTGATATTGGGCATGGTAGATTTCGATGTGATTCTAGCCATGGATTGGCTATCTCCTTACCATATGATTCTGGACTGTCATGCCAAGACAGTCACACTAGCTATTCCAGGTAATCCGAGGGTCGAGTAGCGTGGCTTGAATGATTATGTGCCCGACAAGGCAATTTCTATATAAAGGCCCAACAAATGATTGGGAAGGGTTGTTTATCTTATTTGACATTCATTAGAGATGTCGAGGCTGAGACACCTAGTCTTGATTCAGTCCCCATTGTGAGAGAGTTTCCGGATGTATTTCCAGCAGACCTGCCGGGCATGCCGCCTGACAGGGATATTGACTTTGGTATTGACTTGGTGCTGGGCACTCAACCCATTTCTATTCCTCCCTATCACATGGCACCAGCAGAGTTGAAAGAATTGAAAGAGCAGCTTCAGGAACTCTTAGATAAGGGTTTCATTCGCCCGAGTATGTCACCTAGGGGTGCACCAAGTATTGTTCGTGAAGAAGAAAGATGGCACAATGAGAATGTGCATTGATTACAGGCAGCTGAACAAGGTAACAATGAAGAATAAGTACCCATTGCCTCGTATTGAGGACCTATTTGTTCAGCGCCAGGGAGCTAGTGTATTTTCTAAGATTGATCTTCAATCGGGCTATCATCAGTTGAAGATCAGGGACTCAGATATTATGAAGATAGCGTTCAGAATGTGATATGAGCACTACGAGTTCCTGGTGATGTCTTTTAGGCTGACTAATGCCCAGCAGCATTCATGCGCTTGATGAATAGTGTATTTCGACCGTACCTTGATTCTTTTATGATTGTATTTATTGATGATATTCTGGTGTATTCACGCAGCCAGGAGGAGCATGCACAACACTTGAGGTGGTATTACAGAGGTTGAGAGAAGAAAAGCTTTATGCAAAATTCCCTAAGTGTGAGTTCTAGCTTGATACTATGACCTTTTTGGGACATGTAGTGTCCAGTGATGGCATTCGGGTTGATCCACAGAAGGTCGAGGCAGTGCAAAATTGGCCCAGACCTTCCTCAGCTACTGAGATTCGGAGTTTTCTCGGCTTGGAAGGCTATTACCGCCGGTTTGTTTAGGGTTTCTCATCTATTGCTTCACCTTTGACGAAGCTGACACAGAAGAATGCTCCATTTGTGTGGTCTGATGAATGTGAGGAGAGCTTTCAGAAGCTCAAGGAGGCTTTGACCACAGCTCCAGTACTTGTGTTGCCATCAGCTTTGGGGTCTTATACGGTATATTGTGATGCTTCCTGAGTTGGGATCGATTGGGTGTTGATGCAAGAGTGCAGAGTTATTGCATATGCTTCTCTTCAGCTGAAGCCCCACGAGAAGAACTGCCCTGTTCATGATCTAGAGTTAGCTGCTATTATTCATGCATTGAAAATCTAGAGGCACTACTTGTATGGTGTATCTTATGATGTATATACAGACCACCGCAGCCTTCAGCATTTGTTTAAGCAGAAAGATCTCAATATGAGGCAGTGGAGATGGCTTGAATTGCTTAAGGACTATGATATTACCATTTTGTACCATCCCGGGAAAGCCAATGTAGTGGCTGATGCATTGAGACGGGAGGCTGTTAGCATGGGTAGCTTGGCGTATATTCCAGTTGAGGAGAGACCCCCTGCAGTTCATATTCAGGCATTAGCTAATTAGATGGCGAGGCTGGATATTTCTGAGCCCAGTCGGGTGATGGCTTGTGTAGTAGCTCGTTCTTCTTTATATGATCGTATTCGAGAGTGCCATTATGATGATCCACACTTACTTGTCCTTAAGGACAGAGTTCAGCATGATGATGCCATAGATGTCCCTATTGATAGTGATGGTGTGTTGCGGATGCAGGGCCGGATATGTGTGCCCAATGTTGATGGCCTTCGTGAGATGATATTAGAAGAGGCCCACAGCTCGCGGTATTCTATTCACCCAGGAGCCGCGAAGATGTATCAGGATTTGAGACAGCATTACTGGTGGAGGAAGATAAAGAATGATATTGTGAATCATGTGGCTCGGTGTCTAAACTGTCAGCAGGTCAAGTATGAGCATTAGAGACCTGATGGTGTGTTCCAGCATATTGATATTCCTGAGTGGAAATGGGAAAGGATTACTATGGACTTTGTTAGTGGACTCCCTTAGACAGCTAGGAAGTTTGATTCAGTTTGGGTGGTTGTGGATAGGCTGACCAAGTCAGCTAACTTAATCCCAGTGTGTACTACATACTCCTCGGAGCGGTTGGCAGAGATATTCATCCGTGAGATCGTAAGATTGCATGGAGTTCCCATTTCTATTATATCATACAGAGGTACCCAGTTCACTTCTCAGTTCTGGAGGACATTTCAGCGAGAGTTGGGTTCACAGGTAGAGCTGAGCACATCATTTCATCCACAGACGGATGGGCAGTCTGAGCGTACTATTCAGATACTGGAGGACAAGTTGCGTGCTTGCGTTATTGACTTTGGTGGTTCATGGGCTAATTACTTGCCTCTCGCGGAGTTTGCTTATAATAATAGCTACCAGTCCAGCATTCAGATGGCACCGTATGAAGCTTTATATAGGAGGCGGTGTAGGTCTCCAGTCGGTTGGTTTGAGCCCGGTGAGGCTATGTTGTTGGGGACAGAGTTAGTTCAAAATGACTTAGACAAGGTGAAGGTGATTCAGGAGAGACTTCGCACAACTCAGTCGCGTCAGAAGAGTTATGCGGACTGGGAGGTCCGAGATATGTCATATTTAGTAGGTGAGAAGGTGTTGCTGAAGGTTTTGCCTATGAAGGGCGTTATGAGGTTTGGAAAGAAAGGAAAGTTGAGCCCAAGGTTCATCGGACCTTTTGAGGTGCTTAGGAAAGTTGGGGAGGTGGCTTATATGCTTGCTTTGCCACCCAGTTTGTCGGGAGTTCACCCGGTGTTCCATGTATCTATGCTCCGGAAGTATGTTGGAGACCCGTCTCATGTGGAGGACTTGACCTATGATGTGGAGCCGGCAGCCATTTTGGGTCGACAGATTCGTAAGCTGAGATCCAAGGACATAGCTTCAGTGAAAGTGCAGTAGGGAAGGTCGTCCCGTGGAGGAAGAAATTTGGGAGACTGAGCAGGAGATGCGGAGCAGATATCCACACTTATTTGATACTCCAGGTATGTTTCTTAACCCGCTCGCGGACGACCGTTTGTTTAAGTTGGGGAGAATGTAATGACCCGGCCCGTAGTTATGGGAATTACCACCTCGTTGCCTTGCATTTACATATTTTATGCTTTTATATCAGTGTTAGAGTTTATCAGGTGAATTAGGAGTGATTCAGGTTGAAAATGAGGCAAATAGCATGTTTGAAGGAAGCTTAAATATGGGAAGTCAACCTAGAGTTGACTATTGAGTTAGAGTGCTCGGAATCGGATTCTGATGATTTGACTAGTTTCGGGGGATCATTTATGACTTAGGAGAGCAATCGGAATCGAATTCGGAGGTCCGGTGTAGTTTTAGGCTTGAATTGGCGAAGGTTGAATTTTGGCAAAATCCAGACGGTAGGTGAGATTTTTGATCCGGGGGTCGAGATGGAATTCCGACAATTTCTGTATCTTCGTTATGTGATTTTGGATATGTCTACAAATTTTCATGTCATTCGAACATCGTTTGATCGGGTTTTGGATTGAATGTTAGCTTCGAAAGTTTTAAAGAAACTTAGGCTTGAATCCATGTGAAAATGGTGATTTTGATGTTTAGGATGGTGTTATTTGTGATTGGAACAAGTTTGTATTATGTTTTGGAGTAGGTTGGTGGTTTTCGTTGGGGTCTCGGGGGCCTCGTGATGAATTCGGACCATCATCCGGGCATTTTAGACTTGGAAAAACCTGCAGAAAATTTGCAGGTCAGTGCAGCTGAAATTAAGCCTTCTCGTTCGCGTGAAGGCAGTCGCGTTCGCGAAGGCCAGGCAGGCCAATGCATCGCGTTCGCGTGAAGACCTACGCGATCGTGTAGGCAATGTGCGGTTAAGCTTCGCATTCGTGTGATTGGGAGTTGCGATCGCGTAGAAGAGAAAGGGGATAGCTTCGCGTTCGCGTGACCTGACGTCGCATTCGCGATGACTTAATTGAGCGGAGCATCGCGTTCGCGGGAGACCCATCGCGAACGCGTGGAGCAAAAAATGGCTGACAGTGAAATTAAAAACTAGAACAGACCAGTCGCGGGATTATACACCAAAAACACAAATTTTGAGCCATAGAGAGAAGAACTCACGGGAAAACGCTGGGATTTCATCGGGTAATCATCGGAGGTAAGCTTCTTGACTCAAAAACATAAATTTATGGTAGAATTAACATCAATCTTCATGGAATTGGGTAGAAACAGTGAAGAATTATGGCCTAGGTATTGAAAACAAATTTTTGAGTTTTAAAAGGCCATTCGAATTCCGATTTCGATAAATTTTATATGCACGGACTCGTGGCGAGACGAGGATCGCGTTGGTATAAGTTTGTCAATTTTTCGGACAGCGGGCCCGGGGTCGGGTTTTACCAACTTAGCGTATTTATGCGTTTTTCATGTATGGCTTATGTTTCTTTGACCCGTAAATGACATAATTATTGTGGTTTGAATAGATTATACGCGCGAGACAGCAAATTCTAAAGGAAAAGTCATTGCGGACGAGTCTACGACCGGCTCGAGGTGAGTAGTTTGTGTATATGGTAGCCTGAGGGTTTGAAACCCCAGCTTAGCACATTGTGACGCTAGTAAGGCGTGGCTCGCACCCCATGGTAGGTACGAGATTAATTGTGACTAGGGATTGAGACTTGGTCCATCACTGATGTGGAAAATATGCTATTAGTGATGGAAAAACACTGTTTTTCACATTTTTGTGGGCTGTAAGCCTTGTTTGGGGCTTTGTGCCGACCTGTAGTATCATTAGGGGATTGTATATATGTGATAGATATAGTTGCTTAATTACTGATCTCAGTCCTGGTTTTGAAATCACAGTATTGAAATGCTGAGTCACCTGTTTTGTAAAAATTAAATAAAAGTTAAAGTATTTTTCATAAATTATGAAGTGGAATGTGGAAATAAGCAAATTGAGCTGTTTTGTGACTTATCTGATTATTGTGAATTGAGGATGGATCGGGCTGCACGCCGCAGCGGTTATTATGATATGAGGATTGGGCTGCACGCCGCAGCGGTATTTGCGCTTGGGCTGTAGGAGCCCCTCCGGAGTCTGTACACACCCTAGTGAGCGCCGTCAATGTTAAATGGATCGGGCTACACGCCGTAGTGGTTACGTGCATTGCATTGCATTTTTATTTGTTGAATTATTCTGTGGTAGCTATATTGTACTGTTGGTGCTAGTTCGTAGGAGGATCGGACTGTAGTTTAGCTTCATATTGTGGTATTCTGTGGATTTCCTACTTTCAGGTGCTTATATATATTTATTACTCACTAAGTACTTAGTACCCATCCCTACTCCCTACACCTTTTGTGTGTAGACTCGGGTACTCAGGAGCAGTAGACGAGCATTTCCAGCTTTTGCAGAGTCATACCGAGTTGCTGAGGTAGCTGCCGACGTTCGCAGAACCTAGCTTCTCTTCCTCTTTTCAGTTGCTATTTTATGTTCAGACTTGAGTATTTCCATACAGTATTCTCTACTTTTGTTGGGTTTTGTTAGAGGCTCTAGACTTGTGACTCCATGTCACGACCCTAGTTCACCAATCGTGAACATGTCGTGATGGCACCCAGTCCCCACGACTAGGTAAGCCTAACACATTGCGGAATATACAAGTTATGAACATTAAATATTAAATAGCGGAAAAAAATAATATAAAAGGGAATGTAATCCGTGCCGCTTGGCACATACACCCGTCAAAACACATTATATATAACACCACCAAGACCTGGAATCACACGGGTAACACAGACTAAAAGAGAATATACAACTGTGGCTCTATGTGTGAAGAGTATCTAACAACGAAATGAGAGAAAAATGTCTGCTAGTACAATCAGAATAGAAGGAAAGCCTCCGGATCCGCAGACGTAGCAGATCATACCTCGAGGTCTCCCAAATGTACTGCTGAATTACCTAGTATGGGCATGTCCTGATGTACCTGGATCCTGCACAACAAAAGTGTGCAGAAGAGTAGCATGAGTACACCACGGCGGTACTCAGTAAGTGCCAAGCCTAACCTCGATGGAGTAGTGACGAGGAAGGTCAGGGCCCTACTGAGAGAAACAATAACAAAATGATAGTAACAATAATAAGTGGTTTAAAGGATAATAATTCCGAATTAACAATAATAAAGTGATTGCTACAACCATCTACAATTAAGCTAACAACAAGTAACAAAATTCAATTATCAAGTCCAGGACCTGTGGGAATTGAACCCACAGTCCCATTAACAGTACCCCTGAGTCTCCGGGAATCAAACCCGCAACCCATATCTCAGTAAATCTCAGGATCTCCGGGAATCGAACCCGTAGTCCACATCTCAATAATATATCAATAACTCAGGATCTCCGGGAATCGAACCCGCAGTCCACAACAATAACGCAGGATCTTCGGGAATCGAACCCACAGTCCATATCTCAATAACTCAGGATCTCCGAGAATCGAACCCGTAGTCCACAAACAATAACTCAGGATCTCCGGGAATTGAACCCGCAGTCCATAAAAAATACCACTCGGGGTCTATGGGAATCGAACCCACAGCCCTGGGATCTCCGGGAATCGAACCCGCAGTCCACAAACACAACAAATAAAGGAATACATAGAGAGAATATAATATGCTTAACACAACTTCACCGAAAATAGTGCCAACAATTATCAAGAAGTTCAAGTAAGACATTTAGGCAACTAGACAGTTAAATCCTACCTAATCATACTTTTCTAACTAATACCGGGTAAGAGTATCGATTTAATCAGCTAAGAGTAGGGATATCACTAATCGGACAATTTAAGTAAAGTATATGTTCAACAACCAGCGCATGTACACGCCCGTCACCTCGCACACAAGACAGTTAAACTATCACATAATATCCTAGGGGTGAAAATTCCCCCACACGAGGCTACACAAGCCACTTACCTCGACTCCAGTACAAAATCGCTAAGAGACAACTCTCTTGTCGCGAATATCAGACTCCATAGGTGTAGTATCTGATAAAAATCAATAGAATCATATCTGTGACGACCCGGCCCGTCATCACGGGAATTACCACCCCATTATGTTATAATTACATGTTTTATGCTTTTATATCAGTTTTAGAGTCTATCGGGTGAGTTAGGAGTGAATTGGATTGAAATGAGGCATATAGCCTTTTTGAAGGAAACTTGAATATAGAAAGTCAACCCGGAGTTGACTATTTAGTTACAGGGCTCGGAATTGGATTCTGATGATTCGGGAAGTTCCAGGAGATGATTTGTGAGTTAGGGGAGCGATCGGAATTGAATTTGGAGGTCCGGTGTAGAAATAGACTTGAATTGGCAAAGGTTGAATTTTGGTGAAATCCGAACGGTAGTTGAGATTTTGATCTGGGGGTCGGAATGGAATCCCAACAATTCTTGTAGCTTTGTTATGTGATTTTGGATATGTCCGCAAAATTTCAGGTCATTCGGACGTGGTTTGGTCGGGTTTTTGATTGATTGTGTAATTCGGAATGTTTTAAGGAATTTAGGCTTGAATTCGATGTGAATTATGGGTTTTAATGTTGTTAGACATGTTTTGAGGATTGGAACAAGTTCGAATAAGGTATTGGGATGTGTTGGTGTGTTTGGATGGGGTCCCGAGGGCCTCGGGGTATTTTCGGATGGTCAAACGGGAGAAAAATATGGAAAATTGCAGACTTTGTGCACTGGCTCTGTTGTTTTCGCTCCAGCGGAAATGGGGGCATAGGAGTGAGTCCGCAGGAGCGGACCTGGGAGCGCAGAGGTGCTTGGCTTTGTAGAAGCGGAAGCATTTCCGCTGAGGCGGCGTCGCAAGAGCGAGTTTGAGACCGCAGAAGCGGCCAAGGGGCGAGATGGGGAAATCCGCAGAAGTGGATTGGTGATCGCATAGGCGAGTCCGCAGGAGCGGACTGTTGTCCGCAGAAGCCGGAAAGACCGCAAAGGCGGAGGATATTCCGCCGAAGCGGACCCGCAGGAGCGGTCCTTGGATCGTAGGTGCGGAAATGGCCAAATAGGCCTGAGTTCGCAGAAGCGACCATTTGGTCGCACAAGCGGTTCCGCAGGGGCGGAAATGGTCTGCAGAAGCGAAAATCGCTGAAGATTAAATGTATCAGAAGTTAGAAAATTGGAGAAATATTTCACACATTTGGGTCTCGACTTTAGAGGCGATTTGGGCGATTTTGAGAGGAACTCAATGGAAATCATCAGTGTAATCAACTATGGACTTAAACTATGATTAGTATTGATAATATTATGCAATTATATCATGAAAATGGAGGAATTTGGGCTATTTCATGGAGGTTTTAGCCCGAGGCTTGAACTTTAGAAAAACAAGGATTTGAGTGGTCAAATGGAGTCCAAATTTGGTAAATCTTATATGCTTAGACTCGTATCGAGATGAGGGTTCCGAATATGTGACTTTCGTGATTTTTTAGGAAGCGTACCGAAAGTCGGGTTTTGGCAACTTTGTCATTTTTGGTGTAAATTGAGTTGTTTTGACTGGGTATCATTCCATTGGCCTAATTTGATGTGTTTCTACCTTATTTGATCAGATTCTACGCGTGCGGAGCTTGATTCTCGTGGAAATTGCATCGCGGAGTAGTCGTCGCGCTGTATTGAGGTGAATAATAGATGTGGGTGATGACCAGCGGGTTCGAAACCCCGATATACCACTTTGTGACGCTGTATAGCGGCGAGACACGTACTCTCTTGTGAGTGCGGGGTCAATTGTGATTGGGGACTATGGCTTAGTTCGACTTGTTGATACTGTGTTATGATATTAGGCTATTCTTGAGTCGTCGAACCTCCTTCTTGGATGGTTGCATACTATATTGTGATAGTGGATACTCTTGAGCTGTTGAACCTCTTTCTTGGACAGTTGAGTATACTTGTGGGTTGTGAGCCAGTTATTGGATCCCGCGAGGATCGTTATCATTGTCTTGTGATATTGACATGCTAGTTTACTACCAGTCCGTAGCTATTTCTGTTATCATGCTACTTCCAATCTCTGGAACTTGATATTACTATTTTCAACTGAAAAATGATAAAAGAGTTTTCAAAACTACTTTTGAGCCTGCGAGGCTGCATTTGCATATTAGCTAACTGGTAGAGGATCGGGCTGCGCGTTGCAGCGGTATATATGTTGGATCGGACTACACGCCGCAGTAATATTGTGCTTGGGCTGTAGGAGCCCCTCCGGTGTCTGAACCCCCACAGTGAGCACGGGTACACAAATTGGATCGGGCTACCCCCCGTAGCGGTCATTTCATGCATCGCATTGCATTTAGCTACACCTGCTAGCTGTTGTACTTGTTGTTAATATTGTTGGCTCTCTACTGTTGGTATTGAACTGTTACAGGGTATTGGTATAACTTTACATTGTGCTTTACTGTGGATTTCTTATCTACGCTGTCTTACCCTTGTTTATTACCACTGAGTCTGGCAGTACTCATTTTACTCCCTGCACCTTGTGTGCAGATCCAGGTACCTCTCAGCGACCTGATTCGGTAGCCGCTCGGAGGCATTGTGCGGGATAGTCGAGGTAGCTGCAGCGTCCGCAGGACCTGACTCCCTTTCTAGCTTTCATTTCTTATCTTGTTGTCTTTCCTTTCCGCACTGAGTCTGTTATAAACCTTATTACACATATGTTCTTTAGAGGCTCATGACTCTTGACCCTTCGGTCTTTGGGAGTTGGTATGTGTTGGGACTTGGTTCCCCGTTTTCGATTTATATATCACTATTGTTTTATGATTTGATGTGTTTAAAAGGGATAAAGTGAGCTCCTAGCTCTGTTATTGTTATTAATTGGTCAGGCTGGCCTAGCAGTGTGCTGGGCGCCATCACGACCGGATTTGGGGTCGTGACAAGTTGGTATCAGAGCCTAGGTTTACTAGGCCTCATGAGTCTTGAGCCGGTTGGTAGAGTCTTGTGGATCGGTACGGGGACGCCTGTACTTATCCTCGAGAGGCTGCGAACCTTTAGAAAACATTTCACACTTCTTGGAATTCTTATCGTGCGTACTTGATTCAGCTTGAGATATACTTTTGAAAACTCCTTCCACACAGTTGTGTACGCATCGAGCGCTCAGTAATATAATTGCTTTATGGCTTGTGATTTCCCCGATTGAGGGGCGAGACATAATCTCTGTGAGTTCATATTGGGCCAGTCAGAAAGACTTGAGGCTGGACCTTGTCTATGACTTGAGCATCGAAGTGCTGATTTTGTGAGTGGTGGTAGTAAACAATGTACTGAGGGTTTGAAGCCCCGTACTAGCACTATACAGTGCTATGCTGAGATGATACACGCGTCATGTGACGAGCGTGGTGGTATTGTGACTAGGAATTTGGACTTGATCCTTCCCGATTGATAGATTACTGTGTATAATGACTGAGGCTGGGCTTATATCAATGTATTTGGGCTTGTAGCCATGTTTGGGGCCTTATGCCGATCTGTAGAGTATTAGGGAGGCTTACTAAAAGATGAGCTATTAATTGTTCGACTCTTATCTAATCTTTTGTGTAGCCCCGAGCTATGCGCATGTTGAATATTACCATATCTCTTAATTGAAAGGTAAAGTGCCTTATGTGTAGTGGAACGAGTTCAAACTCAGGAAGACTAAACTGATTATGCTATGTGTATCCTGGTGGAAGGTATTGTGCTGAAATGCTAAATTGAGAAGAAGTAGGTGGGTTGATCCTCATGTGTAATTGAAAGGTATTTGATATGTGTTATGATTCGAGCATGTACAATGCATGTTCATGTACCAATTATGATAATATGATTTGTGTAGTAATGAGACTAATGTTGTCGATATGCATTGTGATGTCTTGTCGAGTTCTGAATGTATTGCTAGGATGGTTTTGGTGATTCTCTGGCAGGTGGATAGGCCAATTTACAAAGGAAACTTTGCCGAAATTTTTGGAAAATTTGGGACTTAGAAAAGATTTTTGTCACCTAAAGAGTAGGCTTAACTGTTGTGTGTGAATGAATACAAGAACTACAAAATAGTTAATATTTCTGATGATTCGAATCTCCGCCGAAGCTTGTAAATGACTTGAGTTTAATCTAACTAGAACTTTGTGGCATCATTTGAGTAAGAATGCTATGAGTGGCTAAAAATGCTTTGATGTATGGCTCCGAGCTAAGTTGGGGAGGTTGTTATTGATTAACTGATTGCACTGTTGTGTGTTGCTGTGTTGGCTCTGTCTCTAGGTATGTTGGGAAATTTTGATAAAGGTTATGGTGCTTCGTAGATGTGAAGAAATACTAGGATGTTGTGAACTTGTGTTGGTAAAGAATGTTTGGTGTAAAGAAAAGAAAGATAGCTAATTGTATCCGTATGTAATCATGATCTGCAGTGTCAGAGTTCTAACAAGGCGCGAGTGGTTCTATTCAATAAGACAGTTGAATTACATCTGAATAAGGGCGAATGATGACCGAGAGAATTGTTTTCCGGTGTTTAAGATTTTGCTTGTAACAGTCAGGTGTCTTAAGATTGTGCATGTGACTAAAGACGGTGGTTTTGTTAGAAGAGATCAAGACTTGTATTATATTATGTGAATGATGGGATTCTATGTAATCGTATTGGAAGGTAATGATAATGAATTCAAATCGCAAGAAGTTCTTCGAAATAAAGTATTATAGAATGTGGTCCTTTTGGGAAACATTGAGAGAGTATTCAGCGGCCTATGAGTCTTAGACGGTGTGGTCTTACGTACGAGTCTCGTGTGGTAACATGAGTTGATGTATTATGGTGTTACAGTAAGGGATAATATTAAATTAAAGATGAATTATAAGGGAAACTGGTTAAATGGAACAACTTGTTAATAAACCGAAACGGTATGAGAAGGAATACGATTAATTCCTGGTATATGTTTGAAGTAATGAGTCTCGCAGATAATGTGCAATAAAGCTTTTGAGTGCTGGCAGTTGTATAACTCGATATGGGAATAAGGACTCAGTCCTCGCAGTTTAATTTATGCAATGTAATTGGGAGAAAGAGTTTATGATGTGTTTTACCGTGGTTTGAAAATGAGTGTATTTCCTGTTGGTATGCAAAGCTTGGAATGTGTAATGAGTTTTCTTTAAATGGGATCATGAAAGGCCTTGACTAGTTGAGTGCGCCGATGTTTGTATCGTAGGAAGGGGATATGAATTTCTATGTTATCCTGGTGTGCCCCAGTCAAGCGGACCTGGGTGCCTTTCATTCCCACGCGTTACCCCTGTGATGACTGTTTCTCATTAACCAAATATATTACTAATCATAATTGATTTCACATTAAACAAATAAAATGATACGAGTGATTCATTAACAAGATTTCAACTTTTACAACGCCCGACATAACACCTTATATATATAAGATTGGAGTCCCACGGTTTACATGTCTACAGAGCCTCTAGGATACAAAAGGGAAATACAATACTTGCCGGTAACAAGGCTCCGGCTATACCTTTCAAAACCAAAATGAAATCCAAACCGAAGTGGCAAGAACCACACAAGGCCCCGAGGAAGAAAGGGGCTCACCAAGACGGGCAGTGGAAGGAGAAGAATACTACCGCCGACGAGCTGAAGTGCCTGCTACTGATCCACCTACAATCATGACACGAATGTAGCGCCCCCGGCAAAAGGGACGTCAGTACACTTAAATTGTACTGGTATGTATGGACAAACTTTGTCTCAAGTAAACTCAAGCCATTAAATTACATCAACAATCAATTAAGCCAGACCAACCATGTTTCCACATTTTCCTCATTTCAAATAATTCTCACACAAAGCACTTTCCACGATCAACCAATTTAACAATAACCAATCAATCACGTAAAACACAAGTAGTCAAACAAAGGGGCAATCAGTGCCCCACAGGTTGCAAACTCTCCTGCTGTCTCCTTTCACAATTTCACATTATTGATTTATGTATCAATTTTCAATAGCGATTTCGATCGCTTTCCATCCTTATTGCCCCCGACCACCCTTATTACCTCGGCCACCCTTATCACCCCAACCCACACCTTATTTCACCACGTCGCGGCGCGCGACACGACCCCGCCTTACAGCTGAAAACACAACAATTTCAAACAGCAGATAAGGTACTACACACAATTTCAACAAGTTCAAATAAGCAACTTGCACATTGTTTCATGTTCTCAATTACTTCTCAAGCCAATATCACAACCAAGTTACAATGTTTCCAAATTCAAGAATATTCACACATGTATATTCAACAATTTTCCATAATTCAAGTGTTTCATCTCTTTCCACAATAAACCAATTCTCAAGTGTTTCGATTTCTTTTCCACAAGGTGCCATATAGGCCATCATAATCATTATTCACAAATTCTTTACCCAATTCAACTCTCATTTACCTTTCGGTTCATATTTCTTACCACAACACTCATAGTTCAACAACAACTTTGAATATCCAACAACAACATCAATTAATCACATACAATTTCTCAAATCAACACATGCCAAACAATTTTACACATAAGGGCGATTTCACAAGAATCAAAATTAGCCATACATACCTGGTGATGATGTTTTTCCTCCTACTTTATGCTTACCCAAGATATCCTACTCTTGCCAACCTTGTTCTTGAAGACTCTTACTTCTACCCACTTCTTTTACTAGAAATCAAGTTCAATAATCATGCATGAGTGTAAAAATTCTATTTTCAAAAGCTATTATATGCAAACCTCTCTTTACCCAATTAAAACTGAAAATCAAAGAAAATAGTTAGGGTTTTTACCTTGAAAATATTGGGGAAGTTGAATCCTTGCCCTAGAATCCCTTGGAATTAAGTAGTTGGAACAATCTTTGAAGATGAAGAACTTCTCTCTCTAAAAACCCTCTCTTCTCTCTCTAATTTTTGGTGAGATGATATGATAAAAATGAAGAAGAGGTGTGTTATATTAAAGAAGAGATCGGGTCAAAATGTTACAAAAACTGGGCCGGGGTCAAATATGCGGTCACTATGCGACCGCAGAATCGACATGCGGTCCGCATAGTGGCCGCAGAATGGCTCAAAAATTACGCAAGCTCTGGAACGATTTGCGGTCACTATGCGGACCGCATGTTGATTCTGCGGCCGCAAAAGTGCACCGCAGATTGACATGCGATCGCATATCGACCGCACATTGGACACAATTTTGGGCAACTCTCTGGAACGATTTGCGGTCACTATGCGGACCGCATATTGATTCTGCGGTCGCAAAAGTGCACCGCAGATTGACATTTTACTGGAAAAAATTTTATTCTACATTTTGAAACTTAAATCACTACCAAGGGTCCGAACCGCGGCTCGCAAGCTCGCCGCGAAGAATTCTACGCATTCCTAACACATCATTCGGACCATGACACCACATCTACTAGGTTTTATGCACAAAAATTTCACGGGGCCTTACAGTATCGTAGGAAGGGGATATGAATTTCTATGTTATCCTGGTGTGGTATGGTATATGCGATGTGATATGGAAAGTTGATAATGGCATATTCAAGGTTTTGAGATCAGTTCATAATATATGGGAAGTCATTAAAACTATTGAGCAGCGCGGGCAGCTGCAGGTGATTTAAGAATCGATCTTTCTGGTGATTAAGGAAAATTATACAGCTATTCTAGTGAATTGGCAAGGAATATGGTCCAAAAAGGGCTAGGTAATATAAACTGATAATATTTAGTGGTGTGGTGGTATCCTCTTGTTAGATTGACAGTGATGATTGAGTTGTAAATGGCATAAGGAAATTTCTGAATGGCTTTTGTGGTATGAATGGACGCTTGATGTGCTTTATGTATTTGTACGGTGAAGTACGGAATCAGGCATGATGATTCATGTGTTATATATGTGTTGGAGACTAGAAGTTCTCGTAACCCGCCTACGCAGCGGTGGTATATTGTGTGTATCGGCACCATTGAGCGGTTATTGGAAATTGGAAGCCCTAGTGGCTATCTCGTTACTTGATATGACGAATTTGGATTATGATACTTGATTGCTCACTTGTTGTCATGGGTCAGGTTGTCTAGACTAATGTGATATGGACTATGATGGAATGGTACAAATTGCATGGCAGAGTGCATTAGAGTAAGCTCCAGCGGGGTAGTTGTAATTCAGGACCAGCGGACGGCTGGTAGGTATTGCTTTGTCAGTTGGGCCGTCGTGGCGGATATTAGTGCAGAGGTTTCTACCATGGGTTCAGTTCCGGTATTGGGGAAACTTTGTCAGATGCGTTTCTTATGGCCGAGCTTGAGGCTATATATGTTTACTATAATGAGCAATTCGACTCGATGTGCATTTCCTTTTGCGAGATTTATGCGTGGATCGGGTGGCACGCCGCCACGGGTTATTTGGATCGGGTGGCACGCTGCCACATGCATGGTATCCGGATCGGGTGGCACGCTGCCACGGGTATGTCATTGGAGCGGGTTGTACGCCGCAACAGAATATTGTGAAAATATAGTTAGTTATATGCTACCTGGTATACAATACTTCCTCGCTTATGAGGAAAAGCCCGTATTGAGTATCGGTTGGCGAATGGCACATTGGTTGTGTTCTTTCAGGATTTGATAGCATACATTAATTGTTTTACCATGGGTGAGGTTGATTGCTTGGGTTCAAGACCTAGATCTGTGCATGGCTAACCGTTTTGAGCTTGGTAGCTTGAGGTGCTTCATGAGTAATAGTGTTTGGATAGAATCACGAATCGTGGCAAGGACACGTGATGTTATGACCTCTCGAGGAGGATTCAGGTACTCTATTTCTATAATACGAGACGCGATCTCAGTTCTATGTTATGACGGCACAGAGGAATTGAATTGCAACTCTTTTGCTGGAGACAGTTGTCATGATTTGAGCTGTCATGATTCGAGTGTGTTCAGACGTTTCAATTGGAGCCTATGTAGTGCTCGTCGCGGCTTAGGCCGGTGTTTGAGGTGTCATGTCACCGGTGCGGTGTGTTATGATTGAAATGATCGTTGGAGTCATTATTGAGAGCGAGCATATGTGATTTTAGTTGGTTAGAAAGGTAATATCGTGGTTTGGCGTGCGAAATCTATTGTAGTATCGGTTAAAAGGGAAAAAACGATTATGAATGGGTAACCTGAGAGATGGATTCGATATATCGCGTGTTCGGTTGCCGTGGGCAGTATATGAAGGTGTTGGACTAAGGCTTTAGCTAATGAGAAGGGTTCTTTCTGCTAGTGTTTGGTTGTTGTGGCCAGTTGTTGTGGCTAGAGACTATCGTCTCGAGTGATTGGGTTGTTAGATACATCATATGATCTCACCCGGAGTGGCGAGTATGGCTATTACAGATGGATCGTGTGTACTATGAGTATAGATGGGGGATTCAGATTTGGTATATGATTTCAGAAAGTGCAATGTGGATTATGGTTCAGTTGGAGCGTGAAATTTCAGCTATATGGTGTTGTCGGACTTATGTGAGATAGGGTGACGTATGATCGCCCGAATATATGCTTGGTAAGGTCATTCAGCTATTGGGTTGCTTCTAGTACCACTCTGGTACGCTCGAGGACGAGCGTTTGTTTAAGTTGGGGAGAATGTGATGACTCGGCCCGTCATCACGGGAATTACCACCCCGTTATGTTGTAATTACATGTTTTATGCTTTTATATCAGTATTAGAGTCTATCGGGTGAGTTAGGAGTGAATTGGATTGAAAATGAGGCATATAGCCTTTTTGAAGGAAACTTGAATATGGAAAGTCAACCTAGAGTTGACTATTTAGTTAGAGGGCTCGGAATCGGATTCTGATGATTCGGATAGTTCCAGGAGGTGATTTGTGAGTTAGGGGAGTGATCTGAATTGAATTTGGAGGCCCGGTGTAGAAATAGGCTTGAATTGGCTAAGGTTGAATTTTGGCGAAATCCGAACGGTAGGTGAGATTTTGATCTGAGGGTCGAAATGGAATCCCGACAATTTCTGTAGCTTCGTTATGTGATTTTGGATATGTCTGCAAAATTTTAGGTCATTCGGACGTCGTTTGGTCGGGTTTTTGATTGATTGTGTAATTCAAAATGTTTTAAGGAATTTAGGCTTGAATTCGATGTGAATTATGGATTTTAATGTTGTTAGACGTGTTTTGAGGATTGGAGCAAGTTCGAATAAGGTATTGGGATGTGTTAGTGTGTTTGGATGGGGTCCTGGGACCTCGGGGTATTTTCGGATGGTCAAACAGGAGAAAATATGGAAAATTGCAGACTTTGTGCACTGGCTCTGTTGTTTTTGCTCCTGCGGAAATGGGGGCGCAGGAGCGAGTCCGCAGGAGCGGACATGGGAGCGCAAAGGCGCTTGGCTTCGCAGAAGCGGAAGCATGTCCGCTGAGGCAGCGTCGCAGGAGCGAGTTTGAGACCACAGAAGCGGCCAAGGGGCGAGATGGGGAAATCCGCAGAAGCGGATTGGTGATCGCATAGGCGAGTCCGCAGGAGCGGACTCTTGTCCGCAAAAGCGGGAAAGACCGCAGAGGCAGAGGGTATTCTGCAGAAGCGGACCCGCGGGAGCGGTCCTTGGATCGCAGGTGCGGAAATGGCCAAATAGGGCTGGGTTCGCAGAAGCGGTTCCATAGGGGCGGAAATTGTCCGCAGAAGCGAAAATCGCAGAAGATTAAATGTATCAGAAGTTAGAAAATTTCAGAAACATTTCACACATTTGGGTCTCGGCTTTAGAGGCGATTTGTGCGATTTTGAAGAGGAACTCAAGGGAAATCATCAGGTAATCAACTATGGACTTAAACTATGATTAGTATTGATAATATTATTCAATTATATCATGAAAATGGAGGAATTTGGGGTATTTCATGGAGGTTTTAGCCCTAGGCTTGAACTTTAGAAAAACAAGGATTTGAGTTGTCAAATAGGGTCCGAATTTGATAAATCTTATATGCTTAGACTCGTATCACTGCCAGAAATTGGCCCTATGGGAACGGTCTTTTTGGCAATGGTTGTTAAACCGTTGCCATAGAGCATCTATGGTAACGGTTATAACCGTTACAATAGCATTTTGGTGATATAAGCACACTTAATCTATATAACCGTTGCAATTATAAATGCACCGTTGCCATAGTTTCATCTGGCGCAACGGCTATATAAACCGTCCCAATAAAATTATCTACTGGAACGCTTTTATTGTAAAAACTTCTATTGGAACAGTTATTTTTTCCCTCATTATTTTCCCCCCGTAATTTTGTTCCCCGCCAAAAGAAGCATTATTTTTTTTATTTGAATAATTTTAATAATGAAAATATTATGTGAGAAGACTATTTTTCCCTTTTTCCATTAAAATATCTATACATCCAATATAGCTTATGATAGCCCCAAATTAAGAACCCTAGCTCAGAGCTTCTTCGATCCATTTCACTGAACTCTCAGAGATTTCTTCATCGATTGCATTGAACCCTCAGAGACAGCTTCTTCGATTGCAAAGCCACTCTCTTGAAAGATCTTCTCTCGTTCACTCTAAGAAATCTGTTGAATCTTCCTCTCTATCGTATTCCTCTCTCTCACTCTCTAAAATTGGGTTAATAGGGTTTTACACATAAGTTTTTTTGATTTAGTTGGTGCGACAATATTTTTGGTATCGTCAAATACCTCCAAGAATGAAAGTGATGAATCTGAATGTCTAGGGTTTTGATTAAAAATTTCGTTTTTAATTTCGAAAAGGACAACGAGCTAGATTCTTCTGAATTCGTGATTGTTACTAGAAATTAATCTTTGGCGGTTTGATTTTTATGCTATTCGGAAGTAGAATCCAATGCTTGAGCTCGATTTGGTGAAGGTTTGTTCAATAATCGAATTTTCTGGTGTTGAGGCTCGAAGAACAACTTCAGTTTCTGGGACTGAGTTTGAAGCTGCGTAGCCTATGCATCGTCCCTATGTGTCAATACGTATCGAATTTCAGAAGGCATCAGGTTTGATTCTTCTAAGTCGAAAGTTAGTTTTATGTGCTTAAAATTTTGAAGAAAGTTTGAGTTGTAGCTGAAATTTGACTCGATCATCTTAGCTAATTGATTTGAATCAATTCGGCTCGCGTTGCTTACTACTTTGTTTCTGAATGTTAAGCTAAAATTTATCTTGGTATTCCTTGCTATTGGATTTGATAGTGTCTATTGCTATTGAAGTCCAATTCCTTGCTTCAGTTGGATTAACTTGTGATCTTGAAGTGCAAAACCTATTGAAACAAATAGCTAGGTTGACTGTTTTTGCTTAGCTTGGTACTGCAGGCCGAATAAGGGTGATGTCTAAGACCTGCACAACATGCACTCGAGGCTCAGGAGTGCGGGTGGTGGGAGTCTGCACTCCTGCCCCGGCCTGGGATGTGGCTGCAGAAAGGGGAAGTAACCCTGCCTGTGACAAAGTAGCATACGCGTTCATAAACTATACTAGTGCCTCCTAAACAGCTGGAGTAGTAGTGGCGGTAGGAGTGATCGGTGTCTGAACTCCGGCTGGATTTACTAGCGGTACCTCAGCGGCAACTCGCGCGTGGCCTCTGGCTGCACCACGTGCGCGTCCACGGCCTCTACCCCGGCCCCGGCCTCTAACGGCGGCTGCAGGGGGCGCGGGTGCCTGGTCCTCTTAAGTAGCACGTGTCCTCACCATCTGTGAGAAACTAGAAGTCAGAAATTTAGAATTGGGATCAAAATATCGCACGACAACGAATTCAAAGAAATGAAAATGTTTTTCCTAAACAGTTACATAGCCTCTCGTAGATAAGTACAGACATCTTCGTACCGATCAGCAAGACTCTAATAAACCGGCCTGTGTCCCATGACACCTACGAATCTAGAGCTCTGATACCAACTTGTCACCACCCTAGTTCACCAATCGTGAACATGTCATGACGGCACCTAGTTCCCACGACTAGGTAAGCCTAACACGTTGCAGAATATGCCAGTTTATAAACATTAAATAAGAATAGTGGAAATATAATATAAAAAGGAAATGTAATCCGTGCCACTTGGCACATACATCCATCAAACAACTGTATAAAACACCACCAAGACCCGGAATCCCACGGGCAACACAGACTAAAAAGGAGAGTATACAACTGTGGCTCTAAATGTAAAGAGTTTCTAACAACGAAATGAGGGAAAACATTTACTAATACTATCAGAATAGAAGGAGGGCCTCCGGATCCGCGGACGTAGCAAATCATACCTCGAGGTCTCCCAAAGTGCTGCTGAATCACCTAGTATGAGCCTGTCCTGATGTACCTGGATCTGCACAACAAAAGTGTGCAGAAGAGTAGCACGAGTACACCACAGAGGTACTCAGTAAGGGCCAGGCCTAACCTCGACGGAGTAGTAACGAGGAAGGTCAGGGCCCTACTGAGGAAAAATATAATAACCAATATGATAATGAGAAGACAATATGTGTATAATCACAGCAAGTATCAGTCAAGAAAAATAAGTAAAACAGTAGCAACGGACGAACACTATCAAAGAATAGAGGTACAAACTACAACCGGATATTTAACGTCGGGGATCTCCTAGTATCCTGAGGATCTCTTAGTATCCTCAATAAATATATTTCAGGGATCTCTTAGTATCCATAATAATAATAAATTTTGGGATCTCCTGGTATCCCGACGATCTCCCGGTATCCTCAATAAATGTTCTGGTATCTCTTAGTATCCAGAGGATCTCCTAGTACCCTCAATAATATTCTGGGATCTCTTAGTATCCAGAGGATCTCCTAGTATCCCCCCATAAATTTTCTAGGATCTCTTAGTATCCAGAGGATCTCCTAGTATCCTTAATAAATATATTCTTTTCTGTGCCAGGGATCTCTTAGTATCCCGCACCCTCATTCTTATTGTATAATATGTATAGGGGAAATTTCCGGGATGCCGTCCCGTAGTCCAAATTTAAATCAACCACCAACAACAACTCAAGATATTAATTAACTACCTACTCATAACAAATAATAGTATATTCTATCCTAATATGTCTCGTAAAAATGCAACAAGGTAGTTTAAGTAAATAGACAAATACATCCACTAAACATGCTTTCCTAAACTAGCACAAGCTATAATAGCAGTTAGGAATAAGAAATTATGAAAGAGAACTCAACTCAAATAACTTTTAGTTTTAAGTAAAAATTCGGGTTTTCAACAATTAGCTCAAGAATGCGCTCGTCACCTCACGCACAAGGCATTCAATTACCAAATTCATATCTTAAGGGACAAAGTCCCCCACACAAGGTTAGACAAGCCACTTACCTCGACTCCGGTACAAAACCACTAAGAGACAACTCTCTTGCCGCGAATGTCGGCTTCCACAGGCGTAGTATTGATAAAAATCAATAGAATCACATCAAAATAGGCCAATTGGGCATTACCGAATCAAAACAACTCAAAATACACCAAAATCCACAAGTTTCCAAAACAAGACTTTCGGTACGCCTCTCGAAAAATTACGAAAGTTATATATATGGGTTCCTTATCTCAACACGAGTTCGTGCATATAAAATTTATCGAAATCGGACTCTGTTTGCCCATTTAAATCAAAGATTTTCTAAAGTTTAGGCATAGGGCTCAAACCCTCCATTAACAGTGAAATAATCACGGATTTCATGATACACTAACGGATTAAGGCCAAGAAACTTACCCCCGATGATTTCCCGATGATATCCCAGCGTTTCCCCTTCAATGTTCCTCTCTTGGAGCTCAAAAATGGAATTTTGTAAATGGGGGTCGCGTCTGAAATGTTTCTGGACTTAAAGTCACTGCCAGGCCAAATAACCCTACGCGATCGCAGCACTGGGCTTGCGATCGTGATGCACACATTCCTGGGACCTGATTTTTCTTCTACGCGATCGCAGCCTATGGTACGCGATCGCAGTGAACAACTAAAGATCCCTACGCGATCGTGACATGCTCCACGCGATCGCACTGCTTCCGACCAAATACCCTACGCGATTGCACACGACCTCACGCGATCGAAATGCTTCAACTCCCAGACTTACGCAATCGTACCCCTCACCTCGCGATCTCACAGCTGCGGTTTTTCCCCCTACGCGATCGCATCCTAGGCATCGCGATCGCGATGCATTACCACCACACCTTACGCGATCGCATGGCCATCTCCGCGATCGCGGAGAGCAAAATTGTTCTGCAATTATTGCAGCAGAAAATAGCAGTGCCTTAGGCACAAATTGATCCGTTTGGAACCCCGAATTCATCCCGAGGCTCCCAGGACCCCAACGAAAACCACCAACATACTCCAAAACATGATACGAACTTATTCCAATCATTAAAACACATCTAACAACATCAAAACCCATAATTCACCTCGAATTCAAGCCTAAATTTCTTAAAACTTTCCGAATTACACATGTGATCTAAAACCCAACCAAACGACGTCCGAATGACCTGCAAATTTGTGGACATATCCAAAAATCACATAACGAAGCTATAGAAATTATCGGAATTCCATTCCGACCCCCGGATCAAAATCTCACCTATCGTTCAGATTCGCCAAAATTTCAAACTTCGGTATTTCAAGCCTAATTGAGCTACGGACCTCCAAAATACATTCCGAACGTGCTCCCAAACCTAAAATCACCTAACAGAGCTAATGGAGCCATCATATTCCGTTCCGAGGTTGTCTTAACATTGTTCCGGCTACCGGCCATTTTTCAACTATAAGGCTTCTATTTAGGGACTAAGTGTCCCAAAACGCTCCAAATTTCAGAATCGACTCTCCCGACAAAACACAATAGCATAAATGCACTTGGGGAACAGTTAAATTGGGGATCGGGGCGTAATATTCTAAAACGACCGGCCGGGTCGTTACAAGGAGATCATCAACACCACCACCATACTTTCACTTCCCAATTCTGTGTCAATTCATGTGTTTTGCTTCAAAGAAGGATTTGCTATGCTTTTTCATTTGATTAGATATTTAAAGGATAAATAGTAGTAGATTTGGCTGGCCGCTCTCTGCTCCAAGGCTGCGGGGTGGCCACCTATTTATGTAAACGTTTGGATCCAAATCTGATACTTCTCTTTATGTGAGACCATTGGGACCTCCTTTCTATAGGTCGGAATTCATTTCACTTCCATATCTTTTAAGTGACTTAATAGTGTAAAATATTTCTTATACTAACGGTGTATATCACTTAAATTCTTTAAATTTTGTGACGACCCAGCCCGTCGTCACGGGAATTACCACCCCGTTATGTTATAATTATATGTTTTATGCTTTTATATCAGTGTTAGAGTCTATCGGGATAGGAGTGAATTGGATTGAAAATTTTTGAAGGAAACTTGAATATAGAAAGTCAACCTGGAGTTGACTATTTAGTTAGAGGGCTCGGAATCTGATTCTGATGATTCGGGTAGTTCCTGGAGGTGATTTCTGACTTAGGGGAGCGATCAGAATTGAATTCAGAGGTCCGGTGTAGAAATAGGCTTGAATTGGCTAAGGTTGAATTTTGGCGAAATCCGAACGGTAGGTAAAATTTTGATCCGGGGGTCAGAATGGAATTCCGAAAATTTCTGTAGCTTCGTCATGTGATTTTGGATATGTCCGCAAATTTTTAGGTCATTCGGACGTCGTTTGGTCGGGTGTTTGATTGAATGTTAGTTTCGAAAGTTTTGAAGAAACTTAGGCTTGAATCCGTGTGTAATTTGTGATTTTGTTGTTTAGGATGGTGTTTTTATGATTGGAACAATTCGTATCGTGTTTTGGAGTATTGGTGGTTTTTGTTGGGTTCCCGGGGGCCTCGGGGTGAATCCAGACCATCATCCGGCATTTTTCAACATGGAAAATCTGTAGAAAAATTGCAGAAATTGTGCAGAAGGTTAAGCCTTCGCGTTCGCGAGGGCAAGGCCCGCGTTCGCGTAGGCTGGGGCCAGTTGGTCATCGCGTTCGCGAGGGGGAATACCGCATTCGCGTAAGAGAAAGATGGGAAGCATCACGTTTGCGATGGTGTGGGTCGCGGACGCGTAAGACGAAAAGGCGAAGCATCGCTTTCGCGTGGATTGGGGACGCGTTCGCGTAGAAGGAATCCCGGATGGCTGCGGAGTGTGCATCTCGAACGCGTGGGGCATGTCGCGTTGGCGAAGGGTAATTTGGTTAGAGCATCGCGGATACGTGATAGGCAACGCGAGCGCGAAGAAGGATTTGGTCTGGCAGTGGAATTAAATTGCAGAACCAGTGTAGTCGCAGGTTTCACACCCAAAACACAAATTTTGAGTTCTATAGAGAGAAACTCACGGGAGATTGCTGGGAAATCATCGGGTATTTGTCGGAGGTAAGTTTTGTGTCTTAAATTACAGAATTTTATCATGAAATCCTGCATTAATTCTCTGTAAATGAAAGATTAAAGGTGGGTTTTAGCCCTAGGCCTAAAATTAAAGAAAAACACTGATTTGAGTGGGCAAATAGAGTCCGAATTTTGTAAATTTTATATGCCTAGACTTGTATTGAGACGAGGGTTCCGAATATGTGACTTTCCTAATTTTTCGAGAAGCGTACCAAAAGTCGGGTTTTGGCAACCTTGTGAATTTTGATGTAAATTGAGTTGTATTGACTGGGTATCATTCTATTGGCCTAATTTGATGTGTTTCTACCATATTTGATCAGATTCTACGCGTGCGAAGCTTGGCTCTCGTGGCAAGGGCATCGCGGACTAGACGTCGAGCTGTATTGAGGTGAGTAATAGATGTGGGTGATGACCAGCGGGTTCGAAACCCCGGTACACCACTTTGTGACGTTGTATAGCGGCAAGACACGTACTGTCTTGAGAGTGCGGGGTCGATTGTGATTGGGGACTATGGCTTAGTCTGACCTATTGATACTGTGTTATGATGTTGGCTATTCTTGAGCCGTCGAACCTCCTTTATCGGATGGTTAAATACTATATAGTGATATTGGCTACTCTTGAGTCGTTGAACCTCCTTCTTGGACAGTTGAGTACACTTATGGGCTATGTGCCAGTTATTGGGATCCTGCGAGGATCGTTATCATTGTTTTGTGATATTGACATGTTAGTTTTACTACCAGTCCGTAGCTATTATTGTTATCATGATTTTCCAATCTTTGGAACTTTGATATTACTGTTTTCAAATGGAAAAAAAATGATAAAAGAGTTTTCAAAACTACTTTTGAGCTCGCGAGGCTGCATTTGCATATTAGCTGACTGGTAGTGGATCGCGCTGCACGCCGCAGCGTATATTCATGATATTGTGCTTGGGCTGTAGGAGCCCCTCCGGATTCTGAACCCCCACAGTGAGCACGGGTACCCAAATTGGATCGAGCTACGCGCCGTAGCGGTCATTTCATGCATTGCATTGCATTTAGCTACATCTGCTAGCTGTTATACTGTGTTGCTGATACTTGTTGGTACTTTACTGTTGATATTGAACTGTTACAGGGTATTGGTTACAGCTTTACATAGTGCTTTATTGTGGATTTCTTATCTACGCTGTCTTACCCCTGTTTATTACCACTGAGTCTGGCAGTACTCATTTTACTCCCTACACCTTGTGTGCAGATCCAGGTACCTCTCAGGAGACCTGATCCGTTAGTTGTTCGAGGCGACTTCTGTAGGATATTCGAGGTACTTGCATAGTCTGCAGGACCCGATACTCCTTCCTACTGTCTTTTGATTCTGTATTTGCTATTTCTTTCCGCACTTGGTATCATGTAAACCCTTATTACACTCATATACTTGTAGAGGCTCATGACTCTTCACCCCTCGGTCTTTGGGGAGTTGTACTGTGTTGGGACTTGGTTTCCTGTTTCGATATTTCTATCACTGTTGTTTTATAAATGTTATGCTTAAATGGGATAAGGTGAGCTCCTAGCTCCGTGATTGTTGTTGATTGGTCAGGCTGGCCTAGCAATGTGCTGGGCACAGTCACGACCAGGTTTGGGGTCGTGATAAGTTGGTATCACAGCCTAGGTTTACTAGGCCTCATGAGTGTTGAGCCGGTTAGTGGAGTCTTGTAGATCGATACGGGGACGCTTGTACTTATCCTCGGGAGGCTGCAAACCTTTAGGAAACACTTCACTTTTCTTGAACTCTGTCGTGCGATCTTGTTGTTCTGCGAACTAAACTTCTATATTCTATTCTTCCATAGATGGCGAGAATGCGAGCATCAAGACGAGGTGGACGACCTCCATTGCCACCTGCTAGAGGCCGTGGGCGCAGTCGTGCTAGAGGTAGAGGTTGGGCAGCTGAGGTAGTGCCAGCTGACCCGCGCGTTGTACCAGTTCAGGAGCAGACCCCAGTGGTTGATGCTCCAACCGCCCCAATTCAGGCCCAGACTGTATCTATTGCTATTCCTGGTCTTCAGGAGACTCTTGCCCAGATATTATCGGTGTGTTCCAGTTTGGCTAAAGTAATATCGGCTACCGCTACTGCAGCGACATCTCAGATAGGGGGTGGTCAGCAGACCCCTACAGCTCGCACACCTGAGTAGGTTGTTCAGGGGCTTCAGACGCTAGAGGCAGTCCCCGCTCAGGTGGTTGCACCAGCTATTCCTCCAGTTGCACCAGCTCCAGAGCATATGGTTCAGGCTATGCCCGATGACGAGCAACGTCATCTTGAGAGATTTGGTAGACTCCAGCCACCCCATTTCAGTGGCGCTGAGGGCGAGGATGCCCAGGGTTTCTTGGATAAGTGTTAGAGGATGCTACGTACAGCTGGTATTCTTGAGTCCAGCGGAGTTTCATTTACTACTTTTCAGTTTACTGGTCCCATATTTGATTGGTGGGAGGAGTTTGAGAGGCGTAAGCCTGTAGGAGCGGCACCTCTCACATGGCAGTAGTTCTCTATTCTCTTTCTAGAGAAGTATGTACCTCAGTCCCATCGCGAGGAGCTTCGTCGCCAGTTTGAGTGGTTGGTTCAGGGCGACATGTCAGTGACCCAGTATGGGCTCAGATTTACACAGTTGGCTAGGCATGCCACATGGATGATCCCTACTAATAGGGAGAGGATTAGTAGGTTCATTGATGGCCTCAACTACTCCATCCGCATTCTTATGACCAGAGAGAGAGTTATGTCATCATCTTTTGAGGAGGTTGTGGATATGGCACGCTCCATTGAGGCGGATCCTCGCCGAGAGAGGGAGGAGCGGGAGGCCAAGAGGCCTCGTAGTTCTTGTAGCTTCAGTGGTGCTCCATCTAGAGGGCATTTCCAGTAGGGCAGAGGTTGATCATCTAGACCTTCTCATTCAGGCCTCCTAGAGCAGAGCGAAGGTTCTTATGGTCGTGGTTGACAGGGATTTCAGCAGGCCTAGTCTTCACTTAGTGCCCTCCCAACCTAGAGTACAACACCTACTTCTTCAGCCTAGGGTTCTTCTGCGGCGAGGGGTTCCTTTCAGTCCCCTTCTCCAGCACCAGGTGCTTGTTATGAGTGTGGTGAGTTTGGCCACATGAGGAGGCAGTGCCCTCGATTTTGTAGGGACATGGGTCAGCAGAGGGAACAACCCTCCTCTTCAGCACCATCTCAGGCTATTAGAGGTAGAGGTCAGTCTTCTCGTGGTCGCCCCAGAGGTGAGGAGAGATTCGGTGGAGGCCAGGCACGATTCTATGCACTCCCTGACAGGCGTGATGCAGTTTCCTCCGATGCAGTGATTACATGTATCATTTCTATCTGTCATAGAGATGCCTCTGTTCTATTTGATCTAGGGTCCACATATTCTTACGTGTCCTCTTATTTTGCACATTATTTGGGTGCGACTCGTGGTAGTCTTGATTTACCTATTCATGTATCCACCCCCGTGGGTGATACGATTATTGTGGATCATGTCTATAAATCCTGTGTTATATCTATTGGGGGTCTGGAGACCCAGGCAGATCTAATATTGTTGGGGATGGTGGACTTTGATGTTATATAGACTGGTTGTCTCTGTACCATGCTATATTGGACTGTCATGCTAAGACAGTTACGTTGGCCATTCCTGGTATTTCTCAGATTGAGTGGCGGGGTTCGACCGATTTTGTCCCTAGCCGTGTCATTTCGTTCTTAAAAGCTCAGAAGATGGTTGAAAAAGCGTGTTTATCGTACTTAGCATTTGTGAGAGATGTGGGAGCTGAGTCTCCCAGCATTGATTCTGTACCTGTTGTGAGGGATTTTCCAAATGTATTCCCCTTAGGCCTGCTGGGCATGCCGCCTGTCACGACCCCAAATCCGGTCGTGATGGCGCCCAGCACGTTGATAAGCCAGCCTAACCAATCAATATCAACCACGGAGCTAGAAGCTCTCTTTAACCCATTTAAACATTTCAAAATATGAAACAATAGTAATAGTTATACCAACAGCGGGGAAACCAAGTCCCAAAATATACTAACTCCCATAGACCGAAGGGTCAAGAGTCATGAGCCTCTAAAGAACATAAGTGTAATAAAGTTTATAACAACTTAGTGCGGAAAGGAAAGACAACAAGATAAGAAATGACAGCTAGAAGGGGAGTCAGGTCCTGCGGACGCTGCAGCTACCTCGACTATCCCGCACAATGCCTCCAAGTAGCTACCGAATCAAGTCTGCCGAGAGGTACCTGGATCTGCACACAAGGTGCAGGGAGTAAAATGAGTACTGCCAGACTCAGTGGTAATAAACAAGGGTAAGACAACGCAGATAAGAAATCCGCAATAAAGCACTATGTAAAGCTATAATCAGCTACCCTGTCACAGAATCAATATTCACTGTACCTGTACAAACAATTACCAATAAATAGCATAACAGCTAGCAGATGTAGCTAAATGCAATGCAAATGCATGATATGACCGCTACGGCGCGTAGCCCGACTCCAATTTTGGGTACCCGTGCCCACTGTGGGGATTTAGACTCCGGAGGGGCTCCTACAGCCCAAGCACATCTCATAGAGATATTCCTGCGGCGTGCAGTCCGATCCAACATATATCTCGCTGCGGCGCGCAGCCCGATCCACTACTAGTCAGCTAATATGCAGATACAGCCTCGCAGGCTCAAAAGTAGTTTTTGAAAACTCTTTTTTTATCATTTTTCAGTTGGAAAACAGTAATATCAAGTTCCAGAGATTGGAATTAGCATAATAACAAAAATAGCTGCGGACTAGTAGTAAACTAGCATGTCTATATGATAAGACAATGATAACGATCCTCGCGGGATCCAATAAGTGGCTCACGGCCCACAAGTATACTCAACCGCCCAAGAAGGGGGTTCAACGGCTCGAGAATAGGCAATAATACAGTATCAACAGGTCGGACTAATATATAGTCTCCAGTTCATGATCGACCCCGCACTCTCAAGAGTGTGCGTGTCTCGCCGCTATACAGCGTCACAAAGTGGTATACCGGGGTTTCGAACCCGCTGGTCATCACCCACATCTATTACTCACCTCAATACTGCGCGACGACTACTCCGCAATGCCCTTGCCACGAGAATCAAGCTATGCACACGTAGAATCTGATCAAATACAGTAGAAACATAACAAATTAGGCCAATGGGACGACACCCAATCAATACAACTCGATTTACATCAAAATTCCCAAAGTTGTCAAAACCCGACTTTTGGTACGCTTGCCGAAAAATTACAAAAGTCACATATTCGGAACCCTCATCTCGATACGAGTCTAAGCATATAAATTTTACCAAATTCGGACTCCATTTGCCCATTCAAAACCTTGATTTTCTAAAGTTCAAGCCTAGGGCTAAATCCTCCATAAATTACCCCAAATTCCTCCATTTTCATGATATAATTGCATAATGTTACCAATACTAATCATAGTTTAAGTCCATAGTTGATTACCCGATGATTTCCCTTGAGTTTCTCTTCAAAATCGCCCAAATCGCCTCTAAAGCCGAGACCCAAATGTGTGAAATGTTCTGAAATTTTTCTAACTTCGGATACACTTAACTCACAGCGATTTTCGCTTCTGCGGATAAAATTCCGCCCCTGCGCATCCGCTTCTGCGGAAATTAGTCCGCTTCTGCGGAATGATCTGCTTCTGCGACCAAGGGTCCGCTTCCGCGGACTCGCCTCCGCGATAAATCACCCGCTTCTGCGGACCTCCCCATCGCGCCTCAGGACCGCTTCTGCGATCGCCCACTCGCTTCAGCGAAGCCGCTCCTGCGGGCCCGGCTCCGCTTCAGCGGTCTATCCCGCTTCTGCGCCTTCTTGTCCGCTCCTGCGGACTCGCTCATGCGCTCCCATTTCCGCAGGAGCGAAAACAACAGAAGCAGTGCACCAGTTCTGCAATTTTCCATATTTTCTCTCGTTTGGCTATCCGAAAACACCCCGAGGCCTCCGGGACCCCAACGAAAACCACCAACATACCCCAAAACATGATACGAACTTGTTCAAATCATAAAAACACCATCCTAAACATTAAAATCACCAATTACACACGGATTCAAGCCTAAATTCCTTCAAACATTCCGAATTACACAATCAATCAAAAACCCGACTAAACAACGTCCGAATGACCTGAAATTTTGCAGGCACATCCAAAATCACCTAACAGAGCTACTGCAACTGTCGGAATTCCATTCCGACCCCCGGATCAAAATCTCACCTACCGTTCGGATTTCGCCAAAATTCAACCTTAGCCAATTCAAGCCTATTTCTACACGGGCCTCCAAATTCAATTCCGATCGCTCCCCTAAGTCACAAATCACCTTCCGGAACTAACCGAATCATCAGAATTCGATTCCGAGCCCTCTAACCAAAAAGTCAACTCCTGGTTGACTTTCCTTATTCAAGTCTCCTTCACAAAGGCTATATGCCTCATTTTCAATCCAATTCACTCCTAACTCACCCGATAGACTTTAACACTGATATAAAAGCATAAAACATACAATTTCAACATAACGGGGTGGTAATTCCCGTGACGACGGGCCGGGTCGTCACATTCTCCCCCTCTTAAGCAAATGCTCGTCCTCGAGCGGGTCAAGAAACATACCTGAAGTCTCAAACAAGTGAGGATATTTGTTCTGCATCTCCCGCTCAATCTCCCAAGTGGCCTCCTCCACGGGTCGACCTCTCCACTGAACCTTAACTGATGCAATCTCCTTAGACCTCAATTTTCTCACCTGTCCGTCCCAAAATGGCAATAGGCTCCACATCATAGGATAGATCACCATCAAGCTGAATGGTGCTGAAATCTAATACATGAGACGGATCTCCAATATACTTCCGGAGCATAGACACATGGAATACTGGATGAACGTTGGATAAGCTGGGCGGCAAGGCCAACTCATATGCCACCTCTCTAACTCTCCTAAGTATCTCAAAAGGACCAATGTACCTGGGACTCAACTTTCCTTTCTTCCCAAACCTCATGACACCCTTCGTAGGTGAAATCTTCAACAAAGCTCTGTCCCCAACCATGAAAGACAACTCTCGAACTCTACGGTCTGCATAACTCTTCTGACGAGACTGTGCTGTACGAAGCCTCTCCTGGATCAACTTTGCTCTATCTAGAGCATCTTGGACTAACTCAGTCCCTATCAATCTAACCTCACCAGGCTCAAACCATCCCACGGGGGATCTACACCGTCTGCCATACAATGCCTCATACGGGGCCATCTGAATACTCGACTGATAACTGTTGTTGTAGGCAAACTCGGCAAGTGGTAGGAACTCATCCCATGATCCACCAAAGTCAATCACACATGCCCGCAACATATCCTCCAGGATCTGAATAGTGCGCTCCGACTGTCCGTCTGTCTGGGGGTGAAATGCGATACTCAACTCAACCCGCGTACCCATCTCTCGTTGAAATGCTCTCCAAAACTGAGAAGTGAACTGAGTGCCTCTGTTAGATATAATAGACACTGGGACCCCATGCAACTTGACAATCTCCCAAATAAAGATCGGCTGCCAACCGCTCCGATGAGTAGGTAGTACTAACTGGAATGAAGTGAGCTGACTTGGTCAGTCTATCCACAATCACCCATACAGAATCAAACTTCCTCGCCGTCCGAGGGAGTCCAGTAACAAAGTCCATAGTGATCCTCTCCTATTTCCACTCGGGAATAACAATGCGCTGAAATACACCACCAGGCCTCTGATGCTCATGCTTAACCTGCTGACAGTTGAGGCACCGTGCTACATGTCTGACAATGTCCATTTTCATCTTTCTCCACCAATAGTATTGTTTCAAATCTTGATACATCTTAGCGGCTCCTGGATGGATAGAATACCGCGAGCTATGGGCCTCTTCCAGAATCAACTCACGAAGGCTATCAACATTGGGCACACATATCCGGCCCTGCATCCTCAATACACCGTCACTATCAATGGTGACATCTCTAGCATCATCATGCTGAACTCTGTCCCTAAGGACAGCCAAATGTGGATCATCAGACTGGCGCTCACGAATACGATCATACAGAGATGACCGAGATACAACACAAGCCAATACCCTGCTGGGTTCCGAAATATCTAACCTCACTAGTCGATTGGCTAGCACCTGAACATCATGAGCAAATGGCCTCTCCTTAGCTGGAATATATGCCAAGCTCCCCATACTGACCGCCTTCCGGCTCAAAGCATCGGCCACTACATTGGCCTTCTCCGGATGATATAATATAGTAATGTCATAATCCTTCAGCAACTCAAGCCATCTCCGCTGTCTCAAATTAAGGTCTTTCTGTTTGAACAAGTGTTGGAGACTACGATGGTCGGTATACACCTCACAAGACACACCGTACAAATAGTGCCTCCAAATCTTCAAGGCATGAACAATGGCGGCTAGCTCCAAATCATGAACAGGGATAGTTCTTCTCATGCGGCTTCAACTGCCGAGAAGCATAAGCAATTACCTTTCCTTCATGCATCAACACACAACCTATCCCCACTCTTGAGGCATCATAATAAACGGAATATGAACCTGAAGCTGATGGCAATACTAACACTGGAGCTGTGGTCAAAGCTGTCTTGAGCTTCTGAAAGCTCTCCTCGCACTCATCCGACCACACGAATGGTGCACCCTTCTGGGTCAATTTAGTCAATGAAGAAGCAATGGATGAAAATCCCCGAACAAACCGGCGATAATACCCCGCCAAGCCAAGAAAACTCCTGATCTCTGTAGCTGAGGACGGTCTAGGCCAACTCTGCACCGCCTCTATCTTTTTCTGATCAACCTGAATACCATCACGAGACACCACATGTCCCAGAAATGCTACGGACTCGAGCCAAAACTCGCAAATGGAGAATTTAGCATATAGCTTCTCCTCTCTCAATCTCTGCAAGACAATACTCAAATGCTGAGCATGCTCCTCCTGACTACGGGAGTAGACTAGAATGTCATCAATGAACACAATCACAAATGAATCCAAATAAGGCCTGAACACACTGTTCATCAGATGCATAAATGCTGCTGGGGCGTTGGTCAGCCCAAAAGACATCACAAGAAACTCATAATGACCATATCGGGTCCTGAATGCGGTCTTCATAATATCCGAGTCCCTGATCTTCAGCTGGTGATAGCCTGAACGAAGATCGATCTTAGAAAACACCCTCGCACCCTGTAATTGATCAAACAAATCATCTATGCGCGGTAGAGGGTACTTGTTCTTCACTGTCACTTTGTTCAATTGCCTATAATCAATACACATTCGCATGGAACCATCTTTCTTTTTAACAAATAATACCGGCGCACCCACGGGGACACACTAGGGCGGATGAAACCCTTATCCAGAAGCTCTTGAAGCTGCTCTTTTAGTTCTTTCAACTCGGCTGGTGCCATTCGATAAGGAGGAATGGATATGGGCTGAGTGCCCGGCACCAAGTCAATGCCAAAATCAATATCCCTGTCCGGCGGCATGCCCGGCAGGTCTGAGGGGAATACATCTGGAAAGTCCCTCACAACAGGTACAGAATCAATGCTAGGAGACTCAGCTCCCACATCTCTCACAAAAGCTAAGTACGATAAACACCCTTTTTCAACCATCTTCCGAGCTTTTAGGAACGAAATAACACGGCTAGGGACGAAATCGGTCGAACCCCGCCACTCAATCTGAGAAATACCAGGAATGGCCAACGTAACTGTCTTAGCATGACAGTCCAATATTGCATGGTACGGAGACAACTAGTCCATACCCAATATAACATCAAAGTCCACCATACCCAACAATAACAAATCTGCCTGGGTCTCCAGACCCCCAATAGATATAACACAGGATCTATAGACATGATCCACAACAATCGTATCACCCACGGGGTGGATACATGAACAGGTAAATCAAGACTACCACGAGTCGCACCCAAGTGATGTGCAAAGTAAGAGGACACGTATGAATATGTGGAACGTGGATCAAATAGAACAGAGGCATCTCTGTGACAGACAGAAATGATACCTGTAATCACAGCATCGGAGGCAACTGCATCACGCCTGTCAGGAAGTGCGTAGAATCGCGCCTGGCCTCCACCAGATCTCTCCTCGCCCCTGGGGCGACCACGAGAAGACTGACCTCCACCTCTACTAGACCGAGATGGTGCTGAAGAGGAGGGCTGATCCCTCTGCTGAGTCCTGCCCCTACGTAGTCGAGGGCACTGCCTCCTCATGTGGCCAAACTCACCACACTCATAACATGCACCCGGTGCTGGAGAAGTAGGTGTTGCACTCTGGGCTGGGAGGGCACTAAGTGATGACTGACCCTGCTGAAACCCCTGTCGACCACGACCACAAGAACCTCTGCTCTGCTCAGGGCGGCCTGAATGAGAAGGTCTAGATGAGCGACCTCTGCTCTGCTGGGAATGCTCTCTGGACGGAGCACCACTGAAACTACCAGAACCACGAGGCCTCTTGGCCTCCGCTCCTCTCTCTCTCGGCGACGATCCGCCTCAATGGAGCGTGCCATATCAGCAACCTGCTCAAACAATGATGACAGAACTCGCTCGCTGGTCATAAGAATACGGATAGAGTAGTTGAGGCCATCAATGAACCTCCCGATCCTCTCCCTATTAGTGGGGATCATCCATGTGGCATGCCTAGCCAACTGAGTGAATCTAAGCTCATACTGAGTCACAGACATGTCGCCCTGAATCAACCACTCGAACCGGCGACGTAGCTCCTCGCGACGAGACCGAGGTACATATTTCTCTAGAAAGAGAGTAGAGAACTGCTGCCATGTGAGAGGTGCTGCTCTTGCAGGCCTACGCCTCTCAAACTCCTCCCACCAATCAAATGCGGGACCAGTGAACTGAAATGTAGTAAATGAAACTCCGCTGGACTCAAGAATACCAGCCGTACGCAGCATCTTCTGACACTTGTCCAAGAAACCCTGGGCATCCTCGCCCTCAGCGCCACTGAAATGGGGTGGCTGAAGTCTACCAAATCTCTCAAGACGATGCTGCCCATCGTCGGGCATAGCCTGAATCATATGCTCTGGAGCTGGAGCTGGTACTGCTGGAGGAATAACCGGTGCAACCACCTGAGCGAGGACCGCCTCTGGCGTCTGAAGTCCCTGAACAACCGGGTCAGGTGTGCGAGCTGCAGGGGTCTACTGACCACCCCCTGACTGAGATGTAGCTACAGCAGCGGTAGCTGAAACTACCTGAGCCAAACCAGAACACACTGATAATATCTGAGCAAGAGTCTCCTGAAGACCAGGAATAGCACTAGATATAGTCTTGCCATGAACTGGGGCTGCTGGAGCATCAACCACTGGGAGCTGCTCCTGAACTGGTACAACAGGCGGGTCAGCTGGCACTGCCTCAGCTGCCCTACCTCTAACTCTAGCACGACCTCGCCCACGGCCTCTAACAGGTGGCAATGGAGGTCGTCCACCTCGTCCCGATGCTCGCGTTCTCGCCATCGCGAGAGAATAGAATATAGAAGTTCAGTTCACAGAACAACAAGATCGCACGACAGAGTTCAAGAAAAGTGAAGTTTTCCTAAAGGTTCGCAGCCTCCCGAGGATAAGTACAGGCGTCCCCGTACCGATCCACAAGACTCTACTAACCGGCTCAAGACTCGTGAGGCCTAGTAAACCTAGGCTTTGATACCAACTTGTCACGACCCCAAATCCGGTCGTGATGGCGCCCAGCACACTGCTAGGCCAGCCCGACCAATCAACAACAATCATAGAGCTATGAGCTCGCCTTATTCCATTTAAACATAACAATTGTAAATTAACAGTGATGGATATATCAAAAACGGGGGAACCAAGTCCCAACGCATACCAACTCCCATAGACCGAAGGGTCAAGAGTCATGAGCCTCTAAAGAACATAAGTGTAATAAGGTTTACAACTAAAGCTCAGAGCGGAAAGAAATAACAATACATAATCAAAGACAGTAGGAAGGAATATCGGGTCGTGCGGACGTCGGCAGCTACCTCGAAGTCTCCATCGAATGGCGATAACACAAGCAGTTGCGATAGCTACTCGGATCTGCACACAAGGTACGGGGAGTAAAATGAGTACTGCCGGACTCGGTGGTAATAAACAAGGGTAAGACAGCGCGAGATAAGAAATCCGCAATAAAGCACTATGTAAAGCTATAATCGGCTACCCTGTCACAGAATCAATATTCATCGTACTTGTACCAACAATTACCAATAAATAGCATAACAGCTAGCAGATGTAGCTAAATGCAATGCAAATGCATGATATGACCACTACGGCGTGTAGCCGGACTCCAATTTTGGGTACCCGTGCTCACTGTGGGGGTTCAGACTCCGGAGGGGCTCCTACAGCCCAAGCACATCTCATAGAGATATTCTGCGGCGTGCAGTCCGATCCAACATATATCTCGCTGCGGCGCGTAGCCCGATCCACTACTAGTCGGCTAATATGCAGATACAGCCTCGCAGGCTCAAAAGTAGTTTTTTTTTTTGAAAACTCTTTTATCATTTTTCAGTTGGAAAACAGTAATATCAAGTTCCAGAGATTGGAATTATCATAATAACAGAAATAGTTGCGGACTAGTAGTAAACTAGCATGTCTATATGATAAGACAATGATAACGATCCTCGCGGGATCCAATAACTGGCTCATGGCCCACAAGTATACTCAACCGCCCAAGAAGGGGTTCAACGGCTCGAGAATAGCCAATAATACAGTATCAACAGGTCGGACTAATATATATAGTCTCCAGTTCATGATCGACCCCGCACTCTCAAGAGTGTGCGTTTCTCGCCGCTATACAGCGTCACAAAGTGGTATACCGGGGTTTCGAACCCGCTGGTCATCACCCACATCTATTACTCACCTCAATACGGCGCGACGACTACTCCGCAATGCCCTTGCCATGAGAATCAAGCTCCACACGCGTAGAATCTGATCAAATACAGTAGAAACATAACAAATTAGGCCAATGGGACGACACCCAATCAATACAACTCGATTTACATCAAAATTCCCAAAGTTGTCAAAACCCGACTTTCGGTACGCTTGCCGAAAAATTACAAAAGTCACATATTCGGAACCCTCATCTCGATACGAGTCTAAGCATATAAATTTTACCAAATTCGAACTGCATTTGCCCATTCAAAACCTTGATTTTCTAAAGTTCAAGCCTAGGGCTAAATCCTCCATAAATTACCCCAAATTCCTCCATTTTCATGATATAATTGCATAATGTTACCAATACTAATCATAGTTTAAGTCCATAGTTGATTACCTTATGATTTCCCTTGAGTTTCTCTTCAAAATCGCCCAAATCGCCTCTAAAGCCGAGACCCAAATGTGTGAAATGTTCTGAAATTTTTCTAACTTCTGATACACTTAACTCACAGCGATTTTCGCTTCTGCGGATAAAATTCCGCCCCTGCGGAACCGCTTCTGCGGAAATAAGTCCGCTTATGCGGAATGATCCGCTTCTGCGACCAAGGGTCCGCTTCAGCGGACTCGCCTCCGCGATAAATCACCCGCTTCTGCGGACCTCCCCATCGCGCCTCAGGACCGCTTCTGCGATTGCCCACTCACTTCAGCGAAGCCGCTCCTGCGGGCCAGGCTCCGCTTCAGCAGTCTATCCTGCTTCTGCGCCTTCTTATCCACTCCTGTGGACTCGCTCCTGCGCTCCCATTTCCGCAGGAGCGAAAACAACAGAAGCAGTGCACCAGTTCTGCAATTTTCCATATTTTCTCTCGTTTGGCTATCCGAAAACACCCCGAGGCCCCCGGGACCCCAACGAAAACCACCAACATACCCAAAACACGATACGAACTTGTTCAAATCATAAAAACACCATCCTAAACATTAAAATCACCAATTACACACGGATTCAAGCCTAAATTCCTTCAAACATTCCGAATTACACAATCAATCAAAAACCCGACTAAATAACGTCCGAATGACCTGAAATTTTGCAGGCACATCTAAAATCACCTAACGGAGCTACTGCAACTGCCAGAATTCCATTCCGACCCCCGGATCAAAATCTCACCTACCGTTCGGATTTCGCCAAAATTCAACCTTAGCCAATTCAAGCCTATTTCTACACCGGGCCTCCAAATTCAATTCCGATCGCTCCCCTAAGTCACAAATCACCTTCCGGGACTAACCGAATCATCAGAATCCGATTCCGAGCCCTCTAACTAAATAGTCAACTCCGGGTTGACTTTCCTTATTCAAGTTTCCTTCACAAAGGCTATATGCCTCATTTTCAATCCAATTTACTCCTAACTCACCCGATAGACTTTAACACTGATATAAAAGCATAAAACATACAATTTCAACATAACGGGGTGGTAATTCCCATGACGACGGGCCGGGCATGCCGCCGGACAGGGATATTGATTTTGGCATTGACTTGGTGCCGGGCACTCAACCCATATCCATTCCTCCTTATCGGATGGCACCAACCGAGTTGAAAGAACTGAAAGAGCAGCTTCAAGAGCTTCTGGATAAGGGTTTCATCCGCCCTAGTGTGTCCCCGTGGGGTGCGCCCGTGTTATTTGTTAAAAAGAAAGATAGTTCCATGCGGATGTGCATTGATTATAGTCAATTGAACAAAGTAACAGTGAAGAACAAGTACCCTCTACCACGCATTGATGATTTGTTTGATCAGTTATAGGGTGCGAGAGTGTGTTCTAAGATTGATCTTCGTTCGGGCTATCATCAGCTGAAGATCAGAGACTCTGATATTATGAAGACTGCATTCAAGACCAGATATGGTCACTATGAGTTTCTTGTGATGCCTTTTGGGCTGACCAACGCCCCAGCAGCATTCATGCATCTGATGAACAGTGTGTTCATGCCCTATTTGGATTCATTTGTGATTGTGTTCATTGATGACATTCTAGTCTAATCCCGTAGTCAGGAGGAGCATGCTCAGCATTTGAGTATTGTATTGCAGAGATTGAGGGAGGAGAAGCCGTATGCTAAATTCTCCAAGTGCGAGTTTTGGCTCGAATCCGTAGCATTGCTGGGACATGTGGTGTCTCGTGATGGGATTCAGGTTGATCCGAAGAAGATAGAGGCGGTACAGAGTTGGCCTAGACCGTCCTCAGCTACAGAGATTAGGAGTTTTCTTGGCTTGGCGGGATATTATCGCCGGTTTGTTCAGGGATTTTCATTCATTGCTTCTTCTTTGACTAGATTGACTCAGAAGGGTGCACCATTCGGGTGGCCGGATGAGTGCGAGGAGAGCTTTCATAAGCTCAAGACAGCTTTGACCACAGCTCCAGTGTTAGTATTGCCATCAACTTCAGGTTCATATACTGTTTATTGTGATGCCTCGAGAGTGGGGATAGGTTGTGTGTTGATGCGGGAAGGTAAGGTGATTGCTTATGCTTCTCGGCAGTTAAAGACACATGAGAAGAACTATCATGTTCATGATTTCGAGCTAGCTGCCATAGTTCATGCCTTGAAGATTTGGAGGCATTATTTGTACGGCGTGTCTTGTGAGGTGTATACCGACCATCGTAGTCTCCAACACTTGTTCAAACAGAAAGATCTTAATTTGAGACAGCGGAGATGGCTTGAGTTGCTTAAGGATTATGACAGTACTATTCTATATCATCTGGGGAAGGCCAATGTGGTAGCCGATACTTCAGCGAAGCCGCTCCTGTGGGCCAGGCTCCGCTTCAGCAGTCTATCCTGCTTCTGCGCCTTCTTATCCACTCCTGTGGACTCGCTCCTGCGCTCCCATTTCCGCAGGAGCGAAAACAACAGAAGCAGTGCACCAGTTCTACAATTTTCCATATTTTCTCTCGTTTGGCTATCCGAAAACACCCCGAGGCCCCCGGGACCCCAACGAAAACCACCAACATACCCAAAACACGATACGAACTTGTTCAAATCATAAAAACACCATCCTAAACATTAAAATCACCAATTACACACGGATTCAAGCCTAAATTCCTTCAAACATTCCGAATTACACAATCAATCAAAAACCCGACTAAATAACGTCCGAATGACCTGAAATTTTGCAGGCACATCTAAAATCACCTAACGGAGCTACTGCAACTGCCAGAATTCCATTCCGACCCCCGGATCAAAATCTCACCTACCGTTCGGATTTCGCCAAAATTCAACCTTAGCCAATTCAAGCCTATTTCTACACGGGCCTCCAAATTCAATTCCGATCGCTCCCCTAAGTCACAAATCACCTTCCGGAACTAACCGAATCATCAGAATCCGATTCCGAGCCCTCTAACTAAATAGTCAACTCCGGGTTGACTTTCCTTATTCAAGTTTCCTTCACAAAGGCTATATGCCTCATTTTCAATCCAATTTACTCCTAACTCACCCGATAGACTTTAACACTGATATAAAAGCATAAAACATACAATTTCAACATAACGGGGTGGTAATTCCCATGACGACGGGCCGGGTCGTCACACCGCCAGACAGGGATATTGATTTTGGCATTGGCCTGGTGCCAGGCACTCAGCCCATATCCATTCCTCCTTATCGGATGGCACCAACTGAGTTGAAAGAACTGAAAGAGCAGTTTCAGGAGCTTCTGGATAAGGGTTTCATCCGCCCTAGTGTGTCCCCGTGGGGTGCGCCCGTGTTATTTGTTAAAAAGAAAGATAGTTCCATGCGGATGTGCATTGATTATAGTCAATTGAACAAAGTAACAGTGAAGAACAAGTACCCTCTACCACGCATTGATGATTTGTTTGATCAGTTATAGGGTGCGAGAGTGTGTTCTAAGATTGATCTTCGTTCGGGCTATCATCAGCTGAAGATCAGAGACTCTGATATTATGAAGACTGCATTCAAGACCAGATATGGTCACTATGAGTTTCTTGTGATGCCTTTTGGGCTGACCAATGCCCCAGCAGCATTCATGCATCTGATGAACAGTGTGTTCATGCCCTATTTGGATTCATTTGTGATTGTGTTCATTGATGACATTCTAGTCTAATCCCGTAGTCAGGAGGAGCATGCTCAGCATTTGAGTATTGTGTTGTAGAGATTGAGGGAGGAGAAGTTGTATGCTAAATTCTCCAAGTGCGAGTTTTGGCTCGAATCGGTAGCATTTCTGGGTCATGTGGTGTCTCGTGATGGTATTCAGGTTGATCCGAAGAAGATAGAGGCGGTGCAGAGTTGGCCTAGACCATCCTCAACTACAGAGATCAGGAGCTTTCTTGGCTTGGCGGGATATTATCGCCGGTTTGTTCAGGGATTCTCATCCATTGCTTCTTCTTTGACTAGGTTGACTCAGAAGGGTGCACCATTCGTGTGGTCGGATGAGTGCGAGGAGAGCTTTCAGAAGCTCAAGACACTTTGACCACAACTCCAGTGTTAGTATTGCCATCAGCTTCAGGTTCATATACTGTTTATTGTGATGCCTCCAGAGTGGGGATAGGTTGTGTGTTGATGCAGGAAGGTAAGGTGATTGCTTATGCTTCTCGACAGTTGAAGACACATGAGAAGAACTATCATGTTCATGATTTCGAGCTAGCTGCCATAGTTCATGCCTTGAAGATTTGGAGGCATTATTTGTACGGCGTGTCCTGTGAGGTGTATACCGACCATCGTAGTCTCCAACACTTGTTCAAACAGAAAGATCTTAATTTGAGACAGCGGAGATGGCTTGAGTTGCTTAAGGATTATGACAGTACTATTCTATATCATCTGGGGAAGGCCAATGTGGTAGCCGATACTTTGAGCCGGAAGACAGTCAGTATGGGGAGATTGGCATATATTCTAGCTGAGGAGAGATCATTTGCTTATGATGTTCAGGTGCTAGCCAATCGGCTAGTGAGGTTAGACATTTCAGAGCCCAGTAGGGTGTTGGCTTGTGTTGTATCTCGGTCTTCTCTATATGATCGTATTCGTGAGCACCAGTATGATGATCCACACTTGGCTGTCCTTAGGGACAGAGTTCAGCATGATGATTCTAGAGATGTCAACATTGATAGTGACGACGTATTGAGGATGCAGGGCCGGATATGTGTGCCCAATGTTGATGGCCTTCGTGAGTTGATTCTGGAGGAGGCCCATAGATCGCGTTATTCTATCCATACAGGAGCCGCGAAGATGTATCAAGCCTTGAAATAGCACTATTGGTGGAGGAAGATGAAGATGGACATTGTCAGACATGTAGCACGGTGCCTCAACTGTCAGCAGGTTAAGTACGAGTATCCGAGGCCCAGTGGTGCATTTCAGCGCATTGATATTCCTGAGTGGAAATGGGAGAGAATCACCATGGATTTTGTTACTGGGCTCCCCCGGACTTCGAGGAAGTTTGATTCTGTGTGGGTGATTGTTGATCGGCTGACTAAGTTCGCACATTTCATTCTAGTTAGTACTACTTACTCATCGGAGCAGCTAGCAGCGATCTTTATTCGGGAAATTGTCCGGTTGCATGGGGTCCCAGTGTCTATCATATCTGACAGGGGCACTCAGTTCACTTCTTAGTTTTGGAGAGTGTTTCAGCGGGAGATGGGTGCGCGGTTGAGTTGAGCACTGCATTTCACCCCCAGACAGACGGGCAGTCTGAGCGCACTATTCAGATTCTGGAGGATATGTTGCGAGCATGCGTGATTGACTTTGGTGGTTCGTGGGATGAGTTCTTGCCACTTGATGAGTTTGCTTACAACAACAGTTATCAGTCGAGTATTCAGATGGCCCCATACGAGGCATTGTATGGCAGACGGTGTAGATATCCCGTGGGATGGTTTGAGCCTGGTGAGGATAGATTGATAGGGACTGACTTAGTTTAGGATGCTCTGGTTAGAGCGAAGTTGATCCAGAAGAGGCTTCGCACAGCACAGTCTCGCTAGAAGAGTTATGCATACCGTAGGGTTCGAGAGTTGTCTTTCATGGTTGGTGACAGAGCGTTGTTAAAGGTTTCACCCATGAAGGGTGTCATGAGGTTCGGGAAGAAGGGGAAGCTGAGTCCCAGGTACATCGGTCCTTTTGAGATACTCAGGAGGGTTGGAGAGGTGGCATATAAATTGGCCTTGCCACCCAGCTTATCCAGCGTTCATCTAGTATTCCATGTGTCTATGCTCCGGAAGTACATCGGGGATCCGTCTCATGTATTAGACTTCAGTACCATTCAGCTTGATGGTGATCTATCCTATGACGTGGAGCCTATTGCTATTTTGGGTCATCGGGTGAGAAAATTGATGTCCAAGGACATTGCATCAGTTAAGGTTCAGTGGAGAGGTCAACCTGCGGAGGAGGCCACTTGGGAGATCAAGGGGGAGATGCGGAGCATATATCCTCACTTGTTTGAGACTTCAGGTATGTTTCTTGACCCGCTCGAGGACGAGCGTTTGCTTAAGACGGGGAGAATGTGACGACCCAGCCCGTCGTCACGGGAATTAGCACCCCGTTATGTTGTAATTATATGTTTTATGGTTTTATATCAGTGTTAGAGTCTATCGGGTGAGTTAGGAGTGAATTGGATTGAAAATGAGGCATATAGCCTTTTTGAAGGAAACTTGAATATGGAAAGTCAACCTAGAGTTTACTATTTTGTTAGAGGGCTCGGAATCGGATTCTGATGATTCGGGTAGTTCCCGGAGGTGATTTGTGACTTAGGGGAGCGATCGGAATTGAATTCGGAGGTCCGGTGTAGAAATAGGCTTGAATTGGCTAAGGTTGAATTTTGGCGAAATCCGAACGGTAGGTGAGATTTTGATCCGGGGGTCGGAATGGAATTCGACAATTTATATAGCTTCGTCATGTTATTTTGGATATGTCCGCAAATTTTCAGGTCATTCGGACGTCGTTTGTTCGGGTTTTTGATTGAATGTTAGTTTCGGAAGTTTTGAAGAAACTTAGGCTTGAATCCGTGTGTAATTGGTGATTTTGATGTTTAGGATGGTGTCTTTATGATTGGAACAAGTTCGTATCGTGTTTTGGAGTATGTTGGTGGTTTTCGTAGGGGTCTCGGGGGCCTCAGGGTAAATCCGGACCATCATCCGGCATTTTTTAACATGGAAAATCTGCAGAAAAATTGCAGAAACTATGCAGAAGGTTAAGCCTTCGCATTTGCGAGGGCAAGGCCCGCGTTCACGAGGGGGAATGCCGCGTTCGCGTAAGAGAAAAATGGGAAGCATCGCGTTCGCGATGGTGTGGGTCGCGGACGCGTAAGAGGAAAAGGCGAAGCATCGCGTTCGCGTGGATTGGGGACGCGTTCGCGTAGAAAGAATCCCAGATGGCTGCGGAGTGTGCATCGCGAACACGTGGGGCATGTCGTATTCGTGAAGGGTAATTTTATTAGAGCATCGCGGACGCGTGATAGGCAACGCGAACGCGAAAAAGGATTTGGTCTGGCAGTAAAATTAAATTGCAGAACTAGTGTAGTCGCGGGTTTCACACCCAAAACACAAATTTTGAGTTCTAGAGAGAGAAACTCACGGGAGATTGCTGGGAAATCATCAGGTATTCGTCGGAGGTAAGTTTTGTGGCTTAATTACATGATTGTATCATGAAATCCTTGATTAATTCTCTGTAAATGGAAGATTAAAGGTGGGTTTTAGCCCTAGGCCTAAAATTGAAGAAAAACACTGATTTGAGTGGGCAAGTGGAGTCCGAATTTGGTAAATTTTATATGCCTAGACTCGTATTGAGACGAGGGTTCAGAATATGTGACTTTAATAATTTTTCGAGAAGCGTACCAAAAGTCGGGTTTTGGCAACCTTGTGAATTTTGATGTAAATTGAGTTGTTTTGACTGGGTTTCATTCCATTGGCCTAATTTGATGTGTTTCTACCATATTTGATCAGATTCTACTCGTGGAGAGCTTGATTCTCATGGCAAAGGCATCGCGGACTATACATCGAGCTATATTGAGGTGAGTAATAGATGTGGGTGATGACCATCGGGTACGAAACCCCGGTACACCACTTTGTGATGCTGTATAGCGGCGAGACACGTACTCTCTTGAGAGTGCGGGGTCGATTGTGATTGGGGACTATGGCTTAGTCCGACCTATTGATACTGTGTTAAGATGTTGGCTATTCTTGAGCCGTCGAACCTCCTTTATCGGATGGTTGCATACTATATAGTGATATTGGCTACTCTTGAGCCGTTGAACCTCCTTCTTGGACTATTGAGTACACTTATGGGTTGTAAGCCAGTTATTGGGATCATGCGAGGATCGTTATCACTGTTCTGTGATATTGACATGCTAGTTTTACTACCAGTCCGTAGCTATTACTGTTATCATAATATTTCAAATCTCTGGAACTTGACATTTATTGTTTTCAATTGAAAAATGATAAAAAAGTTTTCAAAACTACTTTTGAGCCTTCGAGGCTGCATTTGCATATTAGCTGACTCGTATATTCATGATATTATGCTTGGGCTGTAGGAGCCCCTCCGGAGTCTGAACCACTACAGTGAGCACGGGTACCCAAATTGGATCGGGCTACGGGCCGTAGCGGTCATTTCATGCATTGCATTGCATTTAGCTACTTCTGCTAGCTGTTATACCATGTTGTTGATACTTGTTGGTATTCTACTGTCGATATTGAACTATTACAGGGTATAGGATATTCGAGGTAGCTACAGAGTCCGCAGGACCCGATACTCCTTCCTACTGTCTTTTGATTCTGTATTTGCTATTTCTTTACGCACTTGGAATCATGTAAACCCTTATTACACTCATGTACCTGTAGAGGCTCATGACTCTTGACCCCTCGGTCTTTGGGGAGTTGTACTGTGTTGGGACTTGGTTCCCTGTTTCGATATTTCTATCACTGTTGTTTTATAAATTGTTATGCTTAAATGGGATAAGGTGAGCTCCTAGCTCTGTTATTGTTGTTGATTGGTCAGGCTGGCCTAGCAGTGTGCTGGGCGCCATCACGACCGGGTTTGGGGTCGTGACATATATATATATATATAGAGGTTTCAGTGTCGAGATGCTAAGATTGTAAAAAAGATCATAATAAATGAGGCAAGTGATCTAGAAGATCACATGATATAACATTTCATAAAATCTCATGAGAGATTCAGGTACCGGAGTATATGAACGAAGAGATCTCTTTGTTATGTCATTATGAAAATATATTTAAACTGATATAAGTCCATGCAAACAATCATGAACACTATTCAAAGGGAGACATATCGTGGAACTACTTAAGTACAGTATTAGTCCAATGAATTTACTGAGTAATGTAATACTATTCAGGCCCAATCTTTAGTTGTTCTCCGAAGAAGTTTGTCAAATTATCACTTGAACAAATTGATTGATAAGCCAAATGCGTGACTTAGGATTCTGGTTGATAAAGGACCATATATAAACGTTTATATATATTATATATAATCTTAAATCGGCAAATATCATTTACGTTTACAGATTATATAATAGGTACGTTGTTATTATCCTAGTATCTTAAGTGTGGTTCTTAAGATACCGTTACATACTTGTCATTACGTATGTTACTTTTGCCAACGTAAATATAAATAGGAAATTATGTGGTTGTACAACGAGCTTTGCAATTACATTACTCACAATGTGATATATGTGGATATGTGGAAGTATTTATATATACTACGTCGTGTGGTTTTGTTATACTTGTATATTATAATAAGTGTCACATTACTCCACAACTTAATTTAAAACTACAGAAGTATTACACGGGTAAACTAGAGAAGAGAAATACATCCATACATACTTTATTCCTACAAATGTTTATACTAGGGATATCACATTGTAGTTCTTATTTAACTCAGGAAGGTATGCAATTTTCTTAATCCTCTATAAATTTAATATCTAAATATTAACAAAACTCCCAAAGACATAATCGTCATTTAAATTTAAGATTTAAATGTGATGCCATCAGGATATATATACTAATTACTGTCTACCACAAAAGTCCATTCCTTAATATTATGAATCTGGTTACATTGTATGACTGAGGTACAATGAAAAATATATGCGATATTAGGCAAATTACGTTTGACTAATATACATTTATAGCAGAGTGTATATATTAATGGCCACTTTTAAATGCTTGATAAGGATACAACACCAAGCATGGGAGTCCATTCACATTATATAATATTAGGCGAATATGACTACAATCATCTTCGTAAATTACATACGTGGACTTTATCAGATTTATTAGGGACTATCTCAAGGGATGGACCCATAGTTATTGTACCCAAAGTACAATAACATTCCGATTATTATGACAGATAACATTTAACTATAAATACGATTAAGTATATACAGGTCCTGGTTATTTTAATACACTAGAATATACGTAGGATGTAAATATGGACTTATTACTACAATACGTATGTTATAGTTTATCAATCTGTGTATTTGGAAGTCCATGATTGACGTTTATATGACTATATTATACTGCAATTGCAATACATCGATTGTAGATAAGGTGTACATATGTACTCACACTTTATATGTGAGTTTATAGGTATTAGTAATAAACTACTCCTTATATATCTACAATAACCAGATTCAAAGTATTATAACGTTTTACCGATTAAATAACTTATAATCACTTTTTTTTATGTAAATGAAGGCCAATTACAATTTATTTTAATTTACATACAATATTACTATGTGGTTGATGGGTCCCAATTTGTTATGACTACAGTTTGACTATTTTGACAGTCAAATGAGTTTACTAGCTGTTATGACGTTATTAGCTTATTTTGCCAACTAAATTAAGTTGTTAATAACTATTAAAGCGATAGTCAGATAATTATGTGATTGTAGTCATACGATTTATTCACTATGACTACAATCAATATCGTGCTATATACTTAATCATACGAAAAATGTAATAAATAACTATTAGTTTTAATTGCGCCCAATAAATTCATTGATATATATAAGTATCTATAAGTTATGTAACCATATCCGTATAAATTGTTAATGAGGTTTTGAACTAATTACATAATATATATATATATATATATATATATATATATATATATATATATATATATATATATATATATATATATATATATATATATATATATATATATATATGATTATATATTTCATATATTATTAATTTCACGCATTACATAATGGAAAACAATTTCGTATACGGCTACGACATTATCCTAAACGGACATCCAATGAAATACGTATACAATATAAAGTGTAAAAGTAACCACATATGTTTGATAAAATTTAATATAACAGATTGGGAGTAATGTAATACAATTGTAGTCATAAAATACTCAAGTAATGTAAATTTCTGCGCAATTTACGCTATCTACCATTTAGGTATAAAGGAATTATTAATATACACTTACCTATCTTCAGACTATTATTTTACGAATATGATAGTCTATGATATAGACGTTCATAGATGGTGACTAAACCTTAGTAATATTGTGATCCGTATAAATAATATAATGTAACGATCCGATCCGTCGTTACGGGAGTTATCACCCCGTTTTCTTCATTTAACACTTTAATATGCTAATTTATATGTGTTCGGAAAGTTAGAAGCAAATCGGAAGAAATTTAGATAAAAATGAGACCATAAACCTCTTTATGAGAAGAATAAGTTGGAAAAGTCAACCGATGGTTGACCGATGAGTTAGACAGCTCATTTTTCTTATGCTTCGACATTGTTTATATCATATTGAATACATGAGCTCTGATTACTGTTTTGAATGAAGAATTAGATCCGTATCGTAATTACGGACCCGTATCAAAAAGAATCATCGAATTTGGACACCGTATGAGGATTTTATTATTTTCAGATTAATAACGAAACTACCCTTGACGGCGTATTAAAAACCTGCACTATTTGCCAATTTTAAAACACATATCTCTTTCATTATAAGGTCAAAATGAGTGATTCAAAAGCCTAAATTCATTAGAATTTCACAAGGAATCCATTGGGAGCAGTAAAACACGTGAACAGTATACCTATAATGAGCAGGTCGAGTTTTCTTCTAATTTTAGAACGGGAAGAAGCTTTTGAGGAGATTTTTAAGAGAAAAATCAATGGGTAACCGCTGGAGGTAAGTTTCTTGACTCAAAAACCTGATTTTATGCTAGAATCAACACTAAAATTCCAGGAATTGGTAGAATTTGTGAAGAACTAGGGCCTAAATCATGAAAACGAATTTTTGGGTTTTGAAAGGTCATTCGAACTCTGATCTTTTGATAAACTTTATATGCACGAACTCGTGGCAAGACGAGGAATCCGTTGGTATGATTTTTGGAATTTTTTGAGAAGTGGGCCCGGGGCTCGGGTTTTACCAACTTCGTGAATTGTTGCGTTTTTCGAGTAATTTTGATTGAGTTATGTTTTTTTGACCCATATTTATGTTATTATTGTGGTTTCTACTAGATTTGACGCACGAGGCAGCAAATTTGAAGGGAAAAGGTATCGCGGATGAGTCCACGGCCGGCTAGAGGTGAGTAGTTAGTGTATATGGTAGCCTGAGGGTTCGAAACCCTGGCTTAGCACATTGTGACACTAGTAGGGCATGGCTCGCACCCCGTGGCAGGTGCGGGATTGATTGTGACTGGGGATTGAGACTTAGTCCATCCTGGATGTGAATAATATGCTATATGCGGTTGAAACGCACATTGTGTTAGATATATTTTGTGGGTTGTAAGCCATGTTTGGGACCTTGTGCCGACCTGTAGTATCCCTAGGGGATTGTTATATATGTGATAGCTCTAATTGCTTAATCAGTAATCTCAGTCCTGGTTTGAAAGCACCGTATTGAAATGCTAAGTTATCTATGTTGGAAAATAAAACAAGCATTAAAGTATTTTCATAATTAAATGAATTGGAACCTAGAAATAAATAAGTTGAGCTGTTGTGTGACTCATATACATGTTGTGGACTGAGGATGGATCGGGCTGCACGCCGCATTATATGAGGAACGGGCTGCACGCCACAGCGGTATTGCGCTTGGGCTGTAGGAGCCCCTCCGGAGTCTGTACACACCCCCAGTGAGCGTCGTCGATGTTAAATGGATCGGGCTACACGCCGTAGCGGTTATGTGCTTTGCATTGCATCTTTGTTTGTGAATTATCTCTGATAGTGGTAATGTACTGTTGTTGTTGCTAGTTCGTAGGAGGAATCAGACTGTAGTTTAGCTTCATTATGTGGTATTCTGTGGATTTCTTTCTTTCACCTACTTAGTATATATTAATTACTTACTGAGTACTTAGTACTCACCCCTACTCCCTGCACCTTTGTGTGCAGATTCAGGTACACGGAAGGGATAGACGAGCACTCCAACTTTTATCAGTATTTATCCGAGTTGCTGAGGTAGCTGCTGGCATTCGCAGGACCTTGCTTCTTTTCTTATTCCGGTTTTCCTTTGTATATACATTATTCATACTTGTGTATTTGGTTTAGATATTGTTATCCGATCATGTTTAGAGGCTCTAGACTCGTGACCCTAGATCTTTGGGTGATTATTCAGTTTAGTTTTATTGTTGATACTAATATTCAGGTAATTGATTGGAGCTTCATGCTCGGGATGAGAGTGTAAATGGTCGGGCTTGCCTAGCAGTTGTGTTGGGCGCCACCACGACCTGAATTGGGGTCGTGACAAGTTGGTATCAGAGCCTAGGTTACTAGGCCTCATGAGTCTTGAGCCGGTTGGTAGAGTCTCGTGGATCGGTACGGGGACGCCTGTATTTATCCTCGGGAGGCTGCAAACCTTTAGGAAACACTTCACATTCCTTGGAATTCTTATCGTGCGTACTTGATTCAGCTTGAGATATAATTTTTGAAATTCCTTCCACATGTCTGTGTACGCATCGAGCGCTCAGTAATATGATTGCCTTGATGGCTTGTGATTCCCTCATAGAGGGAAGAGATATAGTCTCTGTGAGTTCATGTTGGGCTAGTCGGGAGGACTTGAGGCCAGATCTTTGTTTATGACATGAGCACCAAGGTGCTGATTTTTTGAGCTGGTATTATGAAACATATATGACCGGTATTGTCACTGACCTTGGAAATGGCAGCTTAATAATGTACGAGCTGTCAGGTGTCAGATCCTTATTGTAATCTGTTGTGTAGCCTCGAACTATGGGCGTGGTGAATATTTGTTATATCTCTTGGTTGGATGGTTAGGTGCCTTACGTGTAGTAAAACGAGTTTAGACTCAGGAAAACTAAAGCGATTATGTTATGTGTATCCTGGTGGAAGGTATTGTACTGAAATACTAGATTGATGCAAAATAGGTGGATTGATTCTGATGTGTAATTCAAGGGTATTTGATATATGTTATGATTCGAGCAGGTGCAGCGCATGTCCATTTTGATAATATAACTCGTGTAGTATTGAGATTAATGTTGTTGATATACATTGTGATGTCTTGTTGAGTTGTGGATGTATTGTTAGGATGGTTTTGTGATTCTCTGGCAGGTGGATAGGCCAAATTACAAAGGAAACTCTACCGAAATATTTGGAAAATTTGGGACTTAGAAAAGATTTCTGTCACCTAAAGAGAGTAGGCTTAACTATGATGTGTGTATAAATGCAAGAATTGCAGAAGGGTTAAGGTCTCTGTTGATTCGAGTCTTTGTCAAGCTTGTAAATGACTTGAGATTAATCTCACTATTACATTTTGGCCTCATTTGAGTAAGAATGCTATAAGTGGCTAAAAATGCTTTGATGAATGACTTCGAGCCAAGTTGGGGAGGTTGCTATTGATTAACTGATTGCACTGTTGTGTGCTATGTTGGTTCTATCTCTAAGTACGTTGGGAAAATTCTGATAAGGGTTATGGTGCTTTGTACATGTGAAGAAATCCTAGGATGATTTGAACTGATGTTGGTAAAGAATGTTCGATGTATAAAAAAGAAAGATAGCTAAGTGCATCTGTATGTAATCATGTTTTGTGGTGCCAGAGTTCTAACAGGGCACGAGTGGTCCTGTCCAGTAAGACAGTTGAATTATAATTGAATAAGCGTGAATGACACCCAAGAATGGCTTTGCAGTGTTCAAGACTTTGCTTGTAACGGTAAGGTGTCTTAAGATTGTGTATATGGCTAAAGACGGTGGTTTCGTTAGAAGGAATAAAGACTTGTGTATGTTATATGAATGAGGGGATTCTGTGTATCTGTGTTGGGGAGTAATGATAGCGAATTCAAAATCGCAGGAAGTTCTTAAAAACAAACTATTGTAGAATGTGGTACTTCTGGGAAACATTGAGAGAGTATTCAGCGGCCTGTGAGCCTTAAACCATGTAGTCTTGTGTATGAGTCTCGTGTGGCAACATGATTTGAGATATTATGATCCTTCAGTAAAGGAGAATATTACATTAAAGATGATAGTAAGCCGGAACAGTATGAAAAGGATACGATTAACTCCTGGTATGTGTTCGAAGTAATGAGTCTTGCAGCTATGGTGCAACCAAGCTCTTGAGTGCTGGCAGTTGTGTAGCTCGATGTGGGTAGAAGGACTCAGTCCTGACAGTTAAACTTATGCAATGAATTGGGAGAAAAAGTTTGTGATGTGTTCTACCGTGGTTCGAAAGTGAGTATATTCTTATCGGCATGCGAAGCATGGAATGTGTAATGACTTTTTTCTATATGGGATCATGAAGGTCCTTGACTAGTTGAGTGCGTCGATGTTTGCGACGTAGGAAAGGTATAGAAGTTCCCATGTTATCTTAGTGTGGTATGGTATATGCGATGTGTTATCGAAAGTTGATAATGACATGTTCAAGGTTTTGAGATCAGTTCATAATATATGGGAAGTCAAAAAAAAAATTATTGAGCAGCGCAGGCAGCTGCAGGTGATCTAAGAATCGATCTTTCTGGTGATTAAAAAAATGATACTGCCATTCTAGTGATTTGGCAAGGTATATGGTCAAAAAGGGACAAGGTATTGTAAAATGATAATATCTAGTGGTATGGTGGTATTCTCTTGTGGGATCGACTGTGATGATTGAGTTGTTGATGGCATAGGGAAATTCCTGAATGACTTTCGTGGTATGAATGGATGCTTGATGTGTGTTATATATTCGTACAGTGGAGTGTGGAATCAGGCAAGGTGATTCATGTGTTATATAGGTGAAAAGTCAATGGGTAACCGCTGGAGGTAAGTTTCTTGACTCAAAAACCTGATTTTATGCTAGAATCAACACTAAAATTCCTGGAATTGGTAGAATGTGGTACTTCTGGGAAACATTGAGAGAGTATTCAGCGGCCTGTGAGCCTTAAACCATGTAGTCTTGTGTATGAGTCTCGTGTGGCAACATGATTTGAGATATTATGATCCTTCAGTAAAGGAGAATATTAAATTAAAGATGACAGTAAACCGGAACAGTATGAAAAGGATATGATTATTTCCTGGTATGTGTTCGAAGTAATGAATCTTGCAGCTATGGTGCAACCAAGCTCTTGAGTGCTGGCAGTTGCGTAGCTCGATGTGGGTAGAAGGACTCAGTCCTGACAGTTAAGCTTATGCAATGAATTGGGAGAAAGAGTTTGTGATGTGTTCTACCGTGGTTCGAAAGTGAGTATATTCTTATCGGCATGCGAAGCATGGAATGTGTAATGACTTTTTTCTATATGGGATCATGAAGGTCCTTGACTAGTTGAGTGCGTCGATGTTTGCGACGTAGGAAAGGTATAGAAGTTCCCATGTTATCTTAGTGTGGTATGGTATATGCGATGTGTTATCGAAAGTAGATAATGACATGTTCAAGGTTTTGAGATCAGTTCATAATATATGGGAAGTCAAAAAAAAAATTATTGAGCAGCGCAGGCAGCTGCAGGTGATCTAAGAATCGATCTTTCTGGTGATTAAAAAAATGATACTGCCATTCTAGTGATTTGGCAAGGTATATGTTCAAAAAGGGACAAGGTATTGTAAAATGATAATATCTAGTGGTATGGTGGTATTCTCTTGTGGGATCGACTGTGATGATTGAGTTGTTGATGGCATAGGGAAATTCCTGAATGACTTTCGTGGTATGAATGGATGCTTGATGTGTGTTATGTATTCGTACAGTGGAGTGTGGAATTAGGCAAGGTGATTCATGTGTTATATAGGTGATAGAGACTAGAAGTTCTCGTAATTCGCCTATGCAGTGGTTGTATATTGTGTGTATCGGCACTGTTTAGCGATCATTGGAAATTGGAAGCCCTAGTGGCTCTCTCTTAGCTTGATATGATGAATTTGGGTTATGATACTTTATTTCAGACTGGTTGTCATAAGTCAGGTTGCCTAGACTAATGTGATATGGACTATGTCAGAAATGGCACAGATTGTTTAGCAGAGTGCATCAGAGTATGCTCCTGCATGGTAGTTGTACCCAAGACCAGCAGACGGCTGGTAGGTATTTCTTTGTCAGTGGGGCCTTCGTGGAGGATATCAGTACAGAAGTTTCTACTATTGATTCAGTTCCGGTATTGGGGATTGTAATGAGCAATTTGACTCGGTGTGCATTTCTTTTTGCGAGATTTATGCGTGGATCGGGTGGCACGCCGCCACGAGTTATTTGGATCGGGTGGCATGCCGCCAAAGGCATTGTATCTGGATCGGGTGGCACGCCGCCACGGGTATGTTAGTTTGAGCTGGTTGCATGCCGCAACCATATGACATAGAGAATAGTTTTTCTATATGTTACCTTGTGTACAATACTTCCTAGTCTCTGAGGAAAATCAGTGTTGGGTGTCGCTCGGCGAATGGCGCATCGGTTGTGTCCTTACAAGATTTGATGGCGTATATTAATTGTTTCACCGTGGGTGAGACTGATTGCTTGAGTTCAGACCTAAATCTGTGTGTGGCTAACTGTTTTGAGCATGATGACTTGAGGTGCTTCAGGAGTAATAGTGTTTGGATGGAATCATGAGCCGTGGCAAGGCCACGTGAAGTTATGACCTTTCGAGGAGGATTCAGGTACTCTAATTCTATGATGTGAGACGAGATCTAAGTTATGTGTTGTGATGGTATTGAGGAATTTGAATTACAGCTCTTTTGTTGAGGTAGTTGTCATGATTTGAGTATGTCCGAGCGTTTCTTATTGGAGCCTGTGTTGTGCTCGCCGTGGCTTAGGCCGGTGTTGAGGTGTCATATGACCAGTGCGGTGTGTTATAATCGGAATGATCGTTGGAGCCATTAATGAGTGTGGGCATATGTGATTTCAGCTGGTTAGAAAGGAAAACATCGAGGTTTGGCTCCGAAATATATTGTAATTTCAGTCAAAAAGGGAAATGGATTCATGAATGGATGACCTGAGAGATGGATTCGATATATCGTGTGTTCGGTTGCCATGTGCAATATATATGAAGGTATTGGAATAAGACTTTAGCTACGAGAAAGGTTTTTCTGTAATATTTGGTTATCATGGGAAATTGTTGTGATTAGAGGTCATCGTATCGAGTGATTGGGTTGTTTGGTACACCATAAGATCTCACCTGGAGTGGTGAGTATGGGCTATTACAGTTGGTTTGGGTGTATTCCGAGTATAGACGGGGGATTCAGATTTGGTATATGATTTCGGAAAGGGCAATGTGGTCTATGTTTCAAATGGACTGTGGAAGTTCGGCTATATTATGTTATCGGACTTATAATGGATAGGGTGACGTGGTACCACCCCGAATATATGCTTGGCAAGGTCATTCAGCTATTGGGTTGCTTCTAGTACAACTCTGGGTACGCTCGAGGACGAGCGTTTGTTTAAGTTGGGGAGAATGTAACGACCCGACCCGTCGTTACGGGAGTTATCTCCCCGTTTTCTTCATTTAACACTTTAAGATGCTAATTTATATGTGTTCGAAAAGTTAGAAGCAAATCGGAAGAAATTTAGATAAAAATGAGACCATAATCCTCTTTATGAGAAGAATAGGTTTGGAAAAGTGAATCGAAGGTTGACCGATGAGTTAGACAGCTCATCTTTCTTATGCTTCGACATCGTTTATATCATATTGAACACATGAGCTCTGATTACTGTTTTGAATGAAGCATTAGATCCGTATCGTAATTACGGAACCGTAGCAAAAAGAATCATCGAATATGGACACCGTATGAGGATTTTATGGCCATTTTACTAAAGTTGCCCAGATTTTCAGATTAATAACGAAACTATCCTTGACTGCGTATTAAAAACCTGCACTATTTGCAAATCTTAAAATACATATCTCCTTCATTATAAGGTCAAATTGAGTGATTCAAAAGCCTAAATTCATTTGAATTTCACAAGGAATCCATTGGGAGCAGTAAAACACGTGAACAGTATACCTATAATGAGCAGGTCGAGTTTTCTTCCAATTTTGGAACGGGAAGAAGCTTGTGAGGCGATTTTTAAGAGAAAAATCAATGGGTAATCGCTGGAAGTAAGTTTCTTGACTCAAAAACATGATTTTATGCTAGAACCAATACCAAAATTCCTGAAATTGGTAGAATTTGTGAAGAACTAGGGCCTAAATCATGAAAACGGATTTTTGGGTTTTGAAAGGCCATTCGAACTCCGATTTCAATAAATTTTATATGCACGGACTCGTGGCGAGACAAGGAATCCGTTGGTATGATTTTTGGAATTTTTTGAGAAGTAGGCCCGGGGCTCGGGTTTTACCAACTTCGTGAATTATTGCGTTTTTCGAGTAATTTTGATTGGGTTATGTTTTTTTGACCCATATTTGTGTTATTATTGTGGTTTTGACTAGATTTGATGCACGAGGTAGCAAATTTGAAGGGAAAAGGTATCGCTGATGAGTCCACGACCGGCTAGAGGTGAGTAGTTAGTGTATATGGTAGCCTGAGGTTCGAAACCCCAGCTTAGCACGTTGTAACGCTAGTAGGGCATGGCTCGCACCCCATGGCAGGTGCGGGATTGAGTGTGACTGGGGATTGAGACTTAGTCCATCCTGGATGTGAATAATATGCTATATGCGGTTGAAACGCACATTATGTTAGATATATTTTGTGGGTTGTAATCCATGTTTGGGGCCTTGTGCCGACCTGTAGTATCCCTAGGGGATAGTTATATATGTGATAGCTCTAATTTCTTAATCACTGATCTCAGTCCTAGTTTGAAAGCACCGTATTGAAAAGCTAAGTCATCTATTTTGGAAAATTAAATAAGCATTAAAGTATTTTCATAATTAAATGAATTGGAACCTGGAAAAAAATAAGTTGAGCTGTTGTGTGACTCATATGCATGTTGTGGACTGAGGATGGATCGGGTTGCATGCCGCAGCGGTTGATGTGAGGATCGGGCTGCATGCCGCAACGGTATTGTGCTTGGGCTGTAGGAGCCCCTCCGGAGTCTCTACACACCCCCAGTGAGCGTCATCGACGTTAAATGGATCGGGCTACACGCCGTAGCGGTTATGTGCTTTGCATTGCATCTTTGTCTGTGAATTATCTCTCATAGTGGTAATGTATTGTTGTTGTTGCTAGTTCGTAGGAGGAATCGGATTGTAGTTTAGCTTCATTATGTGGTATTCTGTGGATTTCTTTCTTTCATCTACTCGTATATATTTATTACTCACTGAGTACTTAGTACTCACCCCTACTCCCTGCACCTCTGTGTGCAGATTCAGGTACACGGGAGGGATAGATGAGCACTCCAGGTTTTATCAGTATTTATCCGAGTTGCTGAGGTAGCTGCTGGCATTCGCAGGACCTAGCTTCTCTTCTTATTCCAGTTTTCCTTTGTATATACATTATTCATACTTGAGTATTTGGTTTACATATTGTTATCCGATCATGTTTAGAGGCTCTAGACTCGTGACCCTAGATCTTTGGGTGATTATTCGGTTTAGTTTTATTGTTGATACTAATATTCAGGTAATTGATTTGAGCTTCATGCTCGGGATGAGAGTGTAAATAATCGGGCTTGCCTAGCAGTTGTGTTGGGCGCCACCACGACCGGGATTGGGGTTATGACATATAAAGGCGATCCGTATAAGTAATATACCCATAAAATTGCTACGCATTGCCCTATAAATGATTGTTATATATAAATATATGTAAATATATTATATTACGATGCATAGACACATCGGCCTTCCGTTTATATATCGTAAAAATTTACTCCATCATGTTGTTTAAATTACTATATCTCTCACGATATATAAATCATTTACAATTGTCTTATGTTCAATTTATAAGGTAAAACCCATATCGTTCTACAACCAAGGACTCTATATATAATTTCGAGACTACTCCCAATTATAGTGTCGACTACCATTTCATAGGAACTTATGTGATATACTAACATATTTATACTATAGGACTAGGATATTAGACGTATAACCATATTATCCTAATGTTTAGTAGTACTAATACCATGATACATAATGGATTTGGATAATTTACATAATACGGCTGTAATCGTTAAATGAGATATATATCGTGGTTCATCCAAAACCTAAAATAACTATTTTTGGTAAGGGGTCAAACATTTGGACATAAGTATAGGCCAACGGATTTATGGTATGAGCATAGCGAAATCAAATAAAACCCATTATCGTATGATGTATCTATTTGAATAACACCAATTTGAATAATCCTATGACTACAATAGTATTTCATAGATTTACACTGAATATGTATTTATTCTTTAGTGAATACAATACTAAGTTATTATGGGGTTCCAATTACTAAATAACAACCTCGATATATAAACGGAAGACTACAATCGTATTATTGAAATTTACTAATAATTTTGTATCAGATATCAGATTACATATAATCGTATTAGTCAAATGGACTTATATATAAAAATTAAGTAGTCATAGTGACTAACGATAAAATTAGTTCAATAATACCTATTAGTCGTAATAATAACTATTGTCCAAAAGTTAAAGTTATTATTAATCGACTAATAGTTATTATTATGGCTGTAATCGACTAATAGTTATTATTGCGTAAATAATAAATCCGATTGTAGTACTACAAATATTGGGAGTAATGTGATATATGGTAAATAAACTTTATATGCGCAATTTACGCTATCTACCATTTAAATAGATAGATGTCCTATTTAACATTGGATAGCATCGGCCTAAAATGCTAATTTATGTATGTTCATAGATGGAATACTATGTCAGAATATACTAGTATGTCCGTGTCAAAGTAACAGATTGGGAGTAATGTAATACGATTATACGAATGAAATCACATAAAATGAATACTAGTAATGTCATCCTATAAACGGAAGTTACGATCGTATTGTTATAATCGTGAAGTCCATTGGACTAATACGATTGACTACAATCGATTGACCTACATACGATATTGGGAGTAATGTAATGGACGATTAATATTCATTAGTGTATGAATGAAAGGTCCTATATAGTAAGTCAACCGTATATATATTTCGTTGGATGTCCGTTTAGGATAATGTCTAAATACGCACAATATATACCTATTGGTTATTGAGTTAAATCCTAATATCTACATAATACAATAAATATTACTAATGTACGTCATTTTAATACAGTACATGTATTTTATGCACGTCTGTTTACAATATCCGGTTTACCACTCGACAATGTAAAAAATATTCATTTACCATGTCATCAAACATATATTCAGATATATCATTCAAAATTAAACATATAGTAATATGTTATCAACTAAAATATATTATTACCTTATTCATACAACATAGAGCTCTTATACCGTGATTGACCATCTACTAGTAATTGACATAGTTTATAGTATATACTGTACTACTACCTTTCGGTTTAATTGACTATTAATTAATAGAAGTGAGTAATACGGTCAGTATATAACTATGATTATATTCCGATCCTAGATATTTGTCATAACGGGATATAAGGGATCACATTTATACTAGAACGAATGTTAGTATACAGAAATTGTCCTATCACATATATCATATTAATAGGATATCACATATATCATATTAATACTTATTTCGTATCCAAAATTTTTTTTGCCAATGTTAGAACACCTGATAAATGGCAAAATATCGATTTTTATCATTCAATTACAATACAAATAGGAATTACTATTGTTATAAGAGTAGGTAATAATTGTGGCCATTTAAATCCATAGGATTTATTTGAAAACAACTCTACGATCTTTATATTTAGTACAATAGATACCCACGATATCTATTACGATAAGTATGTCCATATTTAATCGTTACCTGGTATAAACTGTTTATCGGGTAATACGATAAAATAAGGTAATACGATAAAATTTGTTAATTCTATATACAATTTATATATTTTTGTTCAACGATTCTGATTACACCCAAGTAATAGATTCTGATTACACCCAAGTAACAATTGGTACAGATTGTTATGCAGTAATCAATCTATTTATGATACTATTTAATGTGTCAAGTCTACATGAATGTAAATAAGTCCTATGACTTAATATTCTAAACTACCACATGACATAGATGTGGAATTACATAAGTACAAACTATATTAGGTGTCGGGCCAAATCCTTTTTACCCCGATAAATTAATATGTACTTCAAAGTAACCTATGAGGTATTTATTAAATTGTATATAAACCAATACGCTTTGAAAATAATAGGAGTAACATTTTTATACACCTATTATCAACATTAGAAATATGATACTTTGTCCGAGAATTAATTTAACATTAGCAGTCAAAGTCAACCACATTACGACCCTGCATAAGTAGTGACGTGTTAGAGATCAAAGAAACCACTTATGTAAATCCATATAGTGGTTATTAAGTCATAATACAATCGTACTATAAACTTCATTGCATATAACCAAAAATCGCATATTGGGCAATAGGACCATGTTGAAAAAAATACTCAAAGGGTGGTTGAAGCTTAAACATGTTAGTACATGAGACAACCATATATTATAAGTGGATGAAAGTTAAAACAGTGAGTAATAGTAGTAAAAATCCCATTAGGGTCCAAGACAGTTGGCACGAGGCCCATATATAGCATTAAACCCAAAACATGACAATAGTTTCCAAAATACAATGAATGAGTCCATAGGTGTATTTGGAGTCCCGAAGTAGTGTGTGATGACCCGGCACGTCATCTTATGAGCTGTCTCCCCGTTACCCCCGTTATATGCTTGTTAATGTTGCAATATGCATGTTTGGGTAAGTTTGAGTCTATCAGAGTTGAGTTTGGTTGAAATTGAGACAAATAGTCTCTTAGAAGAAAGAATAGTTGAGAAAAGTCAGCTGGATGTTGAATTGTGAGTAAGAGAGCTCGGAATCGAATTCTGATGATTCGGTCAGCTCCGGGAGGCCATTTATGATCTAGGAGAGTGATTGGAAGTGAATTTGGAGGTCCGGTGTAGTTTTAGGCTTGAATTGGCTAAGGTTGAATTTTGGCGAAATCCGAATTGTAGGTGAAATTTTGATCTGAGAGATGGAATAGAATCTCGATAGTTGCAATAGCTCCATTAGGTGATTTTGGATATGCCTGCAAAATTTCAGGTCATTCAGACGTCGTTTGGTTGGGGTTCGAATCGAATATGAGTTTTGGAAGGATTTCATAAATTTAGACTTGAACCCGTGATAACTTAATTATTTTAATGTTGTTTAATGTGTTTTGACAATTGGAACAAGTTTTAATGATGTTATAAGAGGTGTTGGTACATTTGGTTGAGGTCCCGGAGGCTTCGGGGTAAATTCGGATGCCCAACGGGTCATTTTTGGAAGATTTTTGCCGTTTTGAGCATAAATTTAATGATCCAAAGGTCTATTATTAGTTCTAGAGATCCAAATTTGATTTCGAGACTTTAAGAATTTAAATAATAAATTATAGGACTGATCCGAAAATTTTGGTTTAATTTCATCAAGTCGCGATTTGGTTTTTGACGCAAAACATGAGTTAATTGTTTAACGAGCGAAATTGATGTTGCACTGAGAAAATTAAATCCAAATTCAGTTTTGTTTGAACCACAGGATCCATATCGAAAGTACGGAGCCATAGGAAAACGAATCGTCAAATTCCGAGTTCGTATGATTGAGTTATAGCATTTTTAGTAAAATAAAAGTTGCTACAATTTTCTGGGGCAAATCTGGTATTTTCACTTCTGCGATGAACAGTAACCGCAGATGCGAAAATCGCTGGACTTTTAATTGGGGCAGTCCGAGAGTTTTTTTTCATTTTTGGAGCTGTGGAGCTCGGATTGAAGCGATTTTCGAAGCGATTTTCACCATATGGATGGTGGTAAATGTTCTATATCCAAAAGTGATTATATTCAATGATTCCATGGTTATTTTTCATCAAGTATTAGTGAATCAAATGGAAGAAATTGAAGAAAATTTGTAAACTTTTCAAAACAAAAATTTAGGATTTGAAGGGTCATTTGTGGTCCGATTTGGGAGTTCTTGATATGTCCGGACTCGTGGAAAGACGAGGATTCAGAAAATGTAACTTTTATAATTTGTCGACAAGCGTACCGAAAGTCGATTTTTGGCAACTTCGTGGGTTTTGGTGTAAATTGAGTTATTTCGATTGGGTTGTCTAATTAGACTATATTAATGTATTCTTATCGTTATTGAGCAGATTTGGCATCCGAAGTCTGTATACACCCCTTGTGAGCGTCTTCGACGTTAAATGGAGCGGGTTGCGCACCGCAGCGGTATATGTATTAGAGCGGGCTGCATGCCGCAGCATTATACTTATTCATATCCTTATGCATACTTAAATACTTATACATTATAGGCATATGTATATATCCTCATAAATTGAGATGGATGTACACCGTAGCGGTACGAGTGAGGATTTGGTCAGTGTAGGACCTTGTTGAGATAGATGTGAACTGGAGATCAGAGTATTCACTGTAGTGATGACTTACCTGTGAGGTTACCCTTAGAACTGTATAGTGATAGTACAGGTGTTTTTACTTCCAGTTGTTATTTATTATTATTACTCACTGAGTTGAAATATACTCACCCCACTCCCCTGCACTTTTTGTGCAGATATGCAGGTTTAGGAGGGCAGTTGAGCTATCGCAACCACTTTATTTTCCCCATTCCGTGGAGACTTCGAGGTAGCTGCCGACGTCTGCAGCACCTGACCTCTTCCTCTTTATCATTTTGTTGTCTCCATTCTGCTTAGACTTGATTGTGTAGTAGATCTCATTTGTAGAGGCTCAGACTTGTGACACCACGATTTGGTTGGGACTGTATTCGTGTATTTCATTTCTACACTTCTTGATTTGTTATAATGAAAAGCTAATTACGCCGATTAATCAGTATTAATTTACAATTGGCTGGTTTAAATGGATAAGATGGTCGGGCTTTCCTAGTAATGTGTTGGGCGCCATCACGACCGGGGTTTGGGTCGTGACAAGTTACTATCAGAGCTTAGGTTAACAGGTCTCGCGAGTTATGAGCCGGTTTAGTAGAGTATCGTGGATCGGTACAGGGACGCCTGTGTTTATCTCGGGAGGCTGCAAACCTTTTAGGAAAGTTTCAATTCTTGAAGTTCTTATCGTGCGTACATGATTCAGCTTGAGATGTAATTCTTGAAATTCCTTCTACACGTATGTATGCGCACTCGAGCGCTCAGTAATATAATTGTCTTGATGGCTTGTGACTCCCCGATTGAGGGGCGAGATGTAATCTCTGTAAGTTTTATGTTGGGCCGGTCTGGAGGACTTGAGGCCGAATCTTTGCCTATGGCTTGAGCACCGAGGTGCTAATTTTGCGAGCTGGTATTACGAACTTATATGTTCAGTATTGTCCCTAATTGTGGGAATGGCAGCTAGATAGCTATGTAATGAGTATGTTGGTACTGTGTAATGTGTATGGCAGTGGAAGGTATACAAAAATATTAAGGAAATAAAATGTTCTTACTTGGTGGAATAGCCCATATAATGGAGGGTTGAAATGTATTTTCTATGTGTTATGATTCAAATAGGTGAAACACATGTCCATGTATCAATTTTGATAATATAATACTGGTGGTATTGAGATTAATGTTGTTGATATACATTGTGTTGCTTTGTCAATTTGTGGGCGTGTTGTTAGGATGATTTTGGTGGTTCTCTGGCAGGTGGATAGGCCCAATTACAAAGGAAACTCTTCCGAAATTTTTGAAATTTTGGGACTTAGTGGAAAAAAAATTATCACCTAAGGAGTGGGCTTAAATGTTACGTAACTAAATGCAAGAATTGTAGAAGAGTTAAAATTTTTGATGATTCGAGTCTCCACCGAAGCTAGTAAATGACTTGAGTTCAATCTCACTATAACATTGTGGAGTCATTTGAATAAGAATGCTATGAGTGGTTAAAAGTGCTTTGATATATGGCTTCGAGCCAAGTTAGGGATGTTGTTATTGATTAACTAATTACACTGTTGTGTGCTATGGTTGTCCTGTCTCTAGGTATGTTGGGAAATTTTTATAAAGGTTATGGTGCTTCGTAGATGTGAAGAAATACTAGGATGTTTTGAACTTATGTTGGTAACGAATGTTCGGTGTATAGAAAAGAAAGATAGCTAATTGTATCTGTATGTAATCATGTTCTGCAGTGCCAGAGTTCTAGTAAGGAACGAGTGGTTCTGTTCAATAAGGCAGTTAAATTGTAACTGGTTAAGGGTGAATGACGCCCGAGAATAGCCTTGCGGTGTTCAAGATTTTGCTTGTAACAGTCAGGTGTCTTAAGATTGTGCATGCGGCTAAAGACTGTGGTTTCATTAGAAGGGATCAAGACTTGTGTTATGTTATGTGAATGATGGGATTCTATGTATATGTATTGGGAGTTAATGATAACGAATTGAGAATCGCAGGAAGTTCTTCAAGATAAAGTATTGTAGAAGGTGGTACTCTAGGAAACATCTGAGAGAGTATTCAGCGTCCTGTGAGCCTTAGACCGTGTGGTGTTGTGTATGAGTCTCATGTGGTAACATGAGTTGATGTATTATGGTACTACAGTAATGGCTAATATTAAATTAAAGATGAATCAGAAAGGAAACTAGGTAAATGGAATATCTTGTTAGTAAATTGGAACATTATGAAAAGGGCACGAGAAATTCCTGGTGTGTGTTCGAGGTAATGAGCCTTGCAGTTATGGTGCAACAGAGCTCTTGATGTGCTGGCAGTTGCGTAGCTCGATGTGGGTAAAAGGACTCAGTCCTGGCAGTTAAGCTTATGCAATGAATGGGAGGGAAGAGTTGTGATGAGTCTTATCATGGTTTGAAAATGAGTATATTCCTATCGGTATGCGAAGCATGGAATGTGTAATGACTTTTATCCTATATGGGATCATGAAGGTCCTCAACTAGTTGAGTGCGTCAATGTTCGCGGCGTAAGAGAGGGATAGAAATTCTCCATGTATCTTGGTGCAGTATGGTATGTGCGATGTGTTATGGAAAGACGATAACAGCATGTTCAAGGTTTGAGATCAGTTCATATTATATGGGAAGTTATTAAAACCCCAAGCAGCGTGGGCAGCTGCAGATAATCTGAGAATCAATCTTCCTGGTGATTAAGGAAAATGGTACTGCTATTCCAGTAATTCGGCAGAGTATATGGTCAAAAGGGCCAGGTTACTGATAATATTTAGTGGTATTGTGGTATCCTCTTGATGGATTGACGGTGAAAATTGAGTTGTTGATGGCATAGGGAAATTTATGAATGGCTTTCGTGGTATGAATTGATGTTTGATGTGTGTTATGTATTCGTACGGTGGAGTGTGGAATCAGGCATAGTGATTCATGTGTTATATATGTGTTGGATACTAGAAGTTCTCTTAATCCGCCTACGCAGTGGTGGTATGTCATGTGTATCGACACCGTTTAGCGGTTATTGGAAATTTAAAACCCCTAGTGGCTCTCTCGTTACTTGATATGACGAATTTGAATAACGATATATGATTGTAGACTGATTGTCATAAGTCAGGTCGTCTAGACTAATGTGATATGGACTATATCAGAGAAATGTCACAACTCCGTGGCAGAACGCATCAAATCATGCTCCAGCAGGGTAGATGTACCCTAGGGCCAGTAGGTATTGCTTTGTCAGTCGGGCCTTCGTGGTGGATGTCAGTGTAGAGGTATCTACAATTGATTCAGTTCCGGTATTGAGGAACTTTGTCAGATGCGTTTCATGTGGCCGAGCTAGAGGCTATGTACATGTTTATTGTAATGAGCAACTTGACTCGATGTGCATTCCCTTTTGCTATATTTATGCGTGGATCGTGTGGCATGGCGCCACAGGTATAGTATTTGGATCGGGTGGCACGCCACCATATGTATGGTATCAGGATCGGGTGGCACACCGCCACAGGTATGGTATCTGGATCGGGTGGCACGCCGCTATAGGTATTTTATTGGAACGGGTTGCGCGCCGCAATAGTGTGATGTGGAAAATATAGCTTCTTATATGTTACTTGTATGCAATACTTCCTAGCTTCTGAGGAATAGCCCATATTGGGTATCGCTCGGGAAATAGCACATCGGTTGTGTCCATTCAGGATTGGATAGCATATATTAAATGTATCACCACGTGTGTGATTGATTGCTTGAGTTCAGACCTACATATGTGCGTGGCTGACCGTTTTGAGCATGGTGACTTGGGGTGCTTCAGGAGTAATAGTGTTTAGATAGAATCATGAGTTGTGGCAAGGCCACGTGATGTTATGACCTTTCGATGAGAATTCAGGTACTCTAATTCTATGATGTGAGACGAGATCTCAGTTATGTGTTGTGATGGTATTGAGGAATTTGAATTATAGCTCTTTGTGTGAGTCAGTTGTCATGATTCGATTGTGTTCAGATCATTCTTATTGGAGCCTGTGTTGTGCTCATCGCAGCTTAGGCCGGTGTTGAGGTGTCATACCACCAGTGTGGTGTGTTATAATCGAAATGATCGCTGGAGTCATTAATGAGTATGAGTATATTTGATCTCAGTTTGTTAGAAAGGTAATATCGAGGTTTGGCTCCGAAATCTATTGTGGTATCAATTAAAAAGGGAAATGGATTCATGAATAGTTGACCCGAGAGATGGGTTCGGTATATCGCGTGCTTCAGCTACCGTGGGCAGGATATGAAGGTGCTGGAATAAGAATCTATCTAATGAGAGCGGTTTTTCTGCTAGTATTTGGTCATGGTGGCCATTGTTGTGATTAGAGGCCATCGTCTCGAGCGATTCGGTTGTTTGATACATCATGTGATCTCACTCGGGGTGGCAAGTATGGGCTATTACAGATGGATCGTGTGTATTATGAGTATAGGCATGAGATTCGGATTTGGTATGTGATCTCGGAAAGTGCAATGTGGTATATGGTGCGGATGGGCTGGGAGATTTCCAGCTATAGTGTGTACCGGATTTAGATGAGATAGGGTGACGTGGGATCGCCCCGAATATATGCTTGGTAAGGTCATTCAGCTATTGGGTTACTTCCAGTAAACCTCTTGGTCTGCTCGAGGACGAGCGTTTGCTTAAGTTGGGGAGAATGTGATGACCCGGCCCATTATCATGTGAGTTATCACCCCGTTACCCCCGTTATATGCTTGTTAATGTTGCAATATGCATGTTGGGTAAGTTTGAGTCAATCAGGGTTGAGTTTGGTTGAAATTGAGACAAATAGTCTCTTAGAAGAAGGAATAGTTGAGAAAAGTCAGCTGGATGTTGAATTCTGAGTAAGAAAGCTTGGAATCGAATTCTGGTGATTCGGTCAGCTCCGGGAGGCCATTTACGATCTAGGAGAGTGATCGGAAGTGAATTTGGAGGTCCGGTGTAGTTTTAGGCTTGAATTGGCTAAGGTTGAATTTTGGCGAAATCTGAATGGTAGGTGAGATTTTGATCCGAGAGTCGGAATAGAATTCCGACAGTTGCAATAGCTCCGTTAGGTGATTCTGGATATGCCTGCAAAATTTCAGGTCATTCAGACGTTGTTTGGTTGGGTTTCGAATCGAATATGAGTTTTGGAAGGGTTTCATAAATTTACACTTGAATCCGTAATAATTTAATTATTTTAATGTTGTTTAATATGTGTTGAAAATTGGAACAAGTTTTAATGATGTTATAAGAGGTGTTGGTACATTTGGTTGAGGTCCCGTAGGCTTCGGGGTATATTCGAATGCCCAACGGGTCATTTTTGGAAGATTTTTGCCGTTTTGAGCATAAATGTAATGATCCAAAGGTCTATTTTTAGTTCTAAAGATCCAAATTTGATTTCGAGACTTTGAGAATTTAAATAATGAATTATCGGACTGATCCGAAAATTTTGGTTAAACTTCATCAAGTCGCGATTTGGTTTTTGACGCGAAACATGAGTTAATTATTTAACGAGCAAAATTGATGTTGCACTGCGAAAATTAAATACAAATTCAATTTTGTTTGAACCACTGGATCCGTATCGAAATTACGGAGCCATAGGAAAAAGAATCGTCAAATTCCGAGTTTGTATGATTGAGTTATAGCATTTTTAGTGAAATAAAAAGCTGCTGCAATTTTCTGGGGCAAATTTGGTATTTTCGCTTCTGCGATGAACAGTACCCGCAGAAGCGGCTGAACATTGATTTTTCGCTTCTGCGATGAACAGCACCGCAGATGCGGTGAACAGTGAAATCGCACCTGTGGTGAACAGTAACCACAGCTGCGAAAATCGCTGGACTTTTAATTGGGGCAGTCCAAGAGTTTTCTTCATTTTTGGAGCTATGGAGCTCGGATTGAAGCTATTTTTGAAGCGATTTTCACCATATGGATGGGGGTAAGTGTTATATATCCAAAATTAAGGACCCGAAGAAGATATATCTAAAATTAAGTGTTATATATCCAAAAGTGATTATATTCAATGTTTCCATGGTTATTTTTGCATCAAGTATTAGTGAATCAAATGGAAGAAATTGGAGAAAATTTGTAAACTTTTCAAAAACGTAAATTTAGGATTTGAAGGGTCATTTGTGGTCTGATTTGGGAGTTCTTGATATGTACGGACTCGTGGAGAGACGAGGATTTAGAAAATGTAACTTTTGTAATTTTTCGAGAAGCGTACCGAAAGTCGAGTTTTGGCAACTTCGTGGGTTTTGGTGTGAATCGAGTTATTTCGATTGGGTTGTCTAATTAGACTATATTGATGTATTCTTATCGGTTTTCAACAAATTTGGTATCCGATGAGATTGATTTATGAGGCAAGTGTAGAGCGAGCTAGGACTTCTACCGATTCGAGGTGAGTGGTGGTAGTAAATAATGTACTGAGGGTTTAAAACCGCGTACTTGCACTATACAGTGCTATGTAGAGATGAGACACACGTCATGTGACGGGCATGGTGGCATTGTGAATTGGGGATTGGACTTGGTCCTTCCCGACTGAAAGTGTATTGCGTATTATGACTGTGACTAAGATTATAACTGTGTAATTGGGGTAGTAGCCATGTTTGGGGCCTTGTGCCGATCTGTAGAGTATTAGGGGAGCCAGTAGAGCTAAGCGATCCTTATATAATGCTGGATACATACACTCAGCCGTAGTTATAGCTGTATAGCATATCATGAGCCCGTACTAGATATGTACCTTGAGAGAGACTATCTAGGGTGGAATTCCCTATTCTAGCTAAGCGGGCCTGAGAGGCCAAGTCTATACCGACTGAGATAGGGTCAAGGACCCACTATGAGATGTTATATTGGGCCTGAGAGGCCAGGTCTATATCGGCTGAGATAGGGTCGATGACCCACTATGAGATATTATATATATATTTATATTAGATCGGGCTGCACGCGGCATTAATATATATGTGGATCGGACTGCACGCCGCAGTGATATACATGTGGATCGGACTGCACGCCACAGTATTATTGCGCTTAGGCTGTAGGAGCCCCTTCAGAGTCTGAGTCTGCACACATTCTCAGTGAGCGCTGGAGTATATTTTGGGATCGGGTTGCACGCCGCAGCAGTATAGTTATATATATATATATATATATATATATATATATATATATATATATATATATATATATATATATATATATATATATATATATATATATATATATATGTGTGTGTGTGTGTGTGTGTGTGTGTGTATATATATATATATATATATATTGGATCGGACTACACGCCGCAGTAATATATGTGTGGATCGGGCTGTACGCCGCAGCATCATAGCGCTTGGGCCTAGGGAGCCCCTCCGAAGTCTGTATACACCCCCAGTGAGCGCCGTCGACGTTAAATGGAGCGGGCTGCTCACCGCAGCGGTATATGTATTGGAGCGGGCTGCACGCCGCAACATTATACTTATTCATATCCTTATACATACTTAAATACTTATACATTATAGGCATATGTATATATCCTCATACATTGAGTTGGATGTACACCGTAGCGGTACGAGTGAGGAATTGGTCGGTGTGGGACCTCGTTGAGATAGATGTGGACTGGAGATCAGAGTATTCACTTTAGTGATGACTTGCCTGTGAGGTTACCCTTAGAACTGTATAGTGATAGTACAAGTGTTCTTACTTCCAGTTGTTATTTATTATTATTACTCACTGAGTTGAAATATACTCACCCCACTCTTCTGCACTTTTTGTGCAGATATGCAGGTTCAGGAGGGCAGTTGAGCTATCGCAACTGCTTTATTATCCCTATTCCGTGAAGACTTCGAGGTAGCTGCCGACGTCCGCAGTACCTGATCTCTTCCTTTTTATCATTTTGTTGTCTCCATTTTTCTTAGACTTGATTGTGTAGTAGATCACATTTTTAGAGGCTCAGACTTGTGACACCACGATTTGGTTGGGACTGTATTCGTGTATTTCATTTCTACACTTCTTGATTTGTTATAAATACAAGCTAATTACGCCGATTAATCAGTATTAATTTACAATTGGTTGGTTTAAATGGATAAGATGGTCGGGCTTGTCTAGTAATGTGTTGGGCGCCATCACGACTGGGGTTTGGGTCGTGACAAGTTGGTATAAGAGCTTAGGTTAACAGGTCTCGCGAGTTATGAGCAGGTTTAGTAGAGTCTCGTAGATCGGTACGGGGATGCCTGTGCTTATCCTCGGGAGGCTGCACACCTTTTAGGAAAGTTTCAATTCTTGAAATTCTTATCGTGCGTACTTGATTCAGCTTGAGATGTAATTCTTGAAATTCCTTCTACACGTCTGTATGCGCACTCGAGCGCTCAGTAATATAATTGCCTTGATGGCTTGTGACTCCCCGATTGAGGGGCGAGATGTAATCTCCGTAAGTTTTATGTTGGGCCGGTCTGGAGGACTTGAGGCCGAATCTTTGCCTATGGCTTGAGCACCGAGGTGCTAATTTTGCGAGTTGGTATTATGAACTTATATGTTCAGTATTGTCCCTAATTATGGGAATGGCGGCTAGATAGCTATGTAATAAGTATGTTGGTACTGTGTAATGTGTATGGCAGTGGAAGGTATACAGAAATATTAAGGAAATAAAATGTTCTTACTTTGTGGAATAGCCCAGATAATGAAGGGTTGAAATGTATTTTCTATGTGTTATGATTCAAATAGGTGAAACACATGTCCATGTATCAATTTTGATAATATAATACTGGTGGTATTGAGATTAATGTTATTGATATACATTGTGTTGCCTTGTCAATTTGTGGACGTGTTGTTAGGATGATTTTGGTGGTTCTCTGGCAGGTGGATAGGCCTAATTACAAAGGAAACTCTTCCAAATTTTTTGAAAATTTTGGGACTTAGTAAAAAAAAAATTGTCACCTAAGGAGTGGGCTTAAATGTTGTGTAAGTAAATGCAAGAATTGTAGAAGAGTTAAAATTTTTGATGATTCGAGTCTCCACCGAAGCTGGTAAATGACTTGAGTTCAATCTCACTATAACATTGTGGTGTCATTTGAATAAGAATGCTATGAGTGGTTAAAAGTGCTTTGATATATGACTTCGAGCCAAGTTGGAGAGGTTGTTATTGATTAACTGATTACACTTTTGTGTGCTATGTTGGTCCTGTCTCTAGGTATGTTGAGAAATTTTGATAAAGGTTATGGTGCTTCATAGATGTGAAAAAATACTAGGATGTTTTAAACTTATGTTGGTAACGAATGTTCGGTGTATAGAAAAGAAAGATAGCTAATTGTATATGTATGTAATCATGTTCTGCAGTGCCAGAGTTCAAGTAAGGCACGAGTGGTTCTGTTCAATAAGGCAGTTGAATTATAATTGGTTAAGGGTGAATGACGCCCGAGAATAGCCTTGCGGTGTTCAAGATTTTGCTCGTAATAGTCAGGTGTCTTAAGATTGTGCATGCTGCTAAAGACTGTGGTTTTATTAGAAGGGATCAAGACTTGTGTTATGTTATGTGAATGATGGGATTCTATGTATTTGTATTGGGGGGTAATGATATCCAATTCAGAATCACAGGAAGTTCTTCAAGATAAAGTATTGTAGAAGGTGGTACTCTAGGAAACATCTTAGAGAGTATTCAGTGGCCTGTGAGCCTTAGACCGTGTGGTCTTGTGTATGAGTCTCATGTGGTAACATGAGTTGATGTATTATGGTGCTACAGTAATGGCTAATATTAAATTAAAGATGAATCAGAAAGGAAACTAGGTAAATGGAATAACTTGTTAGTAAATTGGAACAGCACGAAAAGGGCACGAGTAACTCCTAGTGTGTATTCGAGGTAATGAGCCTTGCAGTTATGGTGCAACAGAGCTCTTGATGTACTGGCAGTTGCGTAGCTCGATGTGGGTAAAAGGACTCAGTCCTGGCAGTTAAGCTTATGCAATGAATGGGAGGGAAGAGTTTTGATGAGTCTTATCATGGTTTGAAAATGAGTATATTCCTATCGGTATGCGAAGCATGGAATGTGTAATGACTTTTACCCTATATGGGATCATGAAGGTCCTCAACAAGTTGAGTGCGTCGATGTTCGCTGCGTAGGAGAGGGATAGAAATTCTCCATGTATCTTGGTGCAGTATGGTATGTGCGATGTGTTATGGAAAGATGATAACGGCATGTTCAAGGTTTGAGATCGGTTCATATTATATGGGAAGTTATTAAAATCCCCAAGCAGCGTGGGCAGCTGCAGATAATCTGAGAATCAATCTTCCTGGTGATTAAGGAAAATGGTACTACTATTCCAGTAATTCGGCAGAGTATATGGTCAAAAGGGCCAGGTAATGTAAACTGATAATATTTAGTGGTATTGTGGTATCCTCTTGTTGGATTGACGGTGAAGATTGAGTTGTTGATGGCATAGGGAAATTTATGAATGGCTTTTGTGGTATGAATGGATGTTTAATGTGTGTTATGTATTCGTACGGTGGAGTGTGGAATCAGGCATAGTGATTCATGTGTTATATATGTGTTGGAGACTAGAAGTTCTCTTAATCCGCCTACGCAGTGGTGGTATGTCGTGTGTATCGACACCGTTTAGCGGTTATTGGAAATTTGAAACCCCTAGTGGCTCTCTCGTTACTTGATATGACGAATTTGAATAACGATATATAATTGTAGACTGGTTGTCATAAGTCAGGTCGTCTAGACTAATGTGATATAGACTATATCAGAGAAATGTCACAACTGCGTGGCAGAATGCATCAGATCATGCTCCAGCAGGGTAGATGTACCCTAGGGCCAGCGGACGGCTGGTAGGTATTGCTTTGTCAGTCGGGCCTTCGTGGTGGATGTCAGTGTAGAGGTATCTACAATTGATTTAGTTCCGGTATTGAGGAACTTTGTCGGATGCATTTCATGTGGCCGAGCTAGAGGCTATATACATGTTTATTGTAATGAGCAACTTGACTCGATGTGCATTCCCTTTCGCTAGATTTATGCGTGGATCGGGTGGCATGCCGCCACAGGTATAGTATCTGGATCGGGTGGCACGCCGCCACATGTATGGTATCGGGATCGGGTGGCACACCGCCACAGATATGGTATTTGGATCGGGTGGCACGCCGCTACAGGTATTTTATTGGAACGGGTTGCGCGCCGCAACAGTGTGATGTGGAAAATATAGCTTCTTATATGTTACTTGTATGCAATACTTCCTAGCTTTTGAGGAATAGCCCGTATTGGGTATCGCTCGGGAAATAGCACATCGGTTGTGTCCATTTAGGATTGGATAGCATATATTAAAGGTATCACCACGTGTGTGATTGATTGTTTGAGTTCAGACCTACATATGTGCGTGGCTGACCGTTCTGAGCATGGTGACTTGAGGTGCTTCAGGAGTAATAGTGTTTGGATAGAATCATGAGCTGTGGCAAGGCCACATGATGTTATGACCTTTCGATGAGGATTCAGGTACTCTAATTCTATGATGTGAGACGAGATCTCAGTTATGTGTTATGATGGTATTGAGGAATTTGAATTATAGCTCTTTGTGTGAGTTAGTTGTCATGATTCGAGTGTGTTCAGATCATTCTTATTGGAGCATGTGTTGTGCTCGTCGTGGCTTCGGTCGGTGTTGAGGTGTCATACCACCAGTGTGGTGTGTTATAATCGAAATGATCGCTGGAGTCAATAATGATTACGAGTATATTTGATCTCAGTTTGTTAGAAAGGTAATATCGAGGTTTGGCTCCAAAATCTGTTGTGGTATCAGTTAAAAAGGGAAATGGATTCATGAATAGTTGATCCGAGAGATGGGTTCGGTATATCGCGTGCTTCAGCTGCCGTGGGCAGGATATGAAGGTGCTGGAATAAGACTCTATCTAATGAGAGCAGTTTTTCTGCTAGTATTTGGTCATGGTGGCCATTGTTGTTATTAGAGGCCATCGTCTCGAGCGATTCGGTTGTTTGATACATCATGTGATCTCACCCGGGGTGGCAAGTACGGGCTATTACAGATGGATCATGTGTATTCTGAGTATAGGCATGAGATTCGGATTTGGTATGTGATCTCGGAAAGTGCAATGTGGTCTATGGTGCGGATGGGCTGGGAAATTTCCAGCTATAATGTGTACCAGATTTAGATAAGATAGGGTGACGTGGGATCGCCCCGAATATATGCTTGGTAAGGTCATTCAGCTATTGGGTTACTTCCAGTAAACCTCTTGGTTTGCTCGAGGACGAGCGTTTGCTTAAGTTGGGGAGAATGTGATGATCCGACCCGTCATCATGTGAGTTATCACCCCGTTACCCCCGTTATATGCTTGTTAATGTTGCAATATGCATGTTGGGTAAGTTTGAGTCAATCCGGGTTGAATTTGGTTGAAATTGAGACAAATAGTCTCTTAGAAGAAGGAATAATTGAGAAAAGTCAGTTGGATGTTGAATTCTGAGTAAGAGAGCTCGGAATCGAATTCTGATGATTCGGTCAGCTCCGGGAGGCAATTTATGTTCTGTGAGAGTGATCGGAAGTGAATTTGGAGGTCCGGTGTAGTTTTAGGCTTGAATTGGCTAAGGTTGAATTTTGACGAAATCCGAATGGTAGGTGAGATTTTGATCCGAGAGTTGGAATAGAATTTCTATAGTTGCAATAGCCCCGTTAGGTGATTTTGGATATGCCTACAAAATTTCAGGTCATTCAGACGTCGTTTGGTTGGGTTTCGGATCGAATATGGGTTTTGGAAGGATTTCATAAATTTAGACTTGAATCCGTGATAATTTAATTATTTTAATGTTGTTTAATGTGTTTTGACAATTCAAACAATGTTTAATGATGTTATAAGAGGTGTTGGTACATTTGGTTGAGGTCCCGGAGGCTTCGGGGTAAATTCGGATGCCCAACGGGTCATTTTTGGAAGATTTTTGCCGTTTTGAGCATAAATGTAATGATCCAAAGGTCTATTTTTAGTTCTAGAGATCCAAATTTGATTTAGAGACTTTGAGAATTTAAATAATGAATTATAGGATTGATCCGGAAATTTTGGTTTAATTTCATCAAGTCGCGATTTGGTTTTTGACGCGAAACATGAGTTAATTGTTTAACGAGCGAAATTGATGTTGCACTGAGAAAATTAAATCCAAATTCCGTTTTGTTTGAACCACTGGATCCGTATCGAAATTACGGAGCCATAGCAAAAAGAATCATCAAATTCCGAGTTCGTATGATTGAGTTATAGCATTGTTTAGTGAAACAAAAAGCTGCTGCAATTTTCTGGGGCAAATCTGGTAGTTTCGCTTCTGCGATAAACAGTACCCGCAGAAGCGGGTAAACAGTTATTTTTCGCTTCTACGATGAATAGCGCCGCAGATGCGGTGAACAGTGAAATCGCACCTGCGGTGAATAGTAACCGCAGATGCGAAAATCGCTGGACTTTTAATTGGGGCAGTCCGAGAGTTTTCTTCATTTTTGGAGCTATGGAGCTCGGATTGAAGCGCTTTTCGAAGTGATTTTCACCATATGGATGGGGGTAAGTGTTCTATATCCAAAAGTTATTATATTCAATGTTTCCATGGTTATGTTTCATCAAGTATTAGTGAATCAAATGGAAGAAATTGATGAAAATTTGTAAACCTTTAAAAAATGAAATTTTAGGATTTGAAGGGTCATTTGTGGTCCGATTTGGGAGTTCTTGATATGTACGGACTCGTGGAGAGACGAGGATTCATAAAATATAACTTTTGTAATTTTTCTAGAAGCGTACCGAAAGTCGAGTTTTGGCAACTTCGTGGATTTTGGTGTAAATCGAGTTATTTCGATTGGGTTGTCTAATTAGACAATATTAATGTATTCTTATTGTTTTTGAGCAGATTTAGCATCCGAGGAGATTGATTTACGAGGCAAGCGTAGAGTGAGCTAGGACTTCTACCGATTCGAGGTGAGTGGTGGTAGTAAATAATGTACTGAGGGTTTGAAACCTCGTACTTGCACTATACAGTGGTATGTAGAGATGAGACACGCGTCATGTGATGGGCATGGTGGCATTGTGAATTGGGGATTGGACTTGGTCCTTCCCGACTGATAGTGTATTGTGTATTATGACTGTGACTTAGATTAAACTGTGTAATTGGGGTAGTAGCCATGTTTGGGGCCTTGTGCCGATCTGTAGAGTATTAGGGGAGCCAGTAGAGCTAAGCGATCCTTATATCATGCTGGATACATACACTCAGCCATATTTCTAGTTGTATAGCATTTCATGAGCCCGTACTAGATGTGTACCTTGAGAGAGACTATCTAGGGTGGAATTCCCTATTCTAGCTAAGTGGGCCTGAGAGGCCAAGTCTATACCGACTGAGATAGGGTCAAGGACCCACTATGAGATGTTATATTGGGCCTGAGAGGCGAAGTCTATATCGGCTGAGATAGGGTCGATGACCCACTATGAGATATTATATATATATCTATATTGGATTGGGCTGCACGCCACATCACTACATGTATTGGATCGGACTGCACGCCACATTAATATATATGTGGACCGGACTGCACGCCGCAGTGATATACATGTGGATCAGACTGCACGCCGCAGTATTATTGCGCTTGGGCTGTAGGAGCCCCTTCGGAGTCTGAGTCTGCACACATTCTCAGTGAGCGCAGGAGTATATTATGGGATCGGGCTGCACGCCGCACTAGTATAGTTATATATATATATATATATATATATTGGATCGGACTACACGCCGCAGTAATATATGTGTGGATCGGGCTGTATGCCGCAGCATCATAGCGCTTGGGCCTAGGGAGCCCCTCCGAAGTCTGTATGCACCCCCAGTGAGCGCCGTCGACGTTAAATAGAGCGGGCTGTGCGCCGCATCGGTATATGTATTGGAGCGGGCTGCACGCCGCAGCATTATACTTATTCATATCCTTATACATACTTAAATACTTATACATTATAGGCATATGTATATATCCTCATACATTGAGATGGATGTACACCGTAGCGGTACGAGTGAGGATTTGGTCGGTGTGGGACCTCGTTGAGATAGATGTGGACTGGAGATCAGAGTATTCACTGTAGTGATGACTTACCCTTAGAACTGTGGACTTGAGATCAGAGTATCTCAACGAGGTCGGTGTGGGACCTCGTTGAGATAGTACAGGTGTTCTTACTTCCACTTGTTATTTATTATTATTACTCACTGAGTTGAAATATACTCACCCCACTCCTCTGCACTTTTTGTGCAGATATGCAGGTTCAGGAGGGCAGTTGAGCTATCGCAACTGCTTTATTTTCCCCATTCCGTGGAGACTTCGAGGTAGCTGCCGACGTCCGCAGTACCTGACCTCTTCCTCTTTATCATTTTGTTGTCTCCATTCTGCTTAGACTTGATTGTGTAGTAGATCTCATTTGTAGAGGCTCAGACTTATGACACCACGATTTGGTTGGGACTGTATTCGTGTATTTCATTTCTACACTTCTTGATTTATTATAAAGACAAGCTAATTACGCCGATTAATCAGTATTAATTTACAATTGGCTGGTTTAAATGGATAAGATGGTCGGGCTTTCCTAGTAATGTGTTGGGCGCCATCACGACCGGGGTTTGGGTCGTGACATAGTGATAATTAAGTACGTATGACTATGTTACTACAATCATATGTTTACTCTCAATCTCGTATTATTTATGTGGTTGTCGTAGGCCGTAATTTTGACCCATTTATAAATGTCATTTTTGCAAGAAATGAGTAATATGCGTTTAGTTATAACCAATCGTCTATTTATATCCTACGTATGTAACATTTCTAATGTAGATTACCTAATTTTGATTATTTTTGGATCATGCATGGGAATGAATATTACTCTATAGGCTGTGAGTAATATTCCTAAGTAATCTACGCTTCTCTGGAAGTGAATTAAGTCCCTTCCTAAACGTATGTTGTAATAGGTCTAGATAACATATGACTAAAGGGTTATTAAGTCATATTTCTTAAACAACATATAGAGGTATGAACGTTACGTATAAATTCCCGGACAGGTTTGACATTAGGTACTATCATCCACTTTCACCCATGAGTATTGGAAACTCAGGTAGTTCTGAATGGGGACTTATGTGGTTGTCGTAGGCCGATGCGTCTTAGTATATGAATGAAATAATATTCATAGACGGTCAATTACTAAATAACAACCTGTAATTGACCGTCTATGATTATTATATGTTTATGAATAATCCATTGTGGTTGTATCCCCATCCTAATATGACTTATTAGGACATCAATAGGTCATAATTTATATATCGTATAAACATATGTTTAGCAGGTGAGATCAACTAATATACTTGGTCATGTTCTGTACTAAACGTTAGGCAATATCATTCCATTAGCTCAAAGGGAATCGATTGTAGTATACTATCTGTCCCTATAATTAAACGAGTTTACTCCCAATCATAAATTTGGTGAATGGCATGATCATACATGAATGTATGAGTTAATCTACAGATTTTAAATAGATTTTAAAGTTAACTAAGGAATGTAAAGTATAAATTATGAAAAACATAGTAAGTTTTGCCCCATTCAAGGCCTACATATTAATCGTTATATCCCGAAGTTCTCGACTAATGGTTGTCAAAAATGACTACGACAATCACATCTACTCAGCCCCTTTAATGAATGAGTAGATGTAATTGTCGTAGATCAAACTAACACTAGAATCCAATGAGGTCCATTAGAGAATACATAACAGTGAATTAGTTTACGGCCCAACAGTATTATATCTTTTACTATGGGTCTTAAAAGCATTTATATCTCTGTTTGGTCACACATAAGTCCAATGCATAGACCTCATTGGACCAATTATGAATGAAGTTTTTGCTCTTTTCTTTCTCTTTCAATATTTTTTGAGAGATTAAGAGAGAGAGCAACTTTGAAGAAGTGGTGTTGATGCAGGACGGTAGGGCAATAAATCAAACTCCCAACCGTACGTGATAAATTTAGACTATGACATATTATCTATACTGTAACGACCCGACCCGTCGTTACGGGAGTTATCGCCCCATTTTCTTCATTTAACACTTCAATATGCTAATTTATATGTATTCGGAAAGTTAGAAGCAAATCGAAAGAAATTTAGATAAAAATGAGGCCATAAACCTCTTTATGAGAAGAATAGGTATGAAAAGTCAACCGAAGGTTGACCAATGAGTTAGATAGCTCGGAATTGAATTTTGATGATTCGACTAGTTTCGGGGGATCATGTATGACTTAGGAGAGCAATCGGAATCGAATTCGGAGGTCCGATGTAGTTTTAGGCTTGAATTGGCTAAGGTTGAATTTTGGCGAATTCCGGATGGTAGGTGAGATTTCGATCTGAGGGTCGGAATGGAATTTTTAGAGTTTCAGTAGCTCCATTAGGTGATTTTTGATATGCGTGCAAAGTTTCAAGTCATTCGGAGGTGTTTAGGTCGGGTTTTAGATCAAATGCAAGTTTCAAAAGTTTTAGAAGAACTTAGGCTTGAATCCGATGTAAATTTGGTGTTTTGATGTTAGTTTTGGTGATTTGAGAATGAAACAAAGATTTCATGATCATATGTAACATGTTAATATGTTCGTATGCGGTCCCGAGGAGCTCGGATGAGTTTCGGATAGGTTTGGGTTACGTTGTGCTCGTTTTTCTTATGCTTCGACATCGTTTCTTCAAGCATAAATGATATCATATTGAACACATGAGCTCCGATTACTGTTTTTTAATGCAGCATTAGATCCTACGTAATTACGGACCCATAGCAAAAAGGATTATCGAATTTGGACATCGTATGAGGATTTTATGGCCATTTTACTAAAGTTGCCCAGATTTTCAGGTTAATGACGAAACTGCCCCTGACGGCGTATTAAAAACCTACACTATTTACAAATCTTAAAACCTACATATCTCATTCATTATAAGGTCAAATTGAGTGATTCAAAAACCTAAATTCATTAGCATTTCACAAGGAATCCATTGGAAGTAGTAAAACATGTGAACAGTATACCTATAATGAGCAGGTCGAGTTTTCTTCCAATTTTGGAACGGGAAGAAGCTTCTGAGACGATTATTAAGAGAGAAATCAATGGGTAATTGTTGGAGGTAAGTTTCTTGACTCAAAAACATGATTTTATGTAGATCAATACAAAAATTCCTGAAATTGGTAGAATTTGTGAAGAACTAGGGCCTAAATCATGAAAACGAAGTTTTGGGTTTTGAAAGGCCATTCGAACTCCGATTTTGATAAATTTTATATGCACGGACTCGTGGCAAGACGAGAAATCCGTTGGTATGATTTTAGGAATATTTTGAGAAGTGGGCCCGGGGCTCGGGTTTTACCAACTTCGTAAATTGTTGCGTTTTTCGAGTAATTTTGATTGGGTTATATTTTTTTGACCCATATTTATGTTATTATTGTGGTTTTGACTAGATTTGACGCACGAGGCAACAAATTTGAAGGGAAACGCGGCTGGCTAGAGGTGAGTAGTTTGTGTATATGGTAGGCTGAGGGTTCGAAACTCGGGCTTAGCACATTATGACGTGAGTAGAGCGTGGCTCGCACCCCGTGGCAGGTGCGGGATTGATTGTGACTGGGGATTGAGACTTAGTCCATCCCGCATGTGAATAATGTGCTATATGCAGTTGAAATGCACATTGTGTTAGATATATTTTGTGGGATGTAAGCATATTTGGGGCCTTGTGCCGACCTGTAGTATCTCTAGGGATATTTATATATGTGATAACTCTAATTGCTTAATCACTGATCTCAGTCTTGGTTTGAAAGCACCGTATTGAAATGCTAAGTCATCTGTTTTGGAAAATTAAATAAGCATTAAAGTATTTTCATAATTAAATGAAGTGGAACCTGGAAATAAATAAGTTGAGATGTTGTGTGACTCATATGCATGTTGTGGAATGAAGATGGATCGGGCTGCACGCCGCAACGGTTGATATGAGGATCGGGCTGCACGCCGCAGCGGTATTGCGCTTGGGCTGTAGGAGTCCCTCCGGAGTTTGTACACACCCCCAGTGAGCGTCGTCGACGTTAAATGGATCGGGCTACACGCCGTAGTGGTTATATGCTTTGCATTGCATCTTTGTTTGTGAATTATCTATGATAGTGGTAATGTACTATTGTTGCTAGTTCGTAGAAGGAATCGGACTGTAGTTTAGCTTCACTATGTGGTATTCTGTGGATTTCTTAGTTTCAGCTACTTGTATATATTTATTACTCATTGAGTACTTAGTACTCACCCATACTCCCTGCACCTTTATGTGTGCAGATTCAGGTACACATGAGGGATAGACGAGCACTCCAGCTTTTATCAGTATTTATCCGAGTTGCTGAGGTAGCTGCTGGCGTTCGCAGGACCTGGCTTCTCTTCTTATTCCGGTTTTCCTTTGTATATACATTATTCATACTTGAGTATTTGGTTTACATATTGTTATCCGATCATGTTTAGAGGCTCTAGACTCGTGACCCTAGATCTTTGGGTGATTATTCGGTTTAGTTTTATTGTTGATACTAATATTCAGGTAATTGATTTGAGCTTCATGCTCGGGATGAGAGTGTAAATGGTCGGGCTTGCCTAGTAGTTGTGTTAGGTGCCATCACGGTCGGGATTGGGGTCGTGAAAAGTTGGTATCAGAGCCTAGGTTTACTAGGCCCCATGAGTCTTGAGCCGGTTGGTAGAGTCTCGTGGATCTGTGCGGAGACGCCTGTATTTATCCTCGGGAGGCTGCAGACCTTTAGGAAACACTTCACATTTCTTGGAATTCTTATCGTGCGTACTTAATTCAGCTTGAGATATAATTCTTGGAAATTCCTTCCATACGCCTGTACATTCACTCGAACGCTCAGTAATATAATTGCCTTGATAGCTTATGATTCCCTGGTCGAGGAGCGAGATATAATCTCTGCGAGTTCATGTTGGGTCAGTCGGGAGGACTTGAGGCCAGATCTTTGTCTATGACATGAGCACCAAAGTGCTGATTTTACAAACTGGTATTATGAAATTTCGTGTGATCGGTATTGTTCCTAACTATGGAAATGACAGCTTAATAATGTATGAGTTGTCAGGTGTAAGACTCTTATTGTGATTCGTTGTGTAGCCCCTAGCTATGGGCGTGGTGAATATGTTCATGTCTCTTAGGGGAAAGGTAAAATGCATTACGTGTGGTAGTATGAGCTCAGGCTCAGAAAGATAAAATGTGTTATGCTATGTGCATTATGATGTCTTGTTAAATTTCTGATGTATTGTTAGAATGGTTTGGTGATTCTCTGGCAGGTGGATAGGCCAATTTACAAAGGAAACTCTGCCGAAATTTTTGAAAAATTTGGGACTTAGAAAAGATTTCTGTCACTTAAAGAGAGTAGGCTTAACTGTGGTGTGTGTATAAATGCAAGAATTGCAGAAGGGTTAAGGTCTTTGATGATTCGAGTCTTTGTCAAGCTTGTAAATGACTTGAGTTTAATCTCACCATAACATTGTGGCATCATTTGAGTAAAGAATGCTATGAGCGGCTAAAAGTGCTTTGATGTATGGCTCCGAGCCAAGTTGGGGAGGTTGTTATTGATTAACTGATTGCACTATTGTGTGCTATGTTGATTCTGTCTCTAAGTATGTTGGGAAATTCTGATAAAGGTTATAGTGCTTCGTAGATATGAAGAAATAATAGGATGGTTTGAACTCCTGCTAGTAAAGAATGTTCATAGGAAAGAAAGATAGCTAAATGCATATGTATGTAATCATGTTTTGCGGTGCCAGAGTTCTAACAAGGCACGAGTGGTTCTGTTTAATAAGACAGTTGACTTATAATTGAATAAGGGTGAATGACGCCCGAGAATGGTTTTGCGGTGTTCAAGATTTTGCTTGTAACAGTCAGGTGTATTAAGATTGTGTATATGGCTAAAGAAGGTGTTTTCGTTATAAGGGATCAAGACTTGTGTAATGATATGTGAATCATGAGATTCTATGTATTTATATTGGAGAGTAATGATAACGAATTCAAAATAGCAGGAAGTTCTTCAAAATGAATTATTGTAGAATGTGGTACTTCTGGGAAACATTGAGAATGTATTCAGTGGCCTATGGGTTTTAGACTGTATGGTCTTATGTACGAGTCTCATGTGATAACACGAGTTGAGTTATGGTAGTGCTACAGTAAAGGCTAATACTAAGTTAAAGATTGTTCAAAAAAGAAATTGAGTAAATGGAGCAACTGGTTAATAAAATGAAATGGTATGATAGGGATACGGTTAATTCCTGGTATGTGTTCGAAGTGATGAGTCTTGCAGCTACGGTGCAACCAAGCTCTTTAGTGTTGTTGCGTAGCTCGATGTGGGTAAAAGTACTCAGTCCTGACAGTTAAACTTATGCAATGAATTGGAAGAAATAGTTTGTGATGTGTTCTACCGTGGTTTGAAAATGAATATATTTCCTGTTGGTATGCGAAACATGGAATGTAAAATGAGTCTTCTTCTATATGAAATCACAAAAGTCCTTGACTAGTAGAGTGCGTCGATGTTTGCGACGTAGGAAACGGGTGGAAGTTTCCATGTTATCTTAGTGTGGATTGTTATATGCGATGTTTTATGGGAAGCTGATAATGGCATGTTCAAGTTTTTGAGATCAGTTCATAATCTATGGGACGTCATTAAAGATTATTGAGTAGCGCGGACAGTTGCAAGTGATTTAAGAATCGATCTTTCTAGTGATTAAAATGAAATGATACTGCTATTCTAGTGAATTGGCAGGGTATATGATCAAAAAGGGGAAAGGTACTGTAAATTGATAATATCTAGTGGTATGGTGGTATTCTCTTGTTGGATCGATTGAGATGATTGAGTTGTTTATGGCATAGGGAGATTTCTGAACGACTTTTGTGGTATGAATGGATGATTGATGTGTGTTAAGTATTCATACAGAGGAATATGGGATCAGGCATAGTGAATCATGTGTTATATAGGTTAATGGAGACTAGAAGTTCTCGTAATCCGCCTATGCAGTGGTTGTATATCGGGGTATCGGCATCGTTTAGCGATTATCGGAAATTAGAAGCCCGAGTGGCTCTCCCTCAGCTTGATATGATGAATTTTTGTTATGAGACTTGAGTGCAGACTGGTTGTCATACGTCAGGTTGCCTAGACTAATGTGATATGGACTATGTCGGGAATGGCACAAATTGTTTAACAGAGTGCATCAGAGTATGCTCCAGCAGGGTAGTTGTACCAGGACCAGCGGGCGGCTGGTAGGTATGGTTTTGTCAGTTGGGCCTTCGTGGTGGATATCAGTACAGAGGTTTCTACTATTGATTTAGTTCCGGTATTGGGGAACCTTGTCGGATGCGTTTCTTGTGGCCGAGATTGAGGCTATATATATATGTTTATTGTAATGAGCAATTTGACTCGATGTGCATTTCTTTTTGCGAGAGTTTTGCATGGATCGGGTGGCACACTGCCACGGGTTATTTGGATAGGGTGGCACACCGCCACAAGTATGGTATCTGGATCAGGTAGAACGCCGCCATGGGTATGTCATTTTGAGCAGGTTGCACGCCGCAATCGTGTAATTTGGAGCATAGTTTTTTTCTATAAGTTACTTTGTATACAATACTTCCTAGTCTCTGAGGAAAGTCAGTGTTGGGTGTCGCTCGGCAAATGGCGCATCGGTTGTGTCCTTACAAGATTTGATGGTGTATATTAATTGTTTCACCATGGGTGAGATTGATTGCTTGAGTTCAGACCTAGATCTGTGCGTGGCTAACTGTTTTGAGCATGATGAGATGACTTGAGGTGATTCAAGGGTAATAGTGTTTCGATGGAATCATAAGTTGTGGCAAGGCCATATGATGTTATGACCATTCAAGGAGAATTCAGGTACTATATTTTTATAATGCGAGACTGGATCTCAGTCCTATGTTATGATGGTACGGCGGAATTGAATTACAGCTTTTGTGTTTGAGTTAGTTTTCATGATTTGAGTATGTTCTGACGTTTCTTATTGGAGCCTGTGTTGTGCTCATCGTGGCTTAGGCCGGTGTTGAGGTGTTATATCACCAGTGCGGTGTGTTATAATCGAAATGATCATTGGAGCCATTAATGAGTGCGGGAATATATGATTTCAGTTGGTTAGAAATGTAATATCGAGGTTTGGCTCCGAAATCTATTATGGTATCAGTTTAAAAGGGAAATGAAATCATGCATGGATGACTTGAGAAATAGATTCGATATATCGCGTGTTTCAGCTGCCGTGGGCAGTATATGAAGATATTGGAACAAGACTTTAGCTAACAAGAAAGGTTTATCAGTAATATTTGGTTATCGTGGGAAATTGTTGCGATTAGAGGCCATCGTCTCGAGTGATTGGGTTGTTTGGTACACCATAAGATCTCACCCGAAGTGGCGAGTATGGGCTATTACAGTTGGTTCGGGTGTATTCTGAGTATAGACGTGGGAGTCGGATTTGGTATATGATTTCGAAAAGTGCAATGCGGTCTATGGTTCAGATGGACTGCAGAAGTTCAGCTATATTGTGTTATCGGGCTTATGATAGATAGGGTGATGTGGTACCACCCCAAATAGATGCTTGGAAATGTCATTCAGCTATTGGGTTGCTTCTAGTACAACTCTGGGTACGCTTGAGGACGAGTGTTTGTTTAAGTTGGGGAGAATGTAACGACCCGACCCATCGTTACGGGAGTTATCGCCCCATTTTCTTTATTTAACACTTCAATATGCTAATTTATATGTATTCGGAAAGTTACAAGCAAATCGGAAGAAATTTAGATAAAAATGAGGCCATAAACCTCTTTATGAGAAGAATAGGTTGGAAAAATCAACTAAAGGTTGACCGATGAGTTAGACAGCTTAAAATTGAATTCTGATGATTCGACTAGTTACGGGGGATCATGTATGACTTAGGAGAGCAATCAGAATCGAATTCGGAGGTCCGATGTAGTTTTAGGCTTGAATTGGCTAAGGTTGAATTTTGGCGAATTCCGGATGGTAGGTGAGATTTCTATCCGAGGGTCGGAATGGAATTTTGAGAGTTGCAATAGCTCCATTAGGTGATTTTGGATATGCGTGCAAAGTTTCAAGTCATTTGGAGGTGCTTAGGTCGGGTTTTAGATCAAATGGAAGTTTTGAAAGTTTTAGAAGAACTTAGGCTTGAATCCAATGTATATTTGGTATTTTGATGTTATTTTTGGTGATTTGAGAGTGAAACTAAGATTGCATGATCATATGTGACATGTTAATATGTTCGTATGCGGTCCCGAGGAGCTCGGACGAGTTTCGGATAGGTTTGGGTTGCGTTGTGCTTGTTTTTCTTATGCTTCGACATCGTTTCTTCAAGCATAAATGATATCATATTGAACACATGATCTCCGATTACTTTTTTTAATTAAGCATTAGATCCGTATCGTAATTACGGACCCGTAGCAAAAAGAATCATCGAATTTGGACATCGTATGAGGATTTTATGGCCATTTTACTAAAGTTGCCCGGATTTTCAGCTTAATGACGAAACTGCCCCTGACGGCGTATTAAAAACCTGCACTATTTACAAATCTTAAAACCTACATATCTCCATCATTATAAGGTCAAATTGAGTGATGCAAAAGCATAAATTCATTAGCAATTCACAAGGAAACCACTGGAAGCAGTAAAACGCGTGAACAGTACACCTATAATGAGCAGGTCAAGTTTTCTTCCAATTTTTGAACAGGAAGAAGCTTCTGAGGCGATTATTAAGAGAGAAATCAATGGGTAATCGCTGGAGGTAAGTTTGTTGACTAAAAAACATGATGTTATGTTAGATCAATCCAAAAATTCCTGAAATTGGTAGAATTTGTGAAGAACTAGGGCCTAAATCATAAAAACGAATTTTTGGGTTTTGAAAGGCCATTTGAACTTCGATTTTGATAAATTTTATATGCAAGGACTCGTGGCGAGACGAGGAACCCGTTGGTATGATTTTCGGAATTTTTTGAGAAGTGGGCCCAGGGCTCGGGGTTTACCGACTTCGTGAATTGTTGCGTTTTTCGAGTAATTTTGATTAGGTTATGTTTTTGTGACCCATATTTATGTAATTATTGTTGTTTTGACTAGATTTGATGCACGAGGCAGCAAATTTGAAGGGAAACACGGCCGTATAGAGGTGAGTAGTTTGTGTATATGGTAGCCTGAGGGTTCGAAACCCCGGCTTAGCACATTGTGACGCTAGTAGGGCGTGGCTCGCACCCCGTGGCATGTGCGGGATTGATTGTGACTGGGGATTGAGACTTCGTCAGTCCCGGATGTGAATAATGTGCTATATGCGATTGAAACGCACATTGTGTTAGATATATTTTGTGGGTTGTAAGCATGTTTGGGGCCTTGTGCCGACCTGTAGTATCCCTAGGGGATAGTTATATATGTGATAGCTCTAATTGCTTAATCACTGATCTCAGTCCTGGTTTGAAAGCACCGTATTGAAATACTAAGTCATCTGTTTTGGAAAATTAAATAAGCATTAAAGTATTTTCATAATTAAATGAATTGGAACATGGAAATAAATAAGTTGAGCTGTTGTGTGACTCATATGCATGTTGTGGACTGAGGATGGATCGGGCTGCACGCCGCAGCGGTTGATATGAGGATCGGGCTGCACGCCGCAGTGGTTGATATAAGGATCGGGCTGCATGCCACAGCGGTATTGCGCTTGGGATGTAGGAGCCCCTCCGAAGTCTGTACACACCCCTAGTGAGCGCCGTCGACGTTAAATGGATCGGGCTACACGCCGTAGCGGTTATATGCTTTGCATTGCATCTTTGTCTGTGAATTATCTATGATAGTGGTAATGTACTGTTGTTGCTAGTTCGTAGGAGGAATCGGACTGTAGTTTAGCTTCATTAAGTGGTATTCTGTGGATTTCTTACTTTCAGCTACTTGTATATATTTATTACTCACTGAGTACTTAGTACTCACCCCTACTCCCTGCACCTTTGTGTGCAGATTCAGGTACACAGGAGGGATAGACGAGCACTCCAGTTTTTATTAGTATTTATCCGAGTTGCTGAGGTAGCTGCTGGCGTTCGCAGAACCTGGCTTCTCTACTTTTTCCAGTTTTCCTTTGTATATACACTATTTAGACTTGAGTATTTGGTTTAGATATTGTTATCCGATCATGTTTAGAGGCTCTAGACTCGTGACCCTAGATCTTTGGGTGATTATTTAGTTTAGTTTTATTGTTGATACAAATATTTAGGTAATTGATTTGAGCTTCATGCTCGGGATGAGAGTGTAAATGGTCGGGCTTGCCTAGCAGTTGTGTTGGGCGTCTGTCACGACCCCAAATCCGGTCGTGATGGCGCCCAGCACATTGCTAAGCCAGCCTGACCAATCCATATCAACCACGGAGCTGGAAGCTCTCTTTAACCCATTTAAACAAATTAATTCAAGAAACAACAGCGATATATATGTAACGAAAACGGGGAACCAAATCCCATAATACATCAACTCCCATAGACCAAGGGTCAAGAGTCATGAGCCTCTACTGAACATGAGTGTATAAAGGTTTACAAGATACCAAGTGCGGAAAGAAAAGTCAATACAAAATCAAGACAGTAAGAAGGAATATCGGGTCCTGCGGACTCTGCAGCTACCTCGTATATCCCACAGATGTCGCCTCGCACAGCTACTGGATCACTGCTGAGAGGTACCTGGATCTGCACACAAGGTGCAGGGAGTAAAATGAGTACTGCCAGACTCGGTGGTAATAAACAAGGGTAAGACAGCGCAGATAAGAAATCCGCAATAAAGCACTATGTAAAGCTATAATCAGCTACCCTGTCATAGAATCAATCTTCACTGTACCTGTACCAACAAATACCAATAAATAGCATAACAGCTAGCGGATGTAGCTAAATGCAATGCAATGCATGATATGACCGCTACGGCGCGTAGCCCGACTCCAATTTTGGGTACCCGTGCTCACTGTGGGGGTTCAGACTCCGGAGGGGCTCCTACAGCCCAAGCACATCTCATAGAGATATTCCTGCGGCGTGCAGTCCGATCCAACATATATCTCGCTGCGGCGTGCAGCCCGATCCACTACTAGTCAGCTAATATGCAGATACAGCCTCGCAGGCTCAAAAATAGTTTTTGAAAACTCTTTTATCATTTTTCAGTTGGAAAACAGTAATATCAAGTTCCAGAGATTGGAATTAGCATAATAACAAAATAGCTGCGGACTAGTAGTAAACTAGCATGTCTATGTGATAAGACAATGATAACGATCCTCGCGGGATCCAATAACTGGCTCACGGCCCACATGTATACTCAACCGCCCAAGAAAGGGGTTCCTCGGCTCAAGAGTGGCCATTATCACAATATATATATATATATGCAACCATCCGAGAAGGAGGTTCGACGGCTCGAGAATAGCCAATAATACAGTATCAACAGGTCGGACTAATATATAGTCTCCAGTTCATGATCGACCCCGCACTCTCAAGAGTGTGCGTGTCTCGCCGCTATACAGTGTCACAAAGTGGTATACCGGGGTTTCGAACCCGCTGGTCATCACCCACATCTATTACTCACCTCAATACGGCGCGACGACTACTCCGCAATGCCCTTGCCACGAGAATCAAGCTCCGCACGCGTAGAATCTGATCAAATACAGTAGAAATACAACAAATTAGGCCAATGGGACTACACCCAATCAATACAACTCAATTTACATCAAAATTCCCAAAGTTGTCAAAACCCGACTTTCGGTACGCTTATCGAAAAAATCACGAAAGTCACATATTCGGAACCCTCATCTCAATACGAGTCTAAGCATATCAATTTTACCAAATTCGGACTCCATTTGGCCATTCAAAACCTTGATTTTCTAAAGTTCAAGCCTTGGGCTAAATCCTCCATAAATTACCCCAAATTCCTCCATTTTCATGATATAATTGCATAATATTACCAATACTAATCATAGTTTAAGTCCATAGTTGATTACCCGATGATTTCCCTTGAGTTTCTCTTCAAAATCGCCCAAATCGCCTCTAAAGCCGAGACCCAAAATGTGTGAAATGTTCTGAAATTTTTCTAACTTCTGATACACTTACTTACAGCGATTTTCGCTTCTGCGGAATATTTTCCGCTCCTATGCACCCGTATCCGCGACCAAAGGGTCTCTTCAGCGGTTCCAGGCCTAGCCGGCCATTTCCGCTTCTGCGAGCGAAGGGCCGCTTAAGCGGGCCCGCTTCTGCGAAGAAGCTTCCGCTTCTGCGGAAACATCCGCCTCTGCGAACCGTTGTCCGCTTCTGCGGTCTCGCCCAAGCGGTCAAATGTCCGCTTCTGCGGACCATGCCCCTTTTTCTCCCCTTCGCTTCTGCGATCACTGGCTCGCACCAGCGATGCCGCTTCAGCGGAATGACTTCCGCTTCTGCGTAACCAGCCGCTCCTGCGCACCTCGTCCGCTTCCGCGGACACGCTCCTGCGTCCAAAATTCCGCAGGAGCGGAAACAACAGAACCAGAACTCTTCAACCTGCAATTTCCATGATTTCTTCCGTTTAACCATCCGAAAACACCCCGAGGCCCCCAGGACCTCGTCCAAATACACCAACACATCTTAACACCTTATTCGAACTTGCTCCAATCCTCAAAACACGTCTAATAACACCAAAACCCATAATTCACATCAAATTCAAGCCTAAATTCCTTAAAACATTCCGAATTACACATTCGATCAAAAACCCGACCAAACGACGTCCGAATGACCTGAAATTTTGCAGGCACATCCAAAATCACCTAACGAAGCTACTGCAACTGTCGGAATTCCATTCCGACCCCCGGATCAAAATCTCACCTACCGTTCGGATTTCGCCAAAATTCAACCTTAGCCAATTCAAGCCTATTTCTACGCCGGGTCTCCAAATTAAATTCCGATCGCTCCCCTAAGTCACAAATCACCTCCCGGAACTAACCGAATCATCAGGAATCCGATTCCGAGCCCTCTAACCAAATAGTCAACTCCGGGTTGACTTTTCTTATTCAAGTTCCCTTCACAAAGGCTATATGCCTCATTTCCAATCCAAATCACTCCTAACTCACCCGATAGACTTTAACACTGATATAAAAGCATAAAACATACAATTTCAACATAACGGGGTGGTAATTCCCGTAACGACGGGCCGGGTCGTTACATTCTCCCCAACTTAAACAAACGCTCGTCCTCGAGCGTACCAGAGTGGTACTAGAAGCAACCCAATAGCTGAATGACCTTACCCAGCATATATTCGGGCGATCACACGTCGCCCTGTCTCTCATAAGCCTGAAACACCATATAGCTGAAATCTCACAGACCATCTTAACCATAAACCACATTGTACTTTCTGAAATCATATACCAATTGCTAATCCCATTCCTGTACTCGGATACACTAGAATCCACTGCAATAAGCCATACTCACCACTCCGGGTGAGATCATATGATGTATCAAACAACCCAATCACTCGAGACGATAGTCTCTAGTCACAACAACTGGCCACAATCACCAAATACTAGCTGAAAACCTCTTTCATTAGATAGAGTCTTATTCCAACACCTCCATATCCTGCCCACGGCAGCTGAAGCATGCGATATACCGAACCCCTCTCTCGGGTTAACCATTCGTGAATCTATTTCCCTTTTTAAAACTCATATCACGATAGGTTTCGGAGCCAAACCTCGGTTTCTACCTTTCTAACAAGCTAAGATCCAATATGCTCGTATTCATTAATGACTCCAACGGTCATTTCGATTACAACACACCACACTGGTGATAAACACCTCAACACCGGCCTAAGCCACGACGAGCACAACATAGGCTCCAATAGAAACGTATGTACACACTCGAATCATGACAGCTCAATTCATGACAACTGTCTCCAGCAAATAGAGCTGCAATTTAATCCCTCTGTGCCATCATAATATAGAACTGAGACCGCGTCTCGCATTATAGAAATAAAGTACCTGAATCCTCCTCGAGAGGTCATAACATCACGTGGCCTTGCCATAATTTATGATTCTATCCAAACACTATTACTCATGAAACACCTCAAGTTACCAAGCTCAAAAAGGTCATCCACGCACAGATCTAGGTCTGAACCCAAGCAATCAACCTCACCCACGGTGAAACAATTAATGTATGCTATCACATCCTGAAAGGACACAACCGATGTGCCATTCGCCAAACGATACTCAATACGGACTTTTCCTCAGAAGCTAGGAAGTATTGTATACCAGGTAATATATAACTAACTCTATTTTCACATTACATTGTTGCGGCGTGCAACCCGCTCCAATGACATACCCGTGGCGGCGTGCCACCCGATCCAATATAGAACCCTCGCCAAAGAAATGCGCGTCGAGTCAAATGGCTCATTATGGTAAACATATATAGCCTCAAGTTCGGCCACAAGAAGCATATCCGACAAAGTTACTCAATACCAGAACCAAATCAACGATAGAAACCTCTGCACTGATATCCGCCACGAAGGCCCAACCGAACAAGCAATACCCACTAGCCGTCTGCTGGTCCTGAGGTACAACTACCCCGCTGGAGCATACTCTGATGCACTCTGCTACACAATTTGTGCCATACCATCATAGTCTATATCACATTAGTCTAGACAACCTGGCCCAATGATGACCAGCCAGCAATCAAGTATCATAATCCAAATTCGTCATATCAAGCGTAGAGAGAAAGCCACTAGAGCTTCTAATTTTTGATAATCACAAAACAGTGTCGATGCACATGATATACAACCACTACATAGGCGGACTAACGAGAACTTCAAGTCTCCAACACATATATAACACATGAATCACAATGCCCGATCCCGTACTTCACTGTACAAATACATAACGCACATCAAGCGTCCATTCATACCACGAAAACCATTCAGAAATTTCACTATGCCATCAACGACTCAATTATTATAGTCGATCCAACAAGAGAATACCACCATACCACTGGATATTATCAGTTTACATTACCTTGTCCTTTTGGACCATATACCCTGCCAAATAACTAGAATAGCAGTACCATTTTCTTTAGTCACCAGAAAGATCGATTCTTTAAATCACCTGCAGCCGCCCGCGCTGCTAAATAGTTTTAATGACTCCCCATATATTATGAACTGATCACAAAACCTTGAATATGCCATTATCAGTTTATAACACATCGCATATACCATACCACACTATGATAACATGGAAATTCATATTCATATCCTACGCCGCAACCATCGGCGCACTCAACTAGTCAAGGGCTTTCATGATCCCATATAGAAAAAAAAACTCATTACACATTCCAAGCCTTGCATACCAACAGGAAAAGTACACTTATTTTCAAACCACGGTAAAACTCATCATAAACTCTTTCTCCCAATTACATTGCATAAGTTAAACTGCCAGGATTGAGTCCTTATACCCATATCAAGTTACACAACTGCCAGCACTCAAGAGCTTTGTTGCACAACATCTGCAAGACTCATTACTTCAAACACCTACCGGGAATTAATCGTATTCCTTATCATACCGCTTTGATTTATTAACAAGTTGCTCCATTTACTCAATTTCTTTTCTGAACCATCTTTAACTTAGTATTAGCCTTTACTGTAGCACTACCATAACTCAACTCATGTTACCACATGAGACTCGTACATAAGACCACACGGTCTAAAACCCATAGGCCACTCTCAATGTTTCCCAGGAGTACCACATTCTACAATACTTGTTTTGAAGAACTTCATGCGATTTTTGAATTAGTATTATTACCTTCCAATACGGAGACATAGAATCCCATCATTCACATAACATAGAACAAGTCTTGATCCCTTCTAACGAAAACACCATCTTTAGCCACATACATAATCTTAATGCATCCGTTACAAGCAAAATCCGGAACACCACAGGACTATTCTCGGGCGTCATTTACCCTTATTCAGTTGTAATTCAACTGTCTTATTGAACATAACCACTCGTTCCTTGCTAGAACTTTGACACCGCAAAACATGATTACATACCGATACAATTAGCTATCTTTCTTTTCTATACACCGAACATTCTTCACCAACATAAGTTCACAACATCCTAGTATTTCTTCATATCTACGAAGCACCATAACCTTTATCAAAATTTCCCAACATACCTAGAGACAGAGCCAACACAACACACGACAGTGCAATCAGTTGATCAATAACAACCTCCCCAACTTAGCTCGGAGTCATACATCAAAGTACTTTTAGCCACTCATAGCCTTCTTACTCAAAAGATGCAACAAAGTTCTAGTTAGATTAAACTCAAGTCATTTACAAGCTTCGGCGGAGGTTCGAATCATCAAAAATATTAATTCTTTTGCAATTCTTGCATTCATTCACACACAACAGTTACGCCCACTCTTTAGGTGACAAAAAGCTTTTCTAAGTCCCAAATTTTCCCAAAAAACATTCGGCAGAGTTACCTTTGTAAATTGGCCTATCCACCTACCAGAGAATCACCAAACCATTCTAACAATACATCCACAACTCAACAAGATATCACAATGTATTTCAACAACATTAAATCTCAATACTATACGAATCATATTATCACAATTTATACTTGAACCTGCGCTGTACCTGCTCGAATCATAACACATATCAAATACCTTTCAATTACACATGAGGATCAACCCTCCTACTTCTTCTCAATTTAGCATTTCATCACAATACCTTCCACCAGGATACACATAGCAAAATCACTTTAGTCTTCCCGAGTTTAAACTCGTTCCACTACACCTAAGGCACTTTACCTTCCAATTACGAGATATGATAATTATTCACCATGCCCATAGCTCGGGGCTACACAACAAATTAGATAAGAGTCGAACAATTAACAGATCATCCATTAGTAAGCCTCCCTAATACTCTACAGATCGGCACAAGGCCCCAAACACGGCTACTAGCCCAAATACATCGATATAAGCCAGTCTCAGTCATTATACACAGTAATCTATCAATCGGGAAGGATCAAGTCCAAATCCCCAGTCATAATACCACCACACTCGTCACATGACGCGTGTTCCATCTCAGGACAGCACTGTGTAGTGCAAATACGGGGTTTCAAACCCTCAATACATTATCTATTGCCACTACTCACAAAATCAGCACCTCGATGCTCAAGTCATAAACAAGGTCCAGCCTCAAGTCTTTCCGACTGGCCCAACATGATCTCACAGAGATTATATCTTGCTTCTCGTTCGGGGAAATCACAAGCCATAAGGCAATTACATTAATGAGCGCTCGATGCGTACACAGATGTATGGAAGGAATTTCAAAAATTATATCTCAAGCTGAATCAAGTGCGCACGATAAGAATTCCAAGAAATGTGAAGTGTTTCCTAAAGGTTCGCAGCCTCCCGAGGATAAGTACAGGCGTCCCCGTACCGATCCACAAGACTCTACAAACCGGCTCAAGACTCGTGAGGCCTAGTAAACCTAGGCTCTGATACCAACTTGTCACGACCCCAAATCCGGTCGTGATGGCGCCCAGCACATTGCTAAGCCAGCCTGACCAATCCATATCAACCACGGAGCTAGAAGCTCTCTTTAACCCATTTAAACAAATTAATTCAAGAAACAACAGCGATATATATGTAACGAAAACGGGGAACCAAGTCCCATAATACATCAACTCCCATAGACCAAGGGTCAAGAGTCATGAGCCTCTACTGAACATGAGTGTATAAAGGTTTACAAGATACCAAGTGCGGAAAGAAAAGTTAATACAAAATCAAGACAGTAAGAAGGAATATCGGGTCCTGCGGACTCTGCAGCTACCTCGTATATCCCACGGATGTCGCCTCGCACAGCTACTGGATCACTGCTGAGAGGTACCTGGATCTGCACACAAGGTGCAGGGAGTAAAATGAGTACTGCCAGACTCAGTGGTAATAAACAAGGGTAAGACAGCGCAGATAAGAAATCCGCAATAAAGCACTATGTAAAGCTATAATCAGCTACCCTGTCATAGAATCAATCTTCACTGTACCTGTACCAACAATTACCAATAAATAGCATAACAGCTAGGAGATGTAGCTAAATGCAATGCAATGCATGATATGACCGCTACGGCGCGTAGCCCGACTCCAATTTTGGGTACCCGTGCTCACTGTGGGGGTTCAGACTCCGGAGGGGCTCCTACAGCCCAAGCACATCTCATAGAGATATTCCTGCGGCGTGCAGTCCGATCCAACATATATCTCGCCGCGGCGTGCAGCCCGATCCACTACTAGTCAGCTAATATGCAGATACAGCCTCGCAGGCTCAAAAGTAGTTTTTGAAAACTCTTTTATCATTTTTCAGTTAGAAAACAGTAATATCAAGTTCCAGAGATTGGAATTAGCATAATAACAAAAATAGGCTGCGGACTAGTAGTAAACTAGCATGTCTATGTGATAAGACAATGATAACGATCCTCGCGGGATCCAATAACCGGCTCACGGCCCACATGTATACTCAACCGCCCAAGAAGGGGGTTCCTCGGCTCAAGAGTGGCCATTATCACAATATATATATATATATGCAACCATCCGAGAAGGAGGTTCGACGGCTCGAGAATAGCCAATAATACAGTATCAACAGGTCGGACTAATATATAGTCTCCAGTTCATGGTCGACCCCGCACTCTCAAGAGTGTGCGTGTCTCGCCGCTATACAGCGTCACAAAGTGGTATACCGGGGTTTCGAACCCGCTGGTCATCACCCACCACATCTATTACTCACCTCAATACGGCGCGACGACTACTCCGCAATGCCCTTGCCACGAGAATCAAGCTCCGCACGCGTAGAATCTGATCAAATACGGTAGAAATACAACAAATTAGGCCAATGGGACTACACCCAATCAATACAACTCAATTTACATCAAAATTCCCAAAGTTGTCAAAACCCGACTTTCGGTACGCTTATCGAAAAAATCACGAAAGTCACCTATTCGAAACCCTCATCTCAATACGAGTCTAAGCATATCAATTTTACCAAATTCGGACTCCATTTGGCCATTCAAAACCTTGATTTTCTAAAGTTCAAGCCTAGGGCTAAATCCTCCATAAATTACCCCAAATTCCTCCATTTTCATGATATAATTGCATAATATTACCAATACTAATCATAGTTTAAGTCCATAGTTGATTACCCGATGATTTCCCTTCAATTTCTCTTCAAAATCGCCCAAATCGCCTCTAAAGCCGAGACGCAAAATGTGTGAAATGTTCTGAAATTTTTCTAACTTCTGATACACTAACTTACAGCAATTTTCGCTTCTGCGGAATATTTTCCGCTCCTATGCACCCGTATCCGCGACCAAAGGGTCGCTTCAGCGGTTCCAGGCCTAGCCGGCCATTTCCGCTTCTGCGAGCGAAGGGCCGCTTAAGCGGGCCCGCTTCTGCGAAGAAGCTTCCGCTTCTGCGGAAACATCCGCCTCTGCGAACCATTGTCCGCTTCTGCGGTCTCGCCCAAGCGGTCAAATGTTCGCTTCTGCGGACCATGCCCCTTTTCTCCCCTTCGCTTCTGCGATCACTGGCTCGCACCAGCGATGCCGCTTCAGGCGGAATGACTTCCGCTTCTGCGTAACCAGCCGCTCCTGCGCACCTCGTCCGCTTCCGCGGACACGCTCCTGCGTCCAAAATTCCGCAGGAGCGGAAACAACAGAACCAGAACTCTTCAACCTGCAATTTCCATGATTTCTTCCGTTTAACTATCCGAAAACACCCCGAGGCCCTCGGGACCTCGTCCAAACACACCAACACATCTTAACACCTTATTCGAACTTGCTCCAATCCTCAAAACACGTCTAATAACACCAAAACCCATAATTCACATCAAATTCAAGCCTAAATTCCTTAAAACATTCCGAATTACACATTCGATCAAAAACCCGACCAAACGACGTCCGAATGACCTGAAATTTTGCAGGCACATCCAAAATCACCTAACGAAGCTACTGCAACTGTCGAAATTCCATTCCGACCCCTGGATCAAAAATCTCACCTACCGTTCGGATTTCGCCAAAATTGAACCTTAGCCAATTCAAGCCTATTTCTACACCGGGTCTCCAAATTCAATTCCGATCGCTCCCCTAAGTCACAAATCACCTCCCGGAACTATCCGAATCATCAGAATCCGATTCCGAGCCCTCTAACCAAATAGTCAACTCCGGGTTGACTTTCCTTATTCAAGTTCCCTTCACAAAGGCTATATGCCTCATTTCCAATCCAAATCACTCCTAACTCACCCGATAGACTTTAACACCGATATAAAAGCATAAAACATACAATTTCAACATAACGGGGTGGTAATTCCCGTAACGACGGGCCGGGTCGTTACAGCGTCATCATGACTGGGATTGGGGTCGTAACATATACGCACGTATCTGTTTATCCAATAACCCCAAACCACGATTAATTGTATTCATAGCTCGGATAGTGTCTATGCATATGTTAACCCTACCTTGTGCAGGTGGAGAGGCTGTTATGATAGACTCTCAGCTAAAGGAAAGAAAAATTCATAGCAGTTTAAAAAGAAATACGATAACGAAGAAGACATGGAAGAAGAAGTGTTAACAACGCAAGTCATTAATGCGACAAGAGATAAACTAAAAATTACTCGGCCTGAATTTGATAATTCGATTATTGTAATAACCATTGTCATAATGGACACCATCTATATAAATACGTATTGGGATCTAGCACATTAAATAAGTTACACGGTCTATAATACCATGTAAATAGATACAATTATGTAAATATTATTCATTCATGCTATGTTCATTGGGATATTACATTGTTGTAGGTAATAGGCTCTAATCGTACATACCGTACAAAAAGGCACCGATACTATGACTAATACAGGTTTGTTTCATTCATAATGACTATTGCTGATTTAAATAGACATCTACAAATTACAACACATCTATATATACTTAAAAGCCAAAGACAATGGCTTCTTCCTTAAGCCAAGTGGCAGCCTTGAAAAAAGCCACTTGGCATAATTAGTTATTTAGTTAATAGTTAGTTATTTTTTTGAATTTAAATATCTATAAAATATAAAAATAAGAAAAAAAAATTATCAATTCAAATTAGGGAGTAGTTATATATATATTATTGTTATTATTGTTATTCTCTCTCTATTATTGTTATTATATATATATATATATATATATATTATTGTTATTATATTATATTATATTATTATAGAGAATAGGAATAGCAAAAAAGTCCAAAGAATGCCAAGTTTCACCAAAATTCAATAAGTGTCAAAATTTAGGAACAAACCTCCAAAATATTTGGAATAAATAAAAAATAAAAAAATATTTAATCTTTCAATTCAATTTACTACAACACAGACAATTTTTTAAATGCTTTGTTAAACCTAAAAATTTGAAAAACATAACTACTCCAAGTCTAAATTATTAAGTGCCGATATAATCAGATAAATGAAAAGAGTGCTCTAGAATTAGCGTCACTTTACAAATTGAACCTTCTCTTTTCTCTTGAAAATTAAAAATTAAAAATTCAGAGTATTTATTAGATGCATTGATTTTAGAAAATGTATACCAAGACAAACCGTTACTTTTTTCTATTAAAAGAGAGAAAATATTGTTGTACTAATTTGATAGTGTTGAGAAAAAGTTATTTGGCACTTTTAGAATAATCGAAACTATTTTTGATTAATTTAAATTATATATCTATATTTATATAAAGATTCACTCATCAAGAATATAAGAAAAATATTATACAAAAGAAAGAAGCAAACATAAATATCAAACAAAGTAACATGCTAATATTTTTTTATTAACAATGTAATAATACTAAATATTGGATAATATATTAAAAAATTACATAACAAAAAAGTTATTCGATGACTATATTAGTTCCTTTAATTTAATAGAGATTTTATCCATTAAAATTCAGATTATATTATTGAGAATAGCAAAATAAAATTTAAAATAAAATAATATTTCACGAGTAATAAAATATATCTTTTATTATATTACAAAAAGAAAGTAGTAATAAAAAATATTATACAAATTTATATGCTAATAAATTTTTATTAACAATATAATAATACTAAATATTATATATAATAAAGAATAATTTAGAACAAAAAATAAATTTTATTAGTCCCTTTAATTTAATAGATATTTTAGTCATTAAAATGCAAATAATATTGCTGAGAAAAAAGAATAAAATTTTAAATAAAAATATGTTTCTTGATTAATAAAATATATATCTTCTATTATATTACAAAAAGATAGTAGCAGGCAGAAAAAAATATTAAACAATATAATATACTAATAAAAATATTGATAAACAATATAATAATACTAAATATTGGTAATATAATATCTTCACAAGGTATAGGTAAGGTCTGCGTACAGACTACCCTCCCCGAATCCCTTGGTGTGGGATAATACTAGGTATATTATTGTTGTTGTTGTTGTTGTTGTTGTATATAAGTACATTTAATTTAATAAAGATATTAGATATCGTATTGACAAATATGATGACAATTAAAATTTATAAAACAATACAATCTAATACGTTCAAATAATCCGATCATAATTTTCGTTAATTCATATTTTTTAATATCGACCGCGCATCGCGCGGGTATGACTACTAGTTAATGTAAAGTATAAACATATGTTTAGTAGATGAAGGTGACCATGTTATTAGTATTCAGCAATAAAACATTTAACACCGATTTCATTAAGAATACTTCATATGTCATTTTGACGTATGTTAGATAACAGTGACTTATTATCCGGGAGTTGATACGTAACATATGTAAAATGGACTCTATACATAATTTACTCCCAATACACCGCTAAAGAACACAATACCCAAATTATGCAAATGTAAGTAATATATAGTATACGAAGATTGTAAACGGAAAAATGTGGACTACTGTTTAATACTGTCACGACCCAAACCCCGGTTGTGATGTCATCCAACACATTGCTAGGCAAGTCACTACAAAAAATTTATCAAATTGTGGCAGTTTATTTATGGGGGTCATAAAAAGCTCCCACTATATATTTATTTTGTGGCATTTGAGCCAACCCCCACAAAATAGTTTTTATTGTGGCGGTTTAAATGTGAGGGTTATAAAGACCCCTACTATATATTTAGTTCGTGGCGGTTGTTCCAACCTCCTCAAATTTTTTCTTATTATGGCAGTTTTTTTGTGAAGATTTTTATAGCCTCCACAAATATATCAATTTCAACTGTTGAAGAAATTGTTGCAATTCCATATAAATTCATGATTTGACTCATGCAAAGTTTTAGTTATATTTTCTACCTTATATCTTTAAAATTTAATCAAATTACGTATTTTAGTTAAAACAACTGCGAGTTAATGCAATTTACATCAATATCTATTATCACACCTCCTTTTTCCGAAGCTTTATCGGCTTTTACTACATCCCGGGAAGAGATATAGTAAGAAAGGAGTTTTTTCCAATTTAAGGACAATCGAAACGGGATTAATTTTTATTTAAGGTTTTAGAGTCACCACTTGGGAGATTTATGGTGTCCCAAGTTACCGGTTTGAATCCCGAATCGAGGAAGGGTTTGACTCTGTTTAACAGTCGCAAACCAGAAATCCGGGTAAGGAATTCTGTTAACCCGGGAGAAGGTATTAGGCATTTTCGAGTTCCGTGGTTCTAGCACGGTCACTCAACTATTATATTTGGCTAAAATTTAATTTTTTGTACATGTATCCTTACTTGTGCAATTTTAAAATTAATTACCACTTTTTGCTAATTATTTTTATTTAAGAAAGTGAACGTCGTTTAAGAACATGTTTTCGGATCACGTCACATGATATGCACCTGGATCCTCGACACATTCTTATTCAATGTTTTCGGATTTGGATTTGGATTGTATAAAATGCACACCCGTATTAGGAAGGTAAGATTATTTAAAATCGCGCCTAAAGCGGCTAACATATTATTATCTTTTGGGAAGGCCGTGAAATTCACTAAACGTCCTATCCCGAATACTAAGTATTTTAGTAAGTAATTAATGAGGGCCCTGCAATTGTGTATTTAATTTGGCGAGGCTCGTCCCATTTTATTTTATTAAGACCAAGCTAAAGTATCTAAGTTTTCTATTTTTGTTTTGTCTCTAAAGGTCAATTAATCCATGAATATAAATTCGAACTCCCAGTTCAAGTCCGAATTCAAACAAAAAGGAATACCTTTTACCTTGAACCCGCTACCTAATTAAAAATTTAATTTTATACTCATGTATTAATTTTCATGTCCCTAGCTATTTATATTATTTATTTTTTAATGTCACTGTACTTGGATCCTTAATTTTCACTCATACTTCAGCAAAGCTTTTGCATTTTAATCTTGGTCCAAAGTTTAACATGAGTAACCAATTATTTATCAAATAGCCTCACTTTGTTTCAGAAGTCCGTGTGCCCAAGACTTAAGCCCAATACTAAATTATCAATTTTCTCTCTACTTCTTGTTATACTTTTAAAGTAGATACCACATTCCCCTGCCTTTGTTATGATTCCTTTTCGTCACTGACACAATAGAAACAAACTGGAAAATATCACACAAAATCAAAATGAACACAATTTTATTGTGCATTACAGTGGTATTTGACTTGTTAGTATTTTTGGTTGGGGTCCCGAGGGCCTCGAGATGGATTCAGATGATTAGCAGAAGAGTTAGAAAATTGTTGTAGCAACTGAAGCTGCTACTTCTATCGTTTCCGTACCAGCAGATAGGGAACCGCAAGTGCGAGTTCCGCAAAAATGGTTATGTAACGCAGGTGCGCAATCAATGATGCAGGTGTCGTTGGTCTCCGCATATACGATGACCGCAGGTGCGGTCAAGCAACCGCAAAAGCGAAAATGCCCTTTTAATGAGATTTTGGAAGAGAGGAAGTGCCGGGCAAAATGTATGTAACGGGCCCTTCATGAATTTTTGGTCATTCTACACCATTTTAGACCGGGATTTGAGGTTTTGTGACGACCCGACCCGTTGTCTCGTGAGTTACTACCCCAATTTCTCATTTTTTGCCTCCTTATGTTTCATTATCGGTATTGGGTGTGTTAGAATTGATTTGGAGTGACTTTGATAAGAAATGAGACACTTAGTCTCTTTTAAGAAGACTTAAGTTGGAAAAGTCAATCGGATGTTGACTTTTGAGTTAGAGGGCTCGCAATTGAATTTCGATGATTTGGTTAGCTCCGGGTGATTATTTAAGGTTTAGGAGCACGATCGGAAGTAATTTTGGAGGTCTGGTAAAGAAGTTATCCTATTTGGCAAAGTTTGAATTTTGGCAGATTCCGGTTGATAGGTGATATTTTGATCCGACAGTCGGAATGGAATTACGAGTGTTGCAGTAGCTTCAATAGGTGATTTTGGACTTGTCTGCAAAATTTCAGGTCTTTCAGAAGTCGGTTGGATTTCGGATCGAATGTGAGTTTTGGAAGAATTTGATAAATTTAGGCTTGAATACGTGGTAATTTAATGATTTTAGTGTTGTTAAATGTGTTTTGACGATTGGAACAAGTTTGAATAACTTTATAGGATGTACTAGTATTTTTGGTTGAGGTCCTGGAGGCCTCGGGGTGATTTCGGATGGCTAACGGGAATTTTTGAGTTGAAAAGTGTAGCAAAGAATTGGAGAGAATTTTGTTCTATGCGATCGCAATACTCTAATGCGATCGCATAATGTTAGCTACAGTACCCAGGATTTTGTTCTAGGCAATCGCATAGACTTAGCTAAAGTGCCCGAAAATGTTTTTCTATGCGATCGCAATGCTCTAATGCGATCGCATAGTGTTAGCTACAGTACCCGGACAGAATGTTAAAAACATTTCAGTCGCGAAAACAACCCATTTTTCCACCATTTTTGGTCATTCTTGAGAGTTTTTGGAGGAAAATTGAAGGGATTTCGACGGGGATCATTGGAAGTAAGTTTTATGAGTTAAATACATGTTTTTATACAAGAATCATCCATGTAATTCATGATTTAATGGCGAAAAATCAAGAAATTAAGGCTTGGAGCAAAAACTTTAAATTTGAGATTTAAGGGGCCATTTATGGTCCGATTTGGGAGTTCTTGGCATGTACAGACTCGTCGCAAGACGAGGATTCCAAAAATATGAATGTCGAAATTTTTCGAGACGTGGGCTCGGGGCTCGGGTTTTGTCAATTTCGTGATATTTGGTATTTTTTGAGTTCTTTCGTTTGGGTTATGTTCTATTAGCCTATTGGGGTATATTTGTACTGATTTTGGCTAGTTTCGATGCGCGTGAAGACCAATTCGAGGAGCAAAGGCATCACGGGCTTGGGTTTTCGCTGGTTCGAGTTGAGTAATACTTGGGAATGATATCCTGAGGGTTTGAAACCCCGGATTTGCACATCTTAGTGCTGTATCGATGTGACTTGCACGCTGGACCTGAGCGTGGGGTAGAGCACCGTTGGGGATCGTGACATGGTCCATCTCGATTGTTGGTTTTTATCGCGTATTTGCAAATAATTTTTTGTTATCATTATGATCTGGGCTCATTGCCTTACCTGAGGCTTATTGCCGACTGTTTGAACTCTTTATGAACATGAAATGTCATCACTATTGTGAGCACATGATTTTTAGCCTACATATGAGTTATTCCCACAAAATTCAAATAAAATAATTTTTTCTTTGTTTTTATAATTGTTGCGAATTAAATGTCCTGTTTGTGCATATTTATTTGTTAAATTAAAAAAATAAAAAAATATATCGCATTTGCATTTAAGATTTAATTCTACAATTAGGAGTAATTAATTTTATCTTACAAAATAAAAATCATAAAAATAGGCATCTTTTGCATTTTAGCCTTTAATGTCCAAATTGTGTGATTGTATTTTAATTACCATTTAAATTTAGGTGACAATTATTATTATGAGTTAATTAGCATTTCAAGATAATTTTAGTTTTTATAAATTAATATTAGTATTTTGGGCTTAAATAAAATCCCGGACCGATTATCCTTTATTTGGAAAAACTCCTTCCTCTTTGTTATTATATCCTTCTCGGGTATTTGAACATTGAGGTATACCCAACGTATATTTTAAAAAGGGATCGTAAAGGGGTAGTAAAAAGGGAGGTGTGACAGCTCTAGCGACTCTGCTGGGGACATCAACCTAGAATTTCGGTTTCAAGGTTTAAGAATTCGATCTAACTAGAATCGCCGTCCTCGGTATTATTTGACTTTGTCATATGCTTTGAACAACATGCTATGTGTTTTACCGCTTTGATATTATATGGATTGTATATATAAATTGTGCCGAAAAACCCTTCTCTTCTTCACCTCCGGGGATGTGCTTACTGGTTGAGACTCCCCTTTCTGTTAAGTCACACCTAAATTAAGAAACAGAGGCCGGATAAGTTACAAAGCCGATTGACTCCGCGGGTCACCGGTACGTAGCCCCCTCCTCGATCCGACTTGTCTACTCGGGTACACGGTCTAGCACCATATGATACCATAAGATATTGAACATTGGTCTAGGACGATTATTTGCATCATAACTGACTTAGGGGACTCAACACAGGGGTTGGGTCCGTCTAGGACAGGTGACCCGGTAATTAAAGACCGAGCATACTATGTGTTGCATTTTTAATTGTCTTTGATCGTTATGCGGACCGGCAAAATTCACGAGAATAGAAAAGAATATTCAAAAATGAAAAAAAAAAAGAGATAGAACTAGTGATAAAAGAGTTGTTGGAAAATTTGGAAATTTGGAAAATGAGAAAAAATGGCTTTGTTGAAATAATTGGTCAACTAATTTGACCGAACTACGCAGGTTTGATTCTCGCCATTAGGTGGGATACGTAGGCAACCCTCATCAGGTCCAACCACCCCCTTTAAAAAAATTTAAAAAATGTGTGTTTTTAGTTTTCAATAAAATCAGAGTGATGCCGTTTTTGAAAATA